>JAGSMR010000016.1:2317500-2867500 GCA_029286605.1 Sericinus montela
CTTAAATCTTTGGGAGTTGGGAACTCAAATAATAACTTAAATTATCACGGTATAAATCTTAACCAGCTTAACCAGCATTTCTCTTCTTCTTCTTTTGTTGATAATCAAGCAAAAGATGATACGTTGAATTTCCTTTCAAGTATTCCCGCTCCAGATTCTCCTTTAATCTCCTTTAATCTTAATCAATTTGACAGCTGTGGTGTAAAGAGAGGTATCTTATCCATCCATTCGAATTCAGTCAGTGCTGATAGTATCAGCCGTAAAATGATAATCCCCCTCGTTGACTTCCTTAGCCCTGTAATTACTGCCATCCTTAATAAATCCTTGAACACTGCTTCTTTTCCTACTGTTTGGAAAGATGCTAATGTAATTCCTATCCCAAAAAAGACGAATCCTGTGATCTTCTCCGATTATCGGCCAATTTCTTTACTTCCCTTTCTATCCAAAGTTCTTGAACGTCTTGTTTATAACCAACTTAATTCCTACATATCTGATCAAAACCTTTTCAATCCCCTGCAATCCGGTTTCCGACCCGGACACAGTACAACCACAGCACTTTTGCAAATTACTGACGATATTCGTTATGGAATGGAAAATCAAAAGTAAGTACTGTTAGTAGTTACTCTGCTGGATTTCAGTAATGCTTTTAATACTGTTGATTTTGAAATCCTGTAAGGTATTTTGCGCTCTCTTAACATATCTCCGGCTGCAATTGATTGGTTTCGTAGTTACCTAGTAGGACGCCGGCAACGTATCCAGGTTCAGGATATTTTTTCCACCTGGACTAGTATTGGCGCTGGCGTCCCTCAAGGTGGCGTGTTGTCTCCGCTCCTTTTTGCTATTTTCATTAATTCAGTAAGCAATCACATATCTTCTTCTTACCACTTGTATGCAGACGATCTCCAAATTTATAAACAATCTTCATTGGAAGACCTGCCAACAGCAATTGAGTCGATAAATGCTGACTTGACTTGTGTCTTGAAGTGGAGCAAATCTTATGGTTTATGTATCAATCCCAAGAAAAGTCAGTCAATAATTGTTGGAAGTCCAAGAATTATTTCTAAAATTGATTGGTCTAATATACCGCAAATTTATCTCAATGGTACTCATATCTCTTATAGCAAAAAACTTAAGAATCTGGGTGTTATATTTGACTCCTGTTTGACATGAACTCCACAAATTAACGAAGTTAGTCGTAAAATGTTTGCAACACTGGGTTCTTTACGCAGACTACGTAACTTCCTACCGTTGACTACTAAAGTTGTGCTTCCTTACTTTTGCCCATCCTTGACTATGCTGATATTTGCTATCTCGACATAACTGAAGAGCAGCTTAACAAACTCGAGCGAATTCAAAACCTTAGTATTCGTTACATATTTGGGCTTCGCAAATATGACCACATTTCTGAATTTCGCAAGAAGCTCAAGTGGCTGTCAATCCGCCTTCGCAGGAATACGCACATCCTTTCTGCTTTGTACTCCGTGCTGTTTAATCCATACTCTCCCCAATACCTAAAAGATCGGTTTGAGTATATGTCCCTTTCCTATGATCGGTTTCTTCGCTCTGCTGTCAATCTTTCCCTCCGAACTCCTCTACACTCCTCTTCCTTTTATAATAAATCTTTTACTGTTACCGCTGTCCGCCTGTGGAACACTTTGCCCTTACATATTCGACGTGCTCCATCTCTTCCTTCATTCAAAAAACTTCTTAATTCCTATTATCTAGAAACCTAACGCCATTTCCCACGTTTTTAGTTTCATTCCCTTTTTTTTTTTCTTTTTCACCACCTCCTTATTTCTTTATTCATAAAAAATCCTTTATATTACGGCCGCCATCATTTAGTAATCTATTTTGAATAATAGCGGTACACCACCCTCCTTTTCTTCGTTATTTCTTCATCCGCTTCTATAGCAAGGTTGTCTGGAAGAAATTGCTTTTTAGTAATAAGACCGCCTCTTGTACTACCTATATGTTACTTGTACTTATTTTCATCTTCTTTTGTGGTGTACAATAAAGAATATATAAATAAATAAATAAATAAATAAAAAAGGGACTATAAGAACCATCGAGCCCATATCATTGAAAAACATCTAAATACTACGGGAAGTCTTAAACGATCATATAAACTATTAACTTCTCACAGTTCATGGATCGAACGACTACAACAATCGGGCAAAGATTTTCACAGTAGGACAGACATTATTAATATCGCAACAAATTTCTTTCAAAATGTATATAATACGCAAGATCCGGAAAGCTACAACCTTATCGATAAGCAACTAGTAAGCAACGATAGAGAGATATGTGTAATCGACGAGGCTGAAATTATCACAGCAATAAATAAATTAAAATTAGAAAAGTGCCCAGGATCAGACAAAATTACAAACGAGGCAATAAAAACTCTTCTAGCAAGTCCTTTAGCACGTCTATTTAACATGATTCTTGACGCCTGTATTACGCCCCTACAATGGTCTGAATCAGAAATAATTCTGCTCTACAAAAAAGGTGACCCAAAGAACATAAACAATTATCGTCCAAAAAGTCTACTCCCGTCTCTCTATAAGTTATTCTCGTCAGTTATCGAGAAAAGAATCAGTGTAACTCTAGAGAAGCACCAAACCATCGAACAAGCAGACTTTAGAAGGGGATTCTCCACGGTGGACCACATCCACTCTATAGAACTAATCATCGAGAAGTATCGTGAATATCAGAGACAACTCTACATTGTCTTTATCGACTACCAAAAAGCGTTTGATACCATCCTACATTCTTCAATGTCAAACCCTACGGTGTCAAAATGTAGAGAGCAAGTACATAAAAGTTTTAATGTACATTTATAGCCACTGAAAAATAGGGTGAAACTTGAAACAACAGGACCACCGATACGATCACAGGGCGATCCACTGTCACCAAAAATTTTTATAGTCGTATTACAGTCAGTTATGAATAAATTGAACTGGGAAAAAGTTGGACTAAATATAAATGGCAAATACATCTATCATTTAAGGTTTGCGGATGACATCGTTCTATTGTCAGAAAATGAAAAAGAAATGGAATCAATGATTAACTCTTTACAAATGGAAAGTAAAAAAGTAGGCCTCGAGATAAATCTAAGTAAAACTAAAATAATGACAAACCACACGCATTACTCCATATGCATAGATGGAAACCCTTTAGAATATGTCGATACATATATATATACCTTGGCAAGCAGATTTCTTTCGCTAAATGAAGTAACGAGCTAGAGGTAGAAAGAAGAATTTGTGGCGCATGGAAAAAGATATTAAAAAGCTACATGGCAATGAAAACAAAGAAAAAAGTAATGGATGCATGTTTGCTTCCATCTATTACTTATGCGTGTCAGACATGGAAATTTAATCAGATAGTGATTAATAAGATAAAATACTGCCAAGGTAGTATGGAGAGAAGCATTATGGGAGTCCGTAAAGTACAAAAAATATCTCATGCCAGTATTAGAAACAAAACAAAACTAACCGACGCTTTAAACTACTCTCTAAAGCTAAAGTGGCGATGGGCGGGGCACATTTCTAGAATGAGTGATGACAGATGGACGAAACGAATAACATCATGGCCTGTACCAATGGGTACCAGAAAGAGAGGTAGAACTATAACTCGATGGGAAGATGATATTATGAAACTAACTGGTAAGAATGGGATATTAAAAGCGAAAGATAGAGACCGGTGGAAAAATCTGGAGGAGGCCTTCATCCTCACACGAGGGGTTCTTGCATGAGATCATTCAATCAATAATTAATCAAAATTAAATATAAAAAGGAAATAATTTAATGAATAATAGGAATAGTTTTATTTATAATATTATATACCATTTCTTTGCAATTTTATACTACAATAATAAATTAAAAGATAATATATTGTATAAAAGAAATTTATGTAATTATTAAAAAAAATCATTAGGCAAAATGTATTATGTAATTTTAGTGCATGAAATAAAAGGCTATTTACAGGGTCTACCCCTGTCAGAGACAGGGAACTTGACTCGAAATTCCGATCACCCAACCACACGGCTATCGTGACTTTATCTGGATTAAACGATTTCAAACTTTAAAAAAGCAGTTATAATTATTTAGAGACCATAAATGAATAATTTTAACATGACCTTTCATCTCTATTATAAAGCGTATTAAAGAGAGTTCAAGGTGTATCTTTTTATTACTAAATCGATTTCAATAACTCTTATGTCAGTTTATAAGCTGAAAAATATTTATTTCAAAATCTGTTCAGCAGATTTCTAAAATCGTTATTTCGGGTTTAAACACTCCTCCTAACCAATTCTAGTTATTTTCTCTCAAATGTTTTTAATATACAGACTCTTAACAATTTTATAATATTGTATCAGATATCAGTTTTTCAAAAAAACTTATGTACGAATTTCATCGTTGGCTTGGACACAAAGACGGCGACGGGCTCACCACCTGTCACGTTGTCCCAAAAATATCTTCGGTGGAAGGTGGGTCAAAGGGACTTAATTGTCTAGACTTGACCTCTGCCTATCCCTGTATTGGGAATTGCGTGAAGATATTTATATTTATATTTATTTATTATTTATATTTATTTATGTATCAGATATGTACTCGTATATCGATATTTTCCAAACCAAAAATAGCAGCAGCCTTCAAATCAAATCAGTGCTCCGATTCACGCAATGTATTTAAATGTTTGTTATTACTTTCAGTCAAGATAAACTTCCCATTTCCGACTACATTTATCACGGCCAAGGTAGGAACATGCGATAAATATGGATTTTATAACACATATTCGACTTCTAAGGGTTATGTTATAGTGACGTTTTGCCTCGAATATGTTCTAAAAAAGAATGGATGTATTTCAAAAAATTCTAATAGTCTGGTACACATTTTCTCTTTATAAAATTCTTTCATTGTCCGTTCAGCTGTTTAGGCTTAAAAAACTTACCAAGCCAACCGTAACGGCTATGGCGTATCCTCTTTACAGAAGAAGCCTTACAGTGGATTTTTAAATAGCGTGAAATATGATTGCGAGTAATTAGTATTTTTACGGAATATAAGCGAGCATTTATTTCTTTACGCAATTCCCAATACGGAGGTAGACCGAGGTCTAGTCTAAACAATTAAGTCCCTTCGACCATCTCACACCGAAGTTTTTTTCGGGATAAGGTGACAAATGGTGAGCCCGTCGCCGTTCTTATGTGTATTTTTTTATTTACAACCTATACCCTGGTTCGCGCAAGTACCACATAATTGTGACGTCTATATATGACGACCCCGAACAAAATAGAATAAGGACCTGCATGATATTGCAAGATGTTGATAGATGCATGTGGCTCAGGACCGTACTTTTTTGCGATAATTGGGGGCCTATGTTCATAATTGGAATTTTGAAAGGTGGTAAAGGAGAAGAATTACTTGTTGTTGTGGCGAAATAGTCGTCACAATACAAGAAGTAATTCTTAAATGCATTCAATTAAACTTTCATCAAACATTCGATTAAATTTTCACTGATTGGCTGTTGGTTGGTGTGCCGTCCCACTCGTCGGATGAGTTGTCTTGAGATATTAGTTTATTCTGGGAGTCGCTGCTAGCACCTCTAAAAGTTTTTTTTTATTATAATCCCTGTAGTGCGAATTTTGGTCTAAATTAAATACTAAAGGTGACTAACATATTAGTTTAAGTTTAGACTATGTCGGTAAAAATTACAAAGTTTTTTCCTTCGCTTCAGCAAAGCTTTTAAGCTTCATCAGCTTCGATTTCTCATTGACCAAATATAACTTGAATTTATACTCATAGTTGCTTTTGGAACATGAAGTTATGTAGGTATATTGTAGCGGAATACTTTTCGAACATTTTAGGTCGAACTATTCCAACTTTCATTACTTTTGTGTAACTTTAACCGTTTACGCAACGAATGGGAGGCCTCAGGAGGGAGGATTTTTTTCTGAATTAATTCACACGTATCGTCATATCAGTAGCAAATTTTCGCAAAATATTCAAAATCTTTTAAATAGTCTCTAGAACAATAGTTTCTGTGTGTTGCAGTTAGTATCAGCATAAGACTCTATCACCACCTTTATTTTCGCGGAAGTCTTAAAGAGGCGGCTAACGGAAAGACTAGAAAATCGAATTGACTAGGGAACTTCTCCTTTGGAAAGAGTCCTGTCTGTGGACTTTAACAGGTAACAGGCAACACGATAAGTAAGTATAAGTAAATTTCCGAAATTAGCTCGAAAATAAATTTAGGGCGTCATTATTTGCAATATACAGTTATGATGATTATGTCACGAGTCCCGAGTACGATCCCCAGGTGGCAGGCTCGTACCAAAGGGATTTTTAAAAACTTATACACGAATTATACCGTTGGCTTGTATATAAAGTCGGTGACGGGCTCTCGACCTGTCACGTTGTCTCGAAAATAACTTCGGTGGAAGGTGGGTCGAAGGGACTCAATTGTCTAGACTAGACCTCTGTCTACCCCTGTATTGGGAATAGCATGAAGATATATTTTTTATGATGATTAAAACAACATTTATATACTATTTGTATAAAGTATTAAGCCATAACTCATAACTAACTTAGTTTAAGATATATCAACGAAACAACAGACAAGTTTATATTACATTGTAATCTAAGCAAAGTCGCAATCAAGTCTTTAACTAATCGGGAAGTAAGTCGGGAAGACTCTATATCACCGATCGCATATTCTGTTCGTAACAGACAAATGTAAAATCAAATAAAACAATCTTTACGCCTTTTCCAATACAGGGGTAGACAGAGGTCTAGACAATTAAGTCCTTTCGACCTCCTTCTACGGAAGATATTTTTAGGGACAACGTGACAGATGGTGAGCTCGTCGCCGTCTTTATATCTAAGCCAACGACATAAATCGTACATAATTTTTGAGAAAACCCATTGGTACGAGCCAGCCATCGGGGAATCTAACTCGGGGCGCTTGACTCGAATTCCGATCACCCAACCACTCACTCGGCTATCGTGACTACGGGTAACGTACGCTATTAACTGTACCATGTGGCGAACGACTTACAGGGAAATGAGTAGTGGTCAAAACCGCGCCAAAGCCAATATTTACTCTCTTAACGGTCATTTAAAGTCAATTGCAGGACATATTTAGATATTAGACCTACACTTACACGTAATAGACCTCACGTTTGGTGAGTGGATTAGCTAACGCGCTAACAAACCATCGCTGTTTTATGACAACTATCTGTTTCATTTGAGTCTGGTATATTTTCGAGATGGTACATTCTTTGGTCAATACCACTATAGGGAGATACAAATGAAAAAAAAAATCTATTGAAGCTATTCTCAATACAGGGGTAGACAGAGGTTTAGACAGATAAGTTCTTTCGACCCGCCTTCCACCGAAGACATTTTTTGGTACAACGTGACAGGTCCCTGTCGCCGTCTTTATGTTCAATCCATTGGTTATGAACCTATATCTACGTGGGGATCAAACTCGGGTCTCCTGACTCCGAATCCCGATTCTTAATAATGTATTATATTTTTTAGGTACAAAAGAAATAACTAACATAAATTTAGCGTTTGCGTGCGTGCATGCATTCATATGTGTAATATGTATTATTCATATGTGTAATAATAATAAATAAATATCTTCACGCAATTCCCAATACGGGGGTAGACAGAGGTCTAGTCTAGACAATTAAGTCCCTTCGAACCACCTTCAACCGAAGATATTTTCGGGACAACGTGACAGGTGGTGAACCCGTCGCCGTCTTTATGTCCAAGCCAACGATCTGAATCGTACGTAGGTTTTTTGAAAAAATCTATTGGTACGAGCCCGCCACCTGGGGACCGAACTAGGGTCTTTTGACTCGAAATTCCGACCACCCAACCACTCGGCTATCATGACTTTGTTGTAATTTAGTGTTATTATATATGTAAAGATAATTAACTAACTAACATATTAATTAACTACGGAACTAGCTATCCCATTCTAATATTGAATAACATAATAGCAATCTACAATATTACCGAGAGCTACTTTAGTGATCATGAATTTAGTTAAAAATTCACAGGACCTAAAAAGAATTTAGCCGAAGTCGTTGACTAAAACTATATAATATTCGACATCCATTTTCAATAAGACCCCTCGGTAAGAAGTGATACTCAATATCCATCTTTCATTTCTATATTTATCCGTTAGTGTCTACTCTAGTACTTACAAATTGTTTATTTCTATGTATATTATTTTTTTCCAAATTAATTTAAAAACAATGTTAACCATTATATATGCTAGCATAATGCTGGTCTATAGAATCGTAACCATTTTCAAACGCAAACGTTGTCAATCATCTTAATTATAACGAACAATAATGCAGACTGCTGGGCAGAATTGTTTTAGAAACATATTTAAAAGTTCTATAAATAAAAAAAACAGTTCTATAAAACCTGCTAACTCATTTAAGGCAACATAGTGTGGAGCAGTTTGTAAAAGTTCATTCTGCTTTCTAAATGTTATGTTGTATACTCTTATGGAACGTAATCTACTTCAATGCAAACATAAAATATTTATATCTCTAGTTAAATATTAATTAAAACTTTTACTAAAGAATTAAGTAAACGGAATCAATTTCGTTAAACTTCTTTAAACTTGTTGCGTAAATTTAGAAGAAAAATATTAAATGGTTGTAAAACTTTTGTTGAAAAGTTCTTGGTAAGATAAAAATTTTTTAAGGTATTATAATTGATAAAATTATTATACCTTAGAATATTTTACCTTAGCAAGAATTAATGTAATGTAATTTGTAATACATTATTGAAATCATTACTACGCAAATTAGTTTGTGTGTTGTGTTATGTGTATAACGTTGAATACTTTCAGTACTTACAAAAGATATACATTTGTAAAAAGTTACCAATATTTTATTCCAAGCAAACAATTACCACTCTATTCTCGAAGCTCTCATATGAGCCTCATTACCTTAATTCGGATATTTGAGGAGCTTAGAAAATCAGCACTTGGATGCAATAACCCTCCTACACCTGTCTGCATTTTGCTTTCTACATCTTGTTAGTAGACAGTCTAAGGAATTCTTGCTTAAAGCTCCTCTCTCTCCTATAGCTTTATCCATTCCCTGATTTAAGCTGAATTTCAAATCCAAACTATAACTATAACTTGAATAATTTTTAATTTAAGTTTTTAGAATTGAATAGGTTCTTCATTTTTGTTGCGTTAGCTTCTAGTAAAAAATAATAAATTAAATGTCTTCTCGCTATTCCCAATACAGGGTTAGCCAGAGGTCTAGACAATTTAGTGATTTCGCCCGGATTTCACTTGATTTTATTTTAGATCAACGTCTGTCACGTTAAAAGGACAAATGTCTAGACGTCTGTCTACCCATGAATAAAGAATACTAAGAATAGCGTGAGGATATTTTTTATTATTAAACTAAAAACTACATACAGATAAGAATCAGAATTTAAATAATCATACAGCATTACTTCTCGTAACATACTACCAAGAACGACGTGAATTGATAGACTTAAAAAAGCCGAGTAAAAGCTTTCTTGTCACAAGCGGCTGCAAACCGCGCGAGTAACCCAATGACCTATCGTCTCTGTAGCAAATGAAATTTATATATAATCTTCTTTCAAAGACTCATACTTATGTCCCTTGCTCGATTCAGCTCGTAGTAGGTTTTTGTAATGGATAATTGGAAATATAAGTTCAATGTACCAAATTCTATTGAGGCGTAAAATAACAATTCAATTTAACAATTACAAACTTTTCCAATCATTCTATTAGTGTGATATTTTATGTCACGACGTTCGGTTTTTGTGTCACAACGTTCTACACAAAAGTGCAATTCACTTGTGATAAATAATTTATTAATAAGTAGCTTCTATTCGCACTCGAGCTCAAGGTTACTTAACCTGTTTTACAACTACCAAATTCTTCCCCCATGTGTCTATTTCGCATCACACAATAGTTCAATCGAAAGGGTTCTACCCTCCGTAATCAGTCGAAGCTATATTACATTTAGATGTATGAAAGTTTTTTCGTCGATATGACGCACAATACACACTATTATTACACTCCTTTGTATGGCGAGAAAATAGCACAATTTATCGCGTATATACGAGTATGCCTCATTTGACGGAATTGAATGTTTATTAAATTTTTATGTTTCTAGACTGTCTATGCAAGACCACTGCAGGACAGAGGTCTCTTCAGAGGTTTTTTATTAACTAATTAGTATATAGGAAAGTTTGTAATTTCTTCTTATTCTTTGCAGCCTACCAAGAGTCCACTGCTGAACAGTTCGTCTCTCCATTACGTGTGGAAATGTTCTAAATTGCGTTTGCCTATATGAGGTTGCCACTCAAGAACCTTTTTATATTTATTTTTATATATTGTATACGAGAATGAATACATAATATACTGTTGGTATTAAAGAATGAAAAATGGCAGCAAATAATGTATGATCGCTCGCTGAGCTCTTTGTGAAGTCACACCAAGGTTCCAACTGAAAACCAGCACTGCAGCATTACGCTGAGTTGGAGTTCTATTTGGTACATCATATGTAAAAAATTTATAACGTTAATAATCATATAAATTTTTGTTGTAAATGTGTGGATAAACTGTGTGTGTGTGTGTGTGTACAAATAATTGTACGTGCATGTGTGTGTGTACAAATAAATAGTTCTTTCTTTCTTTCTTTTTCCCCAAAGTTTATCAGTTCGCCCAGCTACGCAGCCGGCTCATTGCTACTTCAGCGCGCTAATCTTTGCAATCATTCTGGTTACCTTATTTCTACTACAGATCGTAATGCTGGTAATGACAGACACCAGATATTTTTAGACGCGGACAGCACTTTAGACGCGGCTTCTCGGCATCGATCTGCTTAATTTTGCTCACATATATTTCATTCCCTGCGGGACGCTAGCCATGGTTGTATCGGCTTAATAATAGCATATTTTTTTTTCTTTTTCGCCCTTTTTCTCCCATTGGTGCAGTAAGAGGCGACTTAGGGAAAAGCATTAACAATATCAGTAATTACCGACAGATAGCATGATAATCATCTCAAAAAATACCAAAAATAACCAAACCAGACCAAAATAAGCAGACCAGTAACGGGCAGCAGCGTCTAAGGTGATAGGTATCTGGTACTGCGACTTCGTTCGCTAAGGGAGCAAACCCTCACAAAAAAATTAAAAAAAAATATTTAAAGTTTTATTCTCACGTAAATAATTTCAATTTGATAAACAAAATTGTAAACGAATTCTAATAAATGAAGTGTAATGGAACTGAAGTTACTTACCTGAGTCTTGAAGCAACTTTCCTTTCAGTTCGACATCGCTCTCAGCCGACGTAGCCCCATAATTTTTGTAGGTCTTCCCCGAGGGCTCCTCAAACTTGGTCACCTTGAAACGCTCCGACATTTTCACTTATAATTCCACTTAGCTTATCGTACACTGAATTTCTCTAACACTTATTTAACACTTAGTTACACTACTAGCACTTATTTCTATCACTTATCGCTGATATGCTAACACGAAGATATGTCTACGTTAATGAACACAGATCTTTATACTACTGAACAGTTTTCACTAGTCCTCTAATTCAAAATTATAAGGAATAATTGTTGTAACATTTTAGTTATGTAACTGAAAAATAATTATTTTACTTATAATTTGTAGTATTTCAATATTAAATTTCTTATTAGTTACGATTTTATAACTACGCAGAAGACGTATTTTTAAGGTGTAATTAATAGTTGAAAATGTTACTATATCAATGTGTTAATTTTGCAGTATTAACTAATATTATTATTAATCATGTTAAGTTTAGTCTATACTTTATTATTGCATCATCAAAAAAGTTATATGATTTTCCTATACCAATTCCCATTTTAAATAATTTTATTTGTAGGTGCTTCTACTTAAGAGTTCCAATGAAATAAAGTAAATAAAAGAGAGACGGTAATAGATATCGCAACGGAAAACTCCGTATTGGATTCTTTCAATGTACAGGAGGACAGTTACAGGAGAAACTTAAGAGCGAATACTTTTAGTAGAAAAGTTCATATTAATATATATTTGAAATTAAATTTAATATTCAAAACCTGTACTGGTACTATGTGTAAAATTTCGAAACTTGAATAAAATTCACCACACAGTCATGAAAAAATTTAAAGTAACTAAAATGCACCGCAAAAAAAAAAATTTTCAGCAATTTTGTGATTTTTTTTTAATTATTATTTTGTAGTTTTGTTAATTACTACTTATGTGAATATCTACACTTACATGAAACTCTTTTACACAAATTTATAACAAGAAGAAAAATATTGCGATTAGTCTAAGACATATACACTTAAATAATAAAAATATTTCTGTATGTAACAAGTGTTTTGCATACTGATGATATATTTATACTACTGAGTATAAATATATTTTTATGTAATTTCTATGTTAACGAATTTTCTGAGAAATATTAACCACCTATATAAACTAAGAAAGTAAGTAAACACTATCTAAACTCATAATATTGTCCAAATCCGTAGAGTGCTTTCCGAGATACCTTTGAGTTAATTTATGTATTAACGATATAAGTAATATAGATAAAATAAATAATAAAGCTACAAATCCTGAGCGTAATGGCCTCCGTAGTCGAGTAACTTACACGTCGGTTTTCGAGGTGTCGCTAGCTCTGATGTACCGGGATCGATTCTCGAACGAGAAGAGTCAATTTTTTCTACTTCTTCTACTCTTTCGTTTTTTCCACATTTTTTCGGATCTGGCTATCGGTGGTAACGATCGGTGGGATTTAACTACTTATTTTATGATCAGAACAATGTACCTATATGTAATGTTGTCTGTGTTTATTAATTTAGTGTTTTTTTTAAATAAAATATAAATAATTATTTGATACGCTCGTAGAACATCTAAGAAATTATTGAAGCATTTTAAAGTAACTTTGGAATCATTACAAAAACCGCTAATGCACAAATGTCGTGGTCCGGGCAGTCGTGCAATGTTAGCACTCGCATTCGTAAATACGGCATAATGCATGCAATATAATGCAAACGTAACGAAATTATCAACTGCAGCAAAGAAATTATTCAGTCTCGGCGCGGTTACACGTCGAATTTGAATATACAAGTAGATTTGATTCGATATCAGGCACGCTGTTCGAAATATTTCACGTTTATTTCGGATTTTTTAATATAACGTTTAATGCTTGTACAATAATTCTTTTTCATGTACCATTGCTCTTTATTTAGTTTACAATTTAAGTGATAATTCAATGATTTTGGAAGCATTAAAGCTATGCTGTTTTTTTCTATTTCGCAATTTAAACACGATTTAGACTTCGAACTCTGTATGTGTGGGTATATAATTAATATATTCATTATGTAATTTTGATTTTCATTATGTAATATTGATTATGTAATTTTGTAATCTATACAAGTTATATGTGAACAGTTATTTTTTAGAGAGACGCATTTGGTCCGATAACCGTGAATCCTCAATCGAATTTTTACAAACATTACGATCTTAAGTAAAAAATAATTAATTCAATAGTATTTGTTAATTATTTTATTATTTAACTACAAAATATTATTAAATACATGTGATCAAATGACATTAAATACAAAATAAAATTAATTAAATATTTATTACTTTTTAAGAGTTTTACGTTGAAATCGAAATAACTGGCTATGATAAAGAATGGTTGTGATAAAGGTCAGTGTGCGATTAAGGTCACCGATATCCCAAGAAAGAAGAAAGAAAAGAAAAAAAGTGTGAAGTTTATACAACTTGTGAAAAACGCTGACAGATGGTAACACTAATGGAAAATGGTCCGCAGCGTGGAACTTAGTTTGAAACTTCGTAATTCGAATTATATTTTATTCTATTTGCATCTACAAACAATTTACAAATACTAATTGTCTGTGTTATATCTACTCTTAAACATGAGCCCCTCCAGAAGTAAAGGCTAGTAAAAGCGAATATACTTTTCTTTATCGAACTCAAAATGTCAACGAAAAAGGTAAGGTATAGATAACATATTCCCCGCAGTCGAAGCTTCTGTATCTTAATAACAAAATTGCAGAAGAAGGCAAGCTATTTGAAAAAGAAAAGGCTTGTATGCAATCAATGAATTTCATGTCTAACATTGCTGCACCAAAAATGCAATTCAAGGACACGAATTACCAATTCCGTAACGACATCAATAATATCATTAATACATCGGACACCGATCGTCCGATACTGAAACAATCTGGAATGTCTCGCGGACGGACAAATGACACCCAATTGATATGTATTGAACGCCACGGTCGATGGGCGATGACACGTGAACTCTGCAGAGGTTAGGCAGCAGCTCTTACATTGTAACACCAAGTGTTAATTCGAATAATGAAAATTTTCTTTAAAAGTCACGTTAGCCGAGTTGTTGGGTGGTCGTAATTTCGAGTCGAGAGACCCGAGTTCGATCCCCAGGTGGCAGTACCAATGAGTTTTTCAAAAACTTATGTACGAATTTCATCGTTGGCTTGGACATAAAGACGGCGACGGGCTCACCACCTGTCACGTTGTCCCGAAAATATCTTCGGTGGAAGGTGGGTCAAAGAGACTTAATTGTCTAGACTTGACCTCTACCCCTGTATTGGGAATTGCGTGAAGATATGTTATTTTTATTTTTTTTATTTGAAAGAATGTTCTGTTTTGAAATGAATAAATTTGGAAGTTTATAAAAATATCGGCGATTGGCTCACAAACTGTAAATAGTCTTCCGAGCGGAAGGTGGATCGAAAGGACTCGATTGTCTATACCTCGGTATAGGGAATATTAGTTGAACTATTTATTTATTTTAAAGAAAATGAAAGTGTTCGTGTTAAAATATATTTATTGTAGTTTTACAAAGTTAGCAGTTTAACAAAGCAACGGTTAACCCGTTGCTTTGTTAAGATATACTAAATAAAAATTTTTCAATTTTTTATATCTTCGGGAAGTGCCATTACAGAGGTAGTCAGAGATCTAAATAATACGACTTTCGTCGTACATTCTACCGCAGCTTATTGATTCAATGTGACAAATGGTGAATCTCTCCGCGCTATTAATATAATAACGATAAATAACATTAAAAGTATAATAGCTTTAAAATAGTGAGTACATATTTACCTTACAGATTCAACTTTAAAACGTAATCTAATATAATTTTAGCAAAATGTCAAATAATTTCTATCATCTTTTAACTGTCTTAATCATGTAAAAAATCGCGTAAATGCTTTAATTAAAATAATTACATTCGTACAGTCAGAAAATTCCATTTAGAAAATGAGATGTCAAGTCTGAGTGAATTTTTTCAACATTATTTCGATTACTCTGTATATCAGTCTGAACGAAGGGAAGGGATATTATTATCCTTGGGCATAATCAGTCCATCTTATTAAAAAGATTCTACTAGCTTCTGTCAAATATTTTTTAGAATTATTTGTTCTAGCTGTAACAAGAAAATTCTAGTCTCGATATCCGAGTGGTTGGGTGGTTGGAAGTTCGAGTCCAGAGACCCGAGTTCAATCCCCAGGTGGCAGGCTAGTACCAATGGGTTTTTCAAAAAACTCACGTACGAATTATATCGGTTTAGTGGTTTGGACATAAAAACGGCGAATATGCATAGAAACGGGCTTAACCACCTGTCACGTTGTCCCGAAAATATCCTTAGTGGAAGATGGGTCGAAGGGACTTAATTGTCAAACCGAGACCTCTGTCTACCCCTGTATTGGAAATTGCGTGAAGATATTAATTTATTTATTAAGAAAATTCATGTAAAAGAATACGAAAAATATTTATATGTATGTACTAGCGGGCACGTCAGAGGCTGTCTGGTGTTACGTTACTAAAAATACGTTAAAAAACTATCCCATTAATCAATGGATAATCAGATAGATAGTTTTCAAGAGCATTGCGATTAAAGAGGCACGAGAATTATAAATAATAGATAATTGTAGTCATTTAATTAAGTCACTCGACAAGACCTCTGTCTACCCACTACCACCACCACCACCAGTATAAACTGGGAATGACTTGGATGATCGGAGTTCAAGTCAAGAAACTCGAGTTCGATCCCCAGGAGGTAAGTTCGTACTAACGTGTCTTCACGCCATTCCCAATACAATGTAGGCCTAGTAAATTTACTCCTTTCGACCCACCATTCACCATTCACCAGACATTTTTAGGACAACATGACAGGTGATCCCATCACCATCTTTATGCCCAAGCCAACGATGTTTAATCACACATTTTTTTTGAAAAACCTATAAAAATATACATTGTAAAACGTAGAAAAGAATAGATGAAATATCCAGCAAAATCACAAAATAAAACTATGACCTACATCACCGTTTAATATTTATGAATTGACTCTCAAGACTTTTTTTAAATACAATTTATTTACTTGGACTTTTTCACTGCTACTTATTCTCAACTTCTTGCTAAGAATCTAAATCACATACAAATGCAATACTTTATAGAGACACATCAGTGATATAAAACACATTAAATTAACATTTAAAGCGTTTTTTGTAATTGAATTGATACCAAATTAGTATTTGGTTTTTAACAAATTAAAATACTAATTTGGTATATTGAGTCCATAATAATAATCAATAGAACAACTATACAGCTGACAAAAAATATTAATATAAAAAGACAATGGGCATATTATTAGTCCGATCACCGCATTGAGTCCGTCCGGACAAAGTTATCGCCAACTACTTTATCATAGAGCGCATGTATTCTCACACTATAGTTATTATGTTATTCTATATAAAATTTATGTAATTTGTAACACAAAGAAGTTTTGGAAGTATGGCTGGTTTGAAAGATGATTTTATCACTGAAATTGATTAAAAAGGGCGTGCTCCGATAGTTGGGCTCGTAGCGAGTTTGAAAGAATATATATACGTGACAGTTATATAAAAAGGGGGATCGTGCGAGGCTGTGGCTAAGTTTCGAAGACCATGTGAGCAAATTGCTCAAAGAGGGAGGGTCAAGATTATTCTGATACCATATCGAATAAAAGGAAAAGAGGATTTATTTAACGACTTAACATTGGATATAGTTTTATAGTGGAAGGTGGCAAACGAGCTACCGGTTCACTTAATGCTAAGTGCTTTTCTATAAACACTAAAAAAATATCTTCACGCCATTCCCAATACTGGTTTAGACAATTAAGTCTTTGCTACTCACCTTCCACCGAAGCCATTTTTTGGGCCAATGTGACTCGTGATGAGCCCGTCACCGTCTTTATGTCCAAGCCACCGATATAAATCGTACAGGTCTTTAAAAAAATATTGGTACAAGCCTGCCCCTTGGGTATCGAACTCTAGTTTCTTGACTCGAATTCCGATCACCCAACAACTTGGCTATCGTGTTAATAAAATTTCGAATCTTTAAAGAAAAATCGGTAAGAATATTATTTATCTGACAACAATAACACTTTCCGTGCCAGTTTGTAAAACAAAATACATAATTTTAATGCTCTATTTTTAAGGAATTACTTCCCTTTGCCGTGGAAACTTCTGGATACAAAGCATTTACAAACTCGTGGGTGCAAATACTACATACTGTAATACCGCCCTTCAAAATTTCAAATTGTTTAGTCGGTTATCGACTACTTTATCTGCAATTCTAGCAAATTCTTTATTTAAATTTACATTTTCAAAATTTTAATTTGTTAATAACTTTATTTAACTTTGAAATTTATTTATTTATATTGTCAACGTCATTTGAATAAATATATAAATGTTTTAAACTTTATGTTTATTATATAAATACAAAGTAAATTTATATTAATTAGTATAGGTATAGTAAATGCATATTATATTGATAAAAGTTAGAGATACAACGTATATTAAGTTTACCATCTTTTAAATATTAAATATATTTTAATTAAATTAAATTGCATAAGAGAAAATAAAAATCTTTGAAAGACGGATTTTAGTGGCTGTTCATGATTTTGCCCTTCTGAAAATTATACATAAAATATAGCCCATAATCATAGTTTGTAAACACAACAGGCCATTTTATTTTTTTAATTATGAAGATAAGAATTTCAAAATCATGCTTAGTAATAATTAATTTTTTACGTACTAACATACAAACTAGTAATTTCATGTATATATTAACATATTTTAGTGACCATGAAGTTACAAATAGCTCAAAGTTAAAGCTTCCGTTTTAATCGAGTCAATGACATACATCCTTATTTTAACTATGCGCTAACATTTTAAAGTATAGAAAGAAATGTGCATTCCAATTACGGAACTTCCGGAAATTTAATCATCAATTATTTAGACTGCACAATTGACTGTAATATTATGCTGAATATTATAATACAAATAAACAATACTGAGCAGTTTACTGTTTTCAAATATACTATTGTCACCTCCGTCAATGCATCGGAAGTAAAACATGCATGCAAGTTAGTATAATAACTTCATAATACTATCAAAAATTATAAGATAGCATTGATTAAAGTTTACAAACGATTATTTTGCTAAATTTTTCTATTTTTTAGTTTATTTAAGTATTCATAAATCTTCTGAAATACGAAGAATTCAGAATTCTGAATACGAATACAGAGTTTTAAACTCTGGAACAAGATGAAACGGTCAGAAATAATGTAAAAATATCCTACATGTTCAATATTTATACTGATATAAACAAATTTTTAGTAGTGTTTTAGTGTAGCGCTGATAACACTGCACGATCGAATCCCGACTCAATGCGGCCTTGAATGTAATGCTATGAATGAAAAGTATTGTACGAAATATGTATTTGAATTAAACGTCCTCCGCGTTCCGGGCCTTATTTACGTTTACAGAGCTAAGCGTATCTAATCTATTTAGTGCTGCAACTTGACGTCACTACGAAGCCGAGCGCGCCGCGAAAAAAAAGTTCAACCAACTTAACCTTAAAACCAAAACAAACATCGATCGAATTCGATTTGTTTATCATACGCGCAGTGCGACTGCAGACGCACAAAACTTTTCATGCATCGAACTTCGTAAGAAGTCTCTATTAAATAATTAACCTGTAAATTCCAGTACGTTAACAAACACAAACTAAGTTTGGATATGTCTCGGTGCAGTTGGGTATGCGCAGAGTACTTTTCAGTGATGTTGCACACACGGCGAGCGGCGACGGTAAGAGAGTTCGCGTGAACGCGTGTAGCGCGCGGGCGTTCAGACTCGTCTGACGCGATCTTCCTCGTCACAGCGCGCCGCCTCTCTGCGCAATTTCTACACAACTGTACTTTGTTATATTATTACCGCGACTGTACACCACGTCGCTATTGCAGGAGTCATACATACCTCACCTAACTGAAACAAGGATCGTACTCGTAGTTTGTGGAGTTTCAAATTTCAATGCGCTCTCGGTACGCCCGTTTTTGGTATTTTAATATGTAAACTTTCTAGATGAACATGATTCTTGTTTTTTTTTACTACATTAACAAGAATTCAAAAAACAAACTCTCACTCGTATTCTCAATACTGGGGATAGCAGGTACAAACAATTAGCTTTATGTAGATTACACGCGTGGTAAGCCTGTCACGCTTTTAGTGTGCAAGGCATCAGGTATAAGTTTAAAAAATAAAATGGTCATAATCCTAATCGGGATAAAACTTGTCTTTTGTCTTTTGATTCTAATTTGTTCTTCCAACCATTCGGCTATCTTAAATATCTCTATTATTAAAAGTTTTTCATTAATGTAATGTAATGTAACTTTCATATGAAGTATAAAATTCCCTTCCAGAAAATATCCCTCTACTGCTGTGAAATGCCTTTCACATTGCTTCAGTGCACATTGAAGGACTTCTACATTTCAAAGCTACAAATAAATTTTTACTACTTTTGTTGTTTCTAAGTCATTTGTTTTAGTTTTTTAGCTGTTTCTTTGAGTCCTAGAAGAGCGCTCGCTCTAGAAAGCCAGGAACCCAGGTTCGATGTTTGGATAACTAAAATTACCGACAACAATTTTAGGTGTATAGGAAGTGCTCGCTAGGCAATAAAGGAACAAATTTTGTGGAAATCTCATCTCTAAGAATTAATTTTAAAAAGTCTTTTAGTAAGAGGAAAGCATCTGCCCCGCTGTCAAACTTGCTCTCCAGGGATTACTTTTAATATTTATAAAATACCGTGTGCTCTCAGCCTAAGAATGTACCCTCTCCTTCCTTACTGTCGGTGTAGTAACTGACGACCAAAGCAAAGCCTTGCAAATAAGATTATTATTATTAAGCGACGGCTCATTTTATTATTATTATTAAGTGATGCTCACCGACGGCACGGCGGCGACGGGCTCACCACCTGTCACGTTGTCCCGAAAATATCTTCGGTGGAAGGTGGGTCGAAGGGACTTAATTGTCTTGACTCGACCTCTGTCTCCCCCTGTATTGGGAATTGGGTGAAGATATTTTTTTATTATTATTATTAAGCCATTTATTTCCCATCAAAGATTAACATTCACCATTAATTTTATACTATTTCCATTAATTATACGTTGGTTCATCAATACAATGTTCTATAAAACTTATCATTTTCATTTCAAAATTATCATTTCAATATTATCATTTCATTAAACCATTAATAAATTAAAAAAGTTTATAAAATAAACATAATAAACGGTAGATTAATTATTTTATACATTAAATCTAATTTATTTATTTTACTATTCATATACACACACAATATAATAAACAGAGAAACAACAAAAAAAAAACAAATATGAGTACAAAGGCACAGCTTATTTCAAATTGAAATTTCTTCCAGCAGGCCTGTTACTGGAAAACTTATAATAGGAGCAAACTAGTGTGCACGACACTAGTTTGCTCCTATTATAAAAACAGAATATTAATTTACATTATTCAAACAAAAAATATAATTACACATTAATATATATATATACACACAATATACATGCATAAACATTAATATATACATAATACAATTGTTTTAACAAATAGTGCTCTTTAACCAGCTTCTTAAACGAAGACACCGAATGAGCCTCACGGATTACCGAAGGTAGTGAGTTCCACAATCGAACCGCATGAACGGTAAAGGAATGGGAATATAGTTCTGTTCTGTGGAAGGGAAATTTTAATAGAGTTTAGTATGGGATCTACAAATGGTACCAGGAGGATGAATAAAAGAGAAACGATTACGCAAGTAGGGAGGGGATAGTGGATTGTATAAAATTTTATAAAGGAAGCACAGACTTCGAGGGTTCCTGCGAAAACGGATTGGGAGCCACTTGAGCTGCTTGCGGTAAAAAGAGACATGATCAAATTTTTTTAGTCCAAAAAAATACCGAATACATAAGTTTTGCAGGCGCTCAAGTTTTATTTAGTTGCTCCTGTGTTGCATCCAAAAAGCAGATATCTCCATAATCTAAAATAGGCATGATTAGCGTTTGGACGAGACAAATCTTTGTTGACAAAGGCTGAAAACTTTGAAGGCATTTTAACCTGTGGCAAACGTAATTGATCTTCCTACTAATCTCATCTATGTGTTTACTCCAAGATAGTGTACCATCTATAATAACATCAAGGTTTTTATCAGTTTCAGCATAAGCGATTGCGGTACCGTTGATACGGAGTGCGGGTAAAGGATGAAAATCTAGTAGATCCCGAGTATATCTGTTATCTATTATTAGGGCTTGTGAATTATTTTGGTTAACCAAAAGTCCATGCAATTTCAACTATTTATAAATTTTATGTAAATCATAATTTATTGTCCCTATCACTGAGTCAATTTCCGATGCCTCCGCATGTCGAAACAACTGCAAATCGTCTGCATAGAGATGGAAGTTCGAGATTATCACCTTGGTGATAGAGTTTATAAGCACTGTAAAAAGCAAATGAGATAAGACGCCACCCTGAGGTACGCCTACAGTGATGTTACACCATTCAGAGTATATTTCTTTAGCATAAACACACTGAGAGCGCCCCCGAAGATAAGAATCTAACCACGAAACGGTACACGAGTATACATTAATTGATTGCAAGATTCTAAGAAGGATGTCGAAATCGACTGAGTTAAAGGTAGAATTTATATAATTATATTAAATATTAAATTTATATTTAATTTTCTGTATTATATCAATGGGACCCGTCTCTGGGTGAAGGCATCCTCCATAGATTGCAAATAACATGTGTACCGACAATTCTCTATCTTCACGCCCATCCCAATACAATTAAGTCCTTTCGACCCACCTTCAACTGAAGATATTTTTGGGAAAACGTGACAAGTGGTGAGCCCGTCGTCGTCTTTACGCCCAAGCCAACGATATAATTCGTACATAAGTTTGTGAAAAAACCCATAGTTACGAGCCTGCCACCTGAGAATCAAACTCGGATCTCTTGACTCAAATTCCGATAACCCAATCACTCGGCTATCACGACTTGATATGCATCAAGAAAAGTAACAAATCAAAAGTAAACAAAAAGCGCTTACTAAGGCTCTACTATTTACTACTTTGAGGACCTCCACCGACGTCTGGCGTACACGCCGGATTTCATGATGCCGCCAGCTCTGAGGTCCCGGGTTAGGTTCACGGTCGGATCAATGTAGGAAATACTTTTCATTTTCTCGGGTCTGGATGTTTGAGGTATCTTATTTGTTTCTGATTCTTAATAAAAGTTGTTTTCTTCGGTCTAAGAACAATGTATCCGATGTTGTTCCTATTTATGTATTTATTTATTTATTATTATCTATTAACTACTATTATAGATTAGTAATCAGCGCATGTATGAAGAAAATGATGAATCTGAAAGAAGCGAAAAAGGTGTGTAAGGATCATGGTTGCTTGGCGGTCTGTTCAGACTGTGCGTGAAGAAAAATAAATAAATAAATAGTCAGCGCAAATTCTCATTATGGATAATTAATTATGTTCAACTTTTTAACTTTATATTTTTACTTAAAAATATGTTCACTCTATTCCCAGTGACAAGTGGCTAGCGAGTTTATGTTCAAGTAAAGTATACGTTTAGGAAAAACCATTATTACGAGCCTAACATCTAAGAATCGAACTCGGGTCTCTTGATTAGAATTTCAACCAACCACTAGGCTATCGTGACGTTTGCCGGAACTTGTGCCTGTCTGGTTTCAAAAAAGAATTAAAAAAAATTACCTACAGCGAAATCAAATGCTATTCATTCGTTCCAGTCATAAAAATGAGTGCAATTACCTCAATGCGAGTAAGCAGCATTGTTTCGTTATAGAATATTTTAAATTATTTTACATTTACTGGAACTTGCAATTCACTTTGCAATCAACTCACTTTGCCCCGACTCCAGGTCACGTTAACTGTATTTTTAAATTCAAAGATTTTTCATGAATAATAATACTGGCATAAATAAATTACGTATTTTTTGTAATGGTTAATTGAAATCGTTTTGAATTCATCGAGAGAATTTTACACTCTTTTTTAGACGAAAATATCACAATAGCAATCTTTTGTTTTATCGTTTTCTTTTAAACTTTTCTTATTCTTCTACACAATATTTCCGTCTCATAATGGAACATTGACCTCTCTAAAGGTAGCCACGATGCATAATAAAGAACGGTCCTAAGCCAGCTGCATACATCGACACCCCACAATGATGTGCAGGTCCATATGATGAGGAGATCGGATGGTAACTTTGCCTATTGAAGGTTGTCACTCCAAACCCCAAACTCAACTCCAAAGTTCCCGATGAACTCAACGAGGGTCAGTTTTACTCTATTTTTTTATTAATTAGTTATATTAATTAGTGACCTTTTGCTTTTATCTATGTATGTATACTTATGAGTAAAACAATGGAGTACATATTTTCCATTATTCCGCTGTTAGAAACATTCTGTCAAGGGTATTAATCATATCTGAAAGACATCTCTTAGGAAAATTGACCACACAGACCATTTTTATCTGTAGGAAACGGTGTTTACTATTTGTAAGTCACGATAGCCGAGTGGTTCGGTGACCGGACTTTGGGCCTATGATTTATATATACGGCTTGGAGATCAAAACGTCGACATGCTTGGTGAGCCTGTTACGTTGACCTAAAAAATGTTTAGGTGTAAGATTGGTCGAAAGGACTTAATTATCTAGGACTCTGTCTACCCAAGTATTGGGTGATGCAATAGCGTGATGTTAGTTGTATCAAATTTTTATAAGACACTTATTTGATATTTTTAATATATATTATCAATTACCTATAAATACACACTTATTTTTTTTAAATATTCCATTATTGTTCCGAGTTACTTTGCGGAATTATTTTATAGAATATCAGCGGTTTGCGGACAATAAGATTGATACCTGACTATAAGACAATAAGATATGTGCTATGCTTTACATTATTATTAATGTTAATGTACTGTATGTAGTAATGTCAATAAATCTAAATAACCATAGTAAAGGAAATCATAGTATTTGAGAATCTAAGCTTACAAAACAAGATACCTAGATTCGATCCTTTATGTAGAAATATAATACAAACAAGTTCGTTTTTTAACTTATGTACCTATATTATTGTTGACCTGTACCACGCCTGTAGGTACTGTAAATGGAAAAATTTTATAACATGTCTTTCCAAATAAGCTTTACAAAGTGGGTAATGACAATTAAAATAAATAATATAATTTTTTGTACATCACATCGTTGAATAAACATACATTTTTACATGCATTCTTACAATGAGCTAAATCTCGTCAAATGTATGCAATATTCTCACTGAAACCAATGTAACATATTCGATAAAATTTAATATTTATATGTATGTATAATATACTTAGTTTAGCTAGCTAGAAGTCATCACTGTACACATTTTCTTTTGAAATCAAATAAAAAAATTGAAAATGAAAAAATTACAACTGTTCTTCACAACAAACAAATAAACAGGCTTTAATTAGTATTCTAATAGTGTGTTTTAATTCGTACTAAAAATAGAAAATAGAATTATACTTAAATGTGTATGTATGTAATAGAGAATATAAATGCGGTAAAAATAAACAGACTATACCACAATTAATTATAAGTGGCAAAATTTAGCGAATGTAATAATGAAAAAAAAGGCAAATGTTATGATAAATATTTATGTATTTACATTTTGCAAGTAATGATTATAGAAGTATAAAGTTTACTGGTACATATGTAATTAATATAATTAATTAATAAGGTAAAGAGTCTTGTAACTTTACTGAAAACCTATTAAGGTCAGGGGACACTGACCTTTGTATGTATGTATGTTTATTTGTATATAACATATTTTTTGAATGTAATTTTAACTCCTTTCGGGACATAAGTACTCTATAAAAACTTTGTTCACTTATCGAGGACTGATGACAATGCACTAATTTCAACTTATGTTTGAACTATTATCATTACCAGGATTTACAGGGTTAATGTTTATTTTGTATATACATTTTTACAGTTATTTACCTTGAAACCCTTTATTATTGAATTTTTTGTATTATGATTTTCTTAGTGTCAAACCAACAATATAAATTGTACGTAAATTTTGAAAAAGCCGTAAGGAGGGACCTATTATTATTATATAATAGACTTACAAATATTGTTCAAGCGCTTCCTAATCGTTCCATGAATTTTTCTTTGTTTATTTTTTGTTCTTATATTTATTCCAATAACATTTAATATTTTTAATATAAAATAAAATATCTTCACGCCTTTCTCAACTAAGACAGAGGTCTAGACAATTAAGTCATTTCGACCCATCATCCATCGAAGATATTTTTGGGACAACATGTCGTGCGGTAAGCCTATCGCCATATTTAAGTCCAAGTACATGTCTAATTCTTACTTAAGTTTTTGAAAAAACCTATAGATATGTGCCTGCCATCAGGTGATCAAACTAGGACCCATTGATTCGAATCTCGATCTTCCAATCACTCGGCTATCGTGACTTGTAACATAGATTTTGTTAATAAATAAGTTCTTTAGAACACTATCAAAAGTATGTCTAAATATATGTGAATACTAATGTATATGGTACTACTTTATATTATACATATGAATTACTTTGTACAGTTCTCGGGTAACGTTATTTATCTTCCAGCGATGCGCTTAATTATTATCTGATACGTAACTTTAGTAAAGAGAATTTATGACATTCTATGAATTTCTTCAATCTATTCCACTTTTATATGAGTACAAGTGATAACGATATATTACACAAGTAATTGAAATAACAAAAACGTATGTATATATACACATTTATTTTGTCATATTTATCATATACTATGTAACCTGCTTCTTCTTTTACAGCCTATCAAAAGTTATATACTCCCCAAAAAACATCCATAAAGAACAGTCTCGCGCCACCAGTATCCATTAACTCCCCGCAGGTCGCCATCTTATGGTGGGTCGTTCTACACTGCGCTTGCCGGAACCAGGCTTCCAATCGGGAACCTTTCTTCCCCAACTGTTGCCAGTACTGCAAGCTAAGAGGTCGGTCCATTGCCACTTCAACTGGCTGATCTTTATGGCGGTTACCCTAGTTTTTAGACCCAATTTGGTCACGCAGAAAAATACTTACCTACATGAATGGGCCGGCTCGCCCGGGGAAGTACCACGACCTCACAGAATACCGGCGTGAAGTAGAAGTCTAACAAACTTCTGCGTTTCGTCTGGTGAGTGCAGGTAACCGGAGGCCCACACACCCCCCTCCACCAATCCTTGGGGGGGCACTCTAAGGACGGCAAAGCATCTGCTATGCCTCTGGTATTGCGGGTGTTCATGGGCGGCGGTAATCACTTACCATCACGTGAGCTACCTGCTCGTTTGCCTCCCTTTTCTATAAAAAAATCTGTGTATAAAATGTACATAAAAAAATGAAAAAAAATTTAACAACAAAAAGGTTAACGATAGACAAGTGGTTGGGTGGTTGGAATTTCGAGTCGAGAGACCCGAGTTCTATGCTCAGCTGACAGGCTCGTACCAATGGGTTTTTCAAAAAACCTATGTACGAATTATATCGTTGGCTTGAACATAAAGACGGCGACGGCCTCACCACCTGTCACGTTGTCCCGAAAACATCTTCGGTGGAAGGTGGGTCGTAGGGACTTAATTATCTCGACTAGACTCTGTCTACCCCTGTGTTGGTAATTGCATGAAGATATTTATTAATTATTTATTATAACAAAAGGGTCTGCGCTTAATATACATCACGGGTATCCCAACACTGATTTTCAGCACAGCCTATATGTAAAAGGGTTTATTGATTTTAAAAATTATTTTAAATTTTAAAAATACATTAGATATGTTATAATTTTGTGAAGTGTATTCATAATTTTTGAGTCATAATTCACCATAATTTTGATGACCTCCGTGGACGAGTGGCGTACACACCGGTTTTATGGTGTCGCCAACTCTAAGATCCCGGATTCGATTCTCGGTAGGGTCAATGTAGAAAACACTTTTTACATTTTTTCAGGTTCGGGTTTTTGTGGTACCTTCGTTGTTTCTGATTCCATAATACAAGTGCTTTCGCTTCTTACTTTGGAATCAGAGTATATACATTCACATATATTATGACTATGACATAAATTTATATATAATTATTATAAAGTTAGACAATAACGGACTATTAAAACCGGTTTCATCGTTTTAAAAAACCAGTTGCCCCAATAGCCGTTGTCCCACGAAAATCTCTATAATCTTTTCCGCAATTGTTTTTTTCTTACACTTACACCCAATTTAGTCTCCAATTTGGTTCCTAACAGGGTAGCCAGAGAGAACAGATCGCCAGGTGTAATTTTAACTCCTTTCGGGACATAAGTACTTTATAAAAACTTTGTTCACTTATCGAGGACTGATGACAATGCACTAATTTCAACTTATGTTTGAACTATTATCTATTACTATGTGTAATGATCCTTACTTTTTCGCTTCTTTAAAATTCTTTCTCCTCCTCTGTAGTCTCCACCAAATACATCGCACCTTCAACACTGCCGCCGGAACAATTTCATAATGCTTAATAAATCTGGTATTCGTTGAGATAGTTACTTCGCCATCTACCAGTAACCATTATTATTCTAAAGGCTTTCCTGCCTTCGAAGCCACGATAGCCGAGTGAAGAGTCAAGAGACCCGAGTTCGACCCCCAGGCGGCAAGGTCGTACCAATGGGTTTTTTCAAAAACTTTTGTACGAATTATATCGTTGGCTTGGACATTAAGACGGCGTCACCTACCACGTTTTCAAGGTGAGTCGAAACGTCTTAAGTGTCTAGAACTCTATCTACGATAGATAGTATTGTGAATGGCGTGAAGATATTTATTAATCCTCTCTCTCTCTCTGTCATAATCGCCTCCAACGAAATATTTATATAGAAAGGGGGCGGTAAATTCTTTCCACGACTTACACGGAGATTGTATCGTGTAATTTATGCCACCAAATGATAAAAATTCTGAAATAAATCGTAATTTTACGCTTAATAAACATACCGTTATTACATATAAAAGTCGTTCTATTAAGGAATATACCAGATGTTCTTTTCCTTGTACACATATACAACAAAGGCACTGATATCTACTCCCATAAACCTTGAAGTCCTTATCTAGACGTTGGCAACTTCACTGCTGTTCGTGTGGACTAAAATTCATCACGAGCCTTTATGTCGACTAAAATAATTCGGAAAATCAATTGAATAAAAGGTTTCCATAAAATCTTTAAAATTGCAAACTTTTTCCTGCGAATTAATCTTGGTTACGTGCACTTTTATAAATAAGTACACCTGAAGTACAGTATGCTAGAACACTAAGAGTTGGGCCTACCACCTGTTCACGTGCTTCCAAAAAAATTTTGCTTAAAAAAGTAGGTCGGAAACACTTTCTTGTCTAGATCTAGACCTCTACCTACCCTATCTACGTAAGAGAAATTACATTAAGAAAAAAAATATTTAGTATGTATAAGAATTTTTAAATCTTTTTTTATTGAAATTTAATAACAAACCAGTTACTGGAATAACTAATGGTTATTTATTTATTTTCCTTTTACTAAGGGTACAGCCACGTTAACACGTTAACAGTGGTAGAGCCGCGCATCAGCTTTTGCTGTTGCATTTATGGGCCGGCTCAACCGGGGAAGTACCACGACCTCACAGAATACCGGCGTCAAGTAGAAGTCTAACAAACTTTTGCGTTTCGTCTGGTGAGTGTAGGTAACCGGTGGCCCACATACCCCCTCCACCAATTCTTGGGGGGGGGGGGCACTCTAAGGCCGACAAAGCATCTGCTATGCCTCTGGTATTGCGGGTGTCCATGGGCGGCGGTAATCACTTACCATCACGTTAGCCACCTGCTCGTTTGCCTCTTTTTTCTATACAAAAAGGGCTACAATAGGCGGGCTTAATGCCTGGTAACATTATTTACCAGTCAACCGTTGTTATGGTGAAAAGTAGATGGTAGGTGAGGAGTAAGTATAAAAATATTAGTGATTACTCCCATGTTAAATAAAAATATATAAACAATAATATATAACAATAAATATTTCATAACATAAAATACATTCATATACAAACAAACAATTTAAATAATTATCGATATATTTTACAGAAACTGAAACGTACATAAACATACATATCTTGTTTATGTATGTGTCTATGTTTATGTACGTTACGTACGGAAACAACATATATTAAATATATACATATAAATATATACGTATTATTGATTCTTTAGATAATATTCACGAACTCTTGAACGAATACGAATTCGGAGCAGATTTAATCTTCAAATGTAAGGCGTTCCAAAGTAGTGCAGCTTGTACCGTAAAATAGGAGTTCAACTATCCTGTATTATGTTGAAGAATGTGAATCGTAAGTTGATTTATGCAGCGGGTTGCTCTGTCAACATTCAAACGTAAACCAATGAATTTAATGTAACAAGAGTTTGCTTTGTGACGCAGTGAACACCATTGTAATAACTTTTTATAGAGAAGGGAGGCAAACGAGCAGGTGGCTCACGTGATGGTAAGTGATTACCGCTGCCCATGGACATCCGCAATACCAGAGGCGTAGCAGATGCATTGCCGGCTTTTGAGAAAGGCTCTTTTCTTGAAGGTCCCTAAGTCGTATCGGTCCGGAAAAGCCGCTGACGGCAGCACATTCCATAAAGTACAAGTGCGTGGCAAAAAATTCCGCGAAAAACGCACTGTGGTGGAATTCCAAGCATCAAGGTGGTGTTGATGGAATTTTTGACTATGTCGTAAGGTTCGATGGTGAAATTCAGCGGCTGGGATTAATCCGAACAATTAATATAAACAATAAATTAATAAAGAACAATTAATAAACTTTTGGTTCCTTTATCACTCTAATTTCTTTAAAAAAAAGTAGGTAAAAGTGTGATTTCCAGATTTTCTAGATCTCCCAATCGAATATAATCTAAATATTTATGTATATATAAGTATATTGTATTGACACTAAGACGGAGGCCAGTATTGGGATAATGCCAGAAGATTTTTATTTTTATAGGACATTCTGTGAATACCAGTAGACTAATACTGAAATGAGAAATATGCACAAAATCATTGTGTATACGTTGCAGGCCTTAAACAAAGTCATTGCGAAAAGGAAAAGATACAGAGGGAAGGTTTGACCGTTGCCATGATACGTCTACTTCACGATTCCGCGAGGTCACTTTATTCATAATAACAATAATACATACACAGATAGTGACAACATCATATACATTGCTCCGATCCCAAAGTAAGTAGCTAAAGCAATTTTGTTATGGCTTCAGAAACAACGAAGTTACCACAAAGACCCGAGATTAAGTAGAAAAGTATTTTCTACATTGACCCGACCGATATTCGAATCTGCGACCTCAGAGCTCGTGACACCTTGAAAACGCCGCTAGTCCACGGAGATCTATTAATAAGATCAAGCCAACCCATTCGTTCAACAACAGGAATTATTTTTTTCATTTTAATACCCATCTGATACTGTTCAAAGTACTCAATAAGAAAATCTAACAAATTTAAGCTTAATCAAAACTTTCTGAAACACGTCTTAAAATCGATCGATCAATCTAAAGTTCATAACTGAATGAACTTTGAAACCAATCACGCTGTTATATATGCTCTCCTATCCTATGCGTATGTGTAAGAGAATAATTAATGCTCATATTATTTACTTATTTAATTATACGAAGACCTCAGAAATCCACTGAAGGTCATAGGCAGAGGCCTTAAATAGAGATTTAAGTCTTGAATTATAGATGCCTTCACACTACTGGGGTAGACAGAAGTCTAGACAATTAAGACCATTCACCGAAAACATTTTCTGTGACATTGTGACAGGTAGTGAGCCTGTCGCCGTCTTTATGTCCAAGCCAAGCATATAAATCGTACATAAGTTTTTGAAAAAACTCATAGGTACGAGCCTATCATTCGACCTGGGGATCGAACTAGGGTCTCTTGACTCGAAATCCCATCACCCAGCTATTGTGACGTTTTCCATTGTCATTATTTTTAGCAAGCGCCATAGCAAGCGCAGTACCAGACACCTCACTCCTTAGACGTTGCTGCCCATCACTGAGCCGCTTAATTTTAATCTGGCATTTTTCGAGAGGATAACCTGACATCTGTCGGTTGACATTTTTATTTTCAATGCAATTTTTATTTGCCTTCGACTCTTGCAACGTCGATGGAAAGAAAGGCAAGCGTAATAACTTTATGCCCGTGGTAACCGTGTTAAAATCTTGCCACTTCCTTTCTTCCCGTGGGTGTCGTAAGAGGCGACTAAGGGAAAGAGTCTTGAATAATGTTATGGTAGCCGGTAGATGACAAGATAACCATCTCTAAAAATATCAGACCGAAATAGTGAGACCAAGAATACTGCAACGTCTAAGGTGCGAGTGGTCTGCTACTGCGATCACCAATCCGCCTGCCAAGCGTGGCGATTATGGCAAATCCTCCCTATGTGGGAGGCCTATGTCTTGCAGTGGCCTTTAATAGGCCGTTATGTATGTATGTATGTCATAACTTTATGAAATTTTAAATGAAATTTTAAATACATTCTTGCGTATATCGCCATAGCCCTTAAAAAGAGAGATTTCAAGTTTCAACTGCTGCGTGTAAGACATAGTGACCCAGAGATGAGACAGTTGCCACGGTACTGCAGAGTTCATGGGTTCACATCCCGCTAGTTTCAGTTGTTTTTTTTTATTTCCCATTAATTTAATATACAGTAACTTGTTAATTTTAATTTAATTTAAAGTGTAGCTTAACACACTATTATAGAATTGTGAGTTAAGCTGTTGGTGTGTCAACAAATAAATAAACAGTTATGTATAATGTGTCTAAATATGTAAAAAAATAGTCTTCGTTTCTGTTCGAAACATGGTAAGTAAATTTGCTTTTGATCGATAGTCAGGGAAAACTTTTTCATTGCAAAATACAAGTACAATAACTGTCGTCCATTTCCGATAAGAATTAATCGATGAATCCGTTGAGAATTTATTATGAAATTTTATCATCTAGTATGTACCGAAAATTAAAAAATTAAAAATATTTTTAATTACATTACCAAGACATTATTATTAATTGAAACTGATACGAGCGGGATCGGTTGAAATTTTAAAACATTTTATTCTCTCCAATTTAATAACACAAAGTTAAAAGCAATAAAAAATTCATCAGACATTATTGCTCTTATTTATACGACATTTTACATTATTTACAATGGTACCAGGTGGTAGGCTTGCACCACTGGGTTTTTTTTCAATACTTACATTTAATTTATAATTTAGATTTACATTTTAATCGTAGATAAGGGTCGAAAGGACTTAATTATCTAGTCCTCTGTTTACCCCATTATTGATTGGTGTGAAGATATTGTATTTTAAAATAAACAATTTTTTATTCTATAGATAAATATCCTTAATATGTGCACAAACATTCAAAACACTAGTAACGGCGTTAAAATTAATCATAGCGTTTCCTTCCGGGGTGTCATAAAAGGCGACTTAAGGACAAATCCTTTGGAAATGGCAATGGTTACTACCAAAGAACTGGATAGTTATCTCGATAAAAATTAAGTCCCTTCGACCCACCCACCTTTCACCGAAGGCATTTTTGGTACTACGTAGCAGGTGAGCCTTTCGCCATCTTCATTTCCAAGCTAGAAATATAAATCAAACAAAAATTTTGAAAAACTCATTAGTACGAGCCTTCCTTCTGGCGATCAAACTCCATAACCTCAACTCGAATTTCGCCCAACCCAACCACTCGGCTATCATGACTTCATTATTTATCTATGTAATAATAAATATTTCACGCAATTTCCAATACAGGGTTAAATAGAGGTCTAGTCTAGACAATTAAGTCCCTTTGACCCACCTTCCACCGAAGATATTTTCGGGCAACGTGACAGGTGGTGAGCCCGTCGCTTTCTTTATGTCCAAGCCAACGATATAATTCGTACATAAGTTTCGAAAACCCCATTGGTACGAGCCTGCCACCTGGGGATCGAACTCGGGTCTCTAGACTCGAAATTCCGACCACACAACCACTCATATTTGTACCATGTAGGTACAAATATGTCCGTAAAGTATAACACGTAAATATGGCCATCGTCGTAACTTTTCACCATCCAGTTTCAAAGAAACGGCACTGTTACCGCATACGGTGGTCCTATAAATTGCGTGGGACGCGTGTTGAATTTGATTCCTGTAATTTAAATTGCTAATAACATAGTTTAATGCTTATAACGGAAACTCGCGTCACAATGTAGCTAATATATGTGAATTAGAAAACATGCAAAGAAAAATAACACTGATCTACGAGAAGGTCACTAAAAGTATTAAATGTTTAAACCGGGCTTAAGTAACTAAGAATTCATAACTAAGCATTAATAAGCAAAAACTAAGCATTCAGTTTTTATAAATTTATGTTGATTCAAAACTTTGTATCAGGGTATGATGGGGCTGGCATGTTCAAATAGAAGAAAAGCCTCTAAATAAATAAATAAATAAGGAAAAAAAGTAACTAAAAATCGAGTAAAATGTCTGAAAACAGAAGTGAAAATATTTTGGCTAAATATGTAACAAATAGTGTCAATAACCGAGTATGTATGCAAAAAACCTTTATCCGAAAGACAAGTAATGGGGCGAAACACCCATGTTCGACCAAGGGATCTGCGCTAACGAGCAAAGCCAACGTGTTAAATTTTTTGCCAATATTCCATGCTTGGCATGCCATAGAAAGGTCATTGCCCAACAAGCAACTAAAGCCCGCAATATTAGTTAAATGTTGGTATTATAAACATAAAGGCTTATTCAAAGTGTAATATAAACTACAGGAATGTGAGTTGGCCACTTAGAATGGCAATTAAAAAGCAATCAACGCCTACCGGACGCCTGAATAACGAATGTCACAAAGAAACGTTAAATTTTCAGTGTAATGTCAAACGCGGCCGCGTAGCGAATTTTTTGGTTATTTTTATTTTATTTTTTTTACAAACCTTGTTAAAATGTCGTCTGTTAAAATGTCCGAATTCGGTTTGGATGATGTGTCGGAAATCGATATAACATTGATGACTTTACGCAAACCAACTGAATTGAAGAAAGTTATCGAATCGGTGCCAAAACCTGTTAGAGCTGTCCCGAAGAATGGACTTCCGATGTGGTACAGACTGGGGCTTGAATGTAAGCTGCCAGTTCCTAATATGCCCCAAGGAAGGATTGTATTTTCGAGAGGAAAGATAGGGGAGGACGTGAGTACTCAAAAAGTTTAAAATTCTTACTTTAGTCTTTGTATTTTTTGTACTGAATTGATTTGAAATAAAAGTCATTTAAATATTCATCACTTTATTACAGTCCTTAATTTATAAAATTAAAAATGTAAATAAAATGACTAAGAAAAAATGTAGAAAAAATAGTAGCATTTTATCGAAAATGGGTTGACTCAGGGATTGCTACAAGAGTTATGGTCCTACTTGGAGATGAGTTTCGATCGAAAAACGTTTTACGTACCTAGCCCAACTATTACATATAGTGTAATATTTATGGTTGTCGGCTTTATACACCGATATGTGAGGTGGTATGCCCACTGAAATTATTACTATAGTTGTTTCTGCGAATGAGTCAATCCCAGTTAGCGTCTCTGATCATCTGAGGCGATTGGAACTCCGTGACTCAAATGCAGATGGCGGTGCTCATAAATACGGCCCGCCAGTTTCTCTCCCTGTTGGCCTAACCATCGGCCATCCGGTCCCCCGCGTCGAGGGCTCCCGTCTGGTAGGGTCTTAATATTTATTTATTTTATTTTTATTACTTTTGTTTTTATATGTGTAAAAACCCAACCAGACGAGAAAATAAAACAAATTCCCTAAATTGTAATGTTAATATAATGATATACGTAATAGACAAAAAAATTGTTCCAAAATTTGCTCTGGACTGCGATACTCTTGAATATTTTGACACGGTCAGCGATCTATTAGCAAATTTAAAATTTACATAACATGATCTAGAAAATGCAAATCAAATCTCTTTCTGTCTCTTGCTTTCGAAGCAGAAGGTTGATGGTTCGAATCCCTCTAGGGGAAAGCATTTGTGTGGTTATTATTAGTGTTTGTACTCAAGTCATGAATGTTTATATGTATATGTGAACATTTATCTATAATGCCTGGACATTAAGAGGGCGACATGCTCACCACCTGGCACATTATCCCAAATTAGCTTCGGTGGAAAATGAGTCGAAACGACTTCTTTGTTCGATCCTCTGCTTACCCCAACATGTAAAATTGCGTGCATTGCACACTTAGTGTAGTTATGTATAATATATGTATTAATGTTCCACAAACTTTCAAACTTTAATACCTTGTTGGCTACTTTATAAATAGTAATATAATAATTAAAACAACATTTTATTTGAATAAATATTTTGTTTGGTATTAGAAATTAATTATTTATTTGACAATCTTTCTGTACGCTTCTTTATTTTAAATCTTTATATACGCTTCAACAAAAATACCAGTAAATATATTAAAGAAAAACACTAAAATATTGTACTAAAAATGAATACATTTATGATAGTAACCCTTGGGAATGATCGATCGTTCCCTTGCTATTCTAATAATTCTATATTCAATTTCATATCCTTTGTTTTAAAATAAATTACAAAACACAAGATACCTACTTCTTTCGCCTGTTTCTTCTCCGTTAGAGGAACCTCATAAGGACATGATGGTAGATTGAAAATTGACAATCGATGAATGTAATTTATAATCGACGAGTGAATGGATTTAATTTGATTTGCATTGTATACTGAGTTAAATAGTAGAATATCATTATAAATATTCTACGGTTTAACTCTCGCTGGTTTTAATTTAAATTTGTACTTAACCTCACTTAGTTACAAACACAACGCAGGACGTCAGTCGTGAATACAAATAAGGAGAGGAAACTGGGATCATCTGAAAAGTTAATTCCACTGAAATAGAATTGTAAGGAGCAATTATTTATATATTATTTATTATTACAAAGTTATTTCGATAGCCTACTGGTTGGGTGATCGGGATTCGAGTCAAGAGACCCGGCTTCGATTCCCAGGTGGAGGGCGCGCACCAATGTGTTTATTCAAAACCTCTGTACGATTTATTTTATTGGCTCAGACACTAACACGGCGACAGGCTCACCTCCTGTCACTTTGTAGTTATTTATTTAATAATAACTAATAATTTCACGTCTCTAGAATTATTAAACAAATTACTGTGGAAATTCTACTCAAGTATACGATACACACCTTCCTTTATAATTCAAATATAAATTAAAATTCTCTTAGAAAATATATTTTCAGAACCAGATTATTATTTCCTGCTATTACTCATCATATACAAACTGACAAGTTGCAACATTGCACCTGCGGAGTTTGTTAAAATGTTTCTTTTTCTACAAATGTATGTGAATTTGGCATAACAGAATATGGTTTAGCATAGTATAATCTAAGACAGCGATGGGCTCACCACCTGTCACGTTGTCCCGAAAATATCTTCGGTGGAAGATGGGTCGAAGGGACTTAATTGTCTAGACTAGACCTCTGTCTACCCCAATATTGGGAATGGCATGAAGATATTTATTTATTTATAGTATAATATGTGTAGTCGTCTTAGAGAAATCGTTTAACATAGTACATGTGGTGGAGTTCCCTAGTTGTTGTTTTTAGGCAAGTGACCGTCCTTTTGGCGGCATCACTCAACTAATTAATAGTAATTTGGAATGCTAATTTTATCACGGCTTCAGGCATCGTCATTAAAGTGGCAAGTCTGAACAATAAATTAATTCAAATCAAATCATTATTTATCGATATAAGTGATACATCGATATCGATAGAGTAAACATACACTACATCCATCGATTGTCATTTTTTTAACTACCAAAGATAATCTGTGACTAAAAATACGATCAGTGAGTTCAGCGAATCCACACAGGAGTAGCGTCACGTCCCCCAGTTCATATCGCTCAAAAGAATATTCAAGAGTATTAATGTTATATACTACTATTGAGATATTTCAAAGCTTTAGCCTAGGGAACATTTATTTGTAAATATTGAAATATTGGTTTAAATTATAATAATTACGATAGCTTCGCGGCTATTGGTGTTCGAGTCGAGAGACTGATTGTTTCAGATCCCTTAAGTGATTTAGCTACTTAGTTTAAGATCAGAGCATGGTATGTGATGTTTTCCCTATCTGTGATTGTATTTATTTAATTAATTATTGACAGGCAAACATACTATACTAACTCGTCGAAACAATCTCCACTTGTTTTAAACTCAATAAAACCTATATAGTTTGTTTATTGCGTGCTTTGCTAGCGACTTATCTCTTGTATAAATGTTTTTATTTTACAATATTATTTATTAGTCATTGTTTACAATGGTCACAGACTTGACTTTACTTATGGAAATTAAACTAAAAATATTAAAATATTAATATTAATCAAATACAATGGCATTTCCAATAATACATCTTTTATAGACCGTAATTAGAATAGATTAATTCATGTAGCCGAAAGTTTTTATATAATAATTTTGACACCCCAATTAGCGGCTTGTCTTTATTTCTCTGTGTTTACCTACGTCGCTTATGCGGGTGCAAGGAAGGTTGTAAAAAAAAGGGAGGCAAACGGGCAGGTGGTCACGTGATGGTAAGTGATTACCGCCGCCTATGAACACCCGCAATACCATCGGCATAGCAGATGCGTTGCCTTAGAGTCCCTTAGAGTCCCCCAGAATTGGGGGAGGGTGTGTGGACCACCGGTTACCTGCACTCACCAGACGAAACGCAGAAGTTTGTTAGACTTCTACTTCACGCCGGTATTCTATGAGGTCGTGGTACTTCCCCGGTCGAGCCGGCCCATTCATGCAACAACAAAAGCTGATGCGTGGCTCTACCACTGTTAAATTCGACGACTGTTAGATTCTATATTCGACAGGTTCGACATCAATTAAAGAAAATATATTAAACTGGATCTGATTCTACCAATAAGCATCTGTTAGCAATAAATAAATAAATATCTTCACGCAATTCCCAATACAGGAGACAGAGGTCTAGCCTAGAAAATTAAGTCCCTTCGACCCACCTTCCACAAAAAATATTTTCGGGACGACGTGAGAGGTGGTGAGCCCATCGCCGTCTTTATGTCCAAGCCAACGATATAATTCGTACATAAATTTTCGAAAAATCCATTGGTACGAGCCAGTCACCTGGGGATCGAACTCGGGTCTCTTGACTCGAAATTCCAACCACCCGACCACTCGGCTATCGTGACTTTTTGCTGTTATCAATAATCTGTTAGCAATAAACTGTAACCAATAAGTGTGTGTGTGTGTGTGTGTGTGTGTGTGTGTGTGTGTGTGTGTGTGTGTGTAAGTGTAACCAATACGTAAGTAAGTGAAACTGGATCTACTGTACTATTCTATTTCATATTCATATAAAATGTTCATTACCTGAGCTAAGAAGAATTTCAAGGTGAAATTTAAACTGCGTTTGAGCATATTTATATGAGATTATTACAAATGATGCTATTTTTTTATTTAAACCCTGAAAGCTTGTTATAAAATGTGATCCTCGGAACTCCGAAACAGTCGAATCAAAAATGTGTTATCCTTTTTTGATAGTTGTATAGGAGTTTTTAAAGGAACATTTCGGAGTTCTTCGAAATTACAAACTCTTTTAGAACAAGATAGAAATAACAAATGGATTAAGTGCGAGTCGAACTCAACTCGCACTTAATCCATTTGTTATTTCTATCTTCGGTCCTAAAACTAAAGGTTATATTATTTTATAATAATATCTCAAAAATATATAATTTCTAACCGCATACGAAAATAGATAATAATACCTTTACTCTTCGTATACCGTGATAATATTTTACTCCAAGACTCTAGAAAACCTTACTTAATCCGACCGAGTACCATAAAGGTCGTTCCTCAGAGCAAATATTTGTATAAAGATTTGTATGATTCTCATAGAAATATTTTTTTCACGGAAATTCTTTATAAAATTCCTTTTTACTATTGTACACTCTCTTATCATTCTTCACTAATGTAATGTTATATTATGAAATTTGCAACTTTACAAATATATATTGTACTAAATTTCATAATCAAATCATTATTAGGAAGTATTTTCTTATGTTTACGTTTAAAAATATTTTTATGTAATTTCCGAAATAAATAATATTCATGGTGGAAAGTTTGATGTTATTTGTATATATGAATATTTGTCTATGTTAATGTAATTAATGTTAATGTAGACGACCGTCTCGAGGTCTTGGGTTCGAATCCCGGTGTATCAAATAGCCTTGGTGGCACGACTTATTAACAACATTAATGTTACTAATCGCAAAAAATATAATCTCTTGCTGATTTACACATCATTGAAGAAAGTTTGATAGCAATGATAACCGCCTAAGAATATGCCACGATTACTGTAATGGCAATCGACAAATAGCGGCGTAACTATCTCGAAAAACTTTACAACTTTACTTACTACTAACTGTGAAATATTATGTTGAAATATGAGGTCATTGTTGAGGTATTTAATCCCGTAATGGCATATCAACTAAAGCAAGCAAACAAGAAACGTTTGAAGATAAGTGGATTACTCTGCTTTATCTAATTTCATGCAACGTTTGCTCACTTCTATGCAAATAATAAAAGAAACGGTTGCAAATCATTCAATTTATTATTGTTTATTATTATTTGTTCAGTTATGAAATCTGGATGAGTCGACTGCTATATTGGTAGTGATTATACCCGAATCTGAGGGCTACTGCTTCAAATACCATACATTCATACAATACACATAAATACTTAAAGGTCTGGGAACTAGCCTTGTCTTTGTCGCCACGTTTAGCAAACGGATTGTCAATCGCAATACCAACACCTCCCACCTTGGACGCTGCTGCCCGTTACCAGTCTTTGGACTGGTATTTTTAGAGATGCATATCCCGCCATCTATTGGTAGTAAATCGCATTTCCATGGGTCTCCAAATCACCTAATATTCGTACTACAACTAGAATAGTACAATAGTCTTCTCCAACACTCCTCTAAGCTCCATGTATCCAGACCACACCTGTAGGTAGTGTTTTCCGTTATCGCACATTCAGCAGCAGATTAGCGATTGCAGCCATCTATATGTTCCTTTTTCAAGAGGATAATTTCTTTACCAATACCTACTAAGGTTTTAAACTTTAGCTTATACTAAGTTTAAACACTGAACTCTAGCTTTGGAGAGCATTCGAAGAAAGGGTAAAGCCCGTGTTCAACATTATTAGAAATACTGACATTAACAGATTTATTTAAGCGAAGATTTGCTTATTAACTCTGCGAGGATAACGTACATCTGAGAGACGCGAAATAAATTAGAATTTAATTGGAGCTCATTTCGTAAACTGTATTTAAAACATAACTCATTTGAGTTAGCCAAATTGTCAACGAGTAATTTATTTGTTTTGTTTATACGTAAAGTAAATCTCTCTTTTAAGTTACATTTAAATATTATATCCGATAAATTTATGCCACATTTCAACCGAATCTCTCGCCCTGTGGGGAGCGTTCGAAATCCTTTTTAAGAAGACCAAGCATTCATTATGCTAATGCTTCGTATTCAAGCGGTGAATAAAGCGTAGGTACAGAGGCTTTCGTGTGATAAATCTATACAAACCCGTATAACGTTTCCACCCCAACACAGACACGTTCAAGTTTGTTCAATTGTTTGGGGTCAGTAACGCACCAACATTTGTTTGCGTCGTTGCTCTAAAGAGTTGTGGAAATATTTTGAAAGGATAAATATTCTTTTATTTGCCGTACACTTTCATAATATTTGAAAACTTGAATAAAAACTAGACAGACATTGCTGAGTTGTTTATAGAGTACCAGTATATACAACTATTACTACCGTATATGCAATACGCGTATAATTTTTCATACTCTTATACGCATTTACGCATGAAATTTTCAATTTAATGTTATCTTCAGTCCACATTTTTCCAATTATTTTTCGTAATAATTTATATCATCGAATACAACAAGATAGGCAGGAATGGAAAAGAATAGATTAAGATTAGTTGCAAAAATATATTTATTAGTTAATAAATTTGTAGTTCTTAATGTTTTGTAATAGATGCTAAGTTGGTCTGAATAAAGGGCTTATTATTATTATTATATCATCGAATGCAAGATTTTATCTCAAGTAAACAAAAAAATCACTATACGATTAAATTTTTTGCGCAATATAATATATACCTACAAAAGTGTTATGTTTGTTTGAAAGCCGTAACGGATTGTAGTCAAGTTAAATATACAAATCTTTACATAAAAATACAGCTTTATTTTCGACGACATAAATAAATCTGAACCACGACCTTAGCGGTAAATTTCTTGGGTTCGAATCCCGCTCGGCATTTTTCTGTTTAATTTAATAACAAAAAGTGCCTCCTAACTTATATGCTTTAAAATCAATAAAAATTGGCTGTAACTTCAATCATTATTAAGTTGAAATACTTCTACGATGATATCTACTAGAAATTTCGCTTGAAATGCTAACTTACCTACATCTCAATGATATCTGGAGTTAAAGAAAACATATAAAATTATTGAGTATTTCTCAATAATTTTATATGTTTTCTTTAACTCCACACATATTAACATTAGTATTCTATAGTACTAAGCGATTTTCTTTCGAGTGTTCAAAAATACAAACAGATGTCAGACATAAAAAATCAATCTCTGCAAATAAAATAGTCTATCCGATGATAAGTGGCTTCGACATCCAAACAACCTTGGTCGATGAAGGTCACAACGGGGTTGTCACTCCTGAGACAATCTCAAATGATCCAGTAGTTAACTGTTTTTGACGGCAGAAATATTTAAATTATCTAGATGAATTGTAGGTAAACAAGCGGTTTATTAAACATTATAAATTATACCGTCAGTCTGTTTATTTATAAATCTCCCATTTATTTCATGCAACAAAAAAATATTTCTCGCCAATCCCAATACTGGGGTATACAGAGGTCTAGACAATTAAGTCCTTATTACCCACCTTCCACGGAAACCATTTTTTGGGACCACGTGACAGGTGGTGAGCCGTTCGTCGTCTTTATGTCGAAGCCAATTATATATACAAGTTTTTGAAAACACCCATTGGGGATCGGACTCGGGTCTCTTGACTCGAATCCCGATCACCCAACCGACTAAACTTTCAAAATAATACGTAGATTACGGGTAATAACTAGTAAAAATTGTTAAAGTAACAAAACGATATAAAGGAATGAGAAATAAATTCTCAAAAGTATCAAAATAATCGAAAGTATTTCCTATTTTACTGCCTGATCCCTTTATCCCATAATCTAACAATAGGATTGGAATTGCTATGCTTAGTTATATTTCATTTTCTTTCGGTTAGCTGTAATTCAACCTATAAAGCATTAAGCGAGGCGTTATAAACGTCTCAATTGAATTCAGTGACTCCGTAGGCCTTAATTTATTTTTGCGCCATGCTCATCTGAAAATCGGCTCGGTTTTCAATTTCCCGTCTTCACAATTCGCTCAAGAATAAGGTCCGCATGAGTGTTTAACGTCATATAAATAAAAAGGGCAAGTGAATAAGCCGTAAACCACAATTCATTACGTAACACACAGTAATGTAAAATAATTTAGTGAAAGATATTTTTAATTTATTTATTTTTATCACGAGGAGCTTACACCTATTTTACAATCTAGGACAACTAAAAATACATCTACGCGCCAATGACAAGCATATATATGTATACAACAAAGCAATATTTATTTATTTATTTATTTATTTATTGCCAATATAACTATCTTTACAGGAAATCCCCAATGCGATAGCTTAATCCCCATATTATTAAATTATTAACAACATTATATATTTAAAGTTAGTTACAAAGGTCCGTAGCATATAATCCATATTGCTATCTTTGTGAGATCACTCAGAGTGCAAGAAAAAATCCAGCTCTTCGGCTATGAGGTTAAGGGTACGGAGCGCGCGGAATATTTGCACCAAGTTCCCACATATACAAACACACCCACATGTACCCCCTATTTTCATGTGGGTTATGTGAGTGACACTTATAATAGCAACGGTTACAGTTAAATGGCGGGATAATGATCTTGATTAACACTAACTCAACATTTAACAAAAATGTCTGATGGTGGTCATTCTTCAGTAAGCTATTTTTGTTTTTTGCTTTGTGGTTTACACGTAGCAGTGTGGTGATATAGCTAAACTGCTTTATGGTCCTAAATGTACTTTTACAGAAAGTAACCATGTCCTTCACCGGTACTCTTTACGTATAAGACCTATGGATATACATCGTACCTTACGGCATAGTCAAAAATTCTATTCTATTCTATTCTCATCTAGATGATGGTGTTGATGGAATTTTTACTTGGCATTCCACCACAATGCGTTTTTCGCAGATTTTTCTGCCACGCACTTTATGGAATGTGCTGCCATCAGCGGTTTTTCCGGACCGATACGACTTAGGGACCTTTGACACATCTGCTATGCCTCTGGTATTGCGGATGTGGTGATGCAATTAACATCACTTGAGCCACCTGCTCGTTAGCCTTCCTTTTCTATAAAAAAAAAAAAAACACTTCCTCGGGACGCTTAGGTAAGTTTCTAATATTCACGCCATTCCCAATACAGTAGTACACAGAGGTCGATACAATTAATCCTTTCGACCTTTCCATCGAAGACATTTTCTTGGAACAACATCCAAGCTCACGATATAAATCGTACATAAGTTTTTGAAAAAAAAAACGGTAGGTAGGAGCCTAGCACCCGGGAATCGATGATCTATATATTTTTAATAATATAATGTATAGACTTAGTTTATTTAAATATATACAATAAGGACAGAGGGAAATTATATGAAATATTATATTAACACTTTATTTTACATTAATATAAGTGTTATTTTATATAGATAACGGACGCCTGATATACAGAGTAATTTAAAAATAATCCAAAGTGTTTCGTAGAACAGCTTAGGAAACAAAACCTAGGAATAAAATTTTGTTTTCATTACAATGATTTATTACTGGCTGTAGTCTAAGCGTTACACTACAGCCGCAGACTATAATGAATGACTTGGATATTAATATAACCAAATTGTTTGTCTCCATTTAAATACGTTTTGTCACTACTTACCATTACTAAGTTAATAATCAGGTGTGATTCCTAAAAAAGTAACCTGTTTCATGTCAAATATGTTGCTGAGATTTGTGAACAAATTAAAATAATATACAAACAAATTACAGATACGTATTTCTTCTTGAAATACCATTATTGCTAAAATGTTTGTTACTTTTAAGCTATGCGACGCCTTTTAGCGATACTCGCATAGCTTCCGCTGAATACTTCCGGCAAATAACCTCGGCAGACTAACATTCCCCTGACTTGACGGGTATTAAATGCCTGATACATCACAGTGTTTATCAACTTTTTAATTTAACAGCACTTCCCTCGTCTCTTCAATGTTATTTAAATGACCTACATTTTCATTCTCAATTTGAGGATAAGTCTGCTGTAAATGGTGAAAAAAAAAAGACTTTCACCTTTTACAGCTTTTTTTGCTGGCAAAGACTCCTCAACCTTGAATCGTCTGGTTCTGTGCGACATTTTTACCCAAATTAACTACTAATTATTATATTCGTCCACCGTATCCAGGTTTGTATTATTACTCAATTAAGAATGATGGCTAAAAATATGTATGTTTATGCTAAAAATATGTTATGCACTCAAGTGAACTAACGTTTACTATATTTATTAAGGGTCATCCCTCCAAAATGATAAATTATGAGCAATTTTCATGGCTACGAACGCGTAATCGAAAAAGAAATATACGAAACATGTAAATTATATCGTCAATATATTACTTTCACATTGACCGATAAAACTATATTTAGATAATTAAATGACGCACATTTTACGCTTTATAATTTTCCTCCAAGACCAATAAATTATGTATTTGTTTAAGAATTTTATTAACATTATTGTGCTTATGTACTGCCCCAATTAATTCGCGTGTTAGAAGAGATTGTAAGGAACGAAATTTCCAAGGTTGCTTGGTGGGAGAACCGCTTTAATATAAATTATCTTAAACGGTCATATTTATATATACATACTATAACTATAATTCATTATAATTTTAACGCAGTCTTAATTGCCATCAACTTCACCAACCTATTGGTAATATTTAGAACATACTTTTGTACTTCAACAGTTCGTACAAGCTCGAATGGATTCTATTTAAACTTATTTTGTATGACACCGGCGTCTCATATTAAAAACTTTATTGTAACTGTCTTGTTTTTTTCGTTCGTTTTACTTGTATATAGTAATGAAAAAGTTATCCTAATATATACTCATTATTTTCAAATAAAGATAAAATCGAATCTTATACAGACTTGCAACACAGGCTTCTCCCACAAGGGAGGGTTTGCCATAATCGCCATGCTTGGTTGGTTGCTTGGCTTGATTGGCAATCTCATCACTAGACACCTTGCACCTTAGAAGCCTGTTGAATTATAGTATTTTTCGATGGATTTTCCACCACCCATCGGTAGACAACGACATTTTAAGGCTCTATTATATATAAATATATATATATATATATATATATATATATATATATATATATATATATATATATATATATATATATATATATATATATATATATATATATATATATATATATATACATATATATATATATATATATGTATACACCTTAGTGTTTTGACACTACACATAGACATTTATATACATTATGTGAAAGTGTGAATAAACACGTGTGAATAAATGTACATTCAATGTAACCAAAATAATTTATTGCAATATTATTATATTGCTCTAATATCTAATGTACGCGAACTACTAACCTTTTTATCATTCATGACTCGTGCCGTTATCTAAAACATAACATTTCTATTAACCTCCGCAACTAAATGTCAAAGGTCACGACAATTGTAGAGTTGCAGGTCGACCTGCGACTTCTGTTTCGTTCTTATATTTGTTTTGTTTATAGAAAAGGGAGGCAAACGTGCAGGTGGCACACGTGATGGTAAGTGATTACCGCCGCCCATGAACACCCGCAATACCAGAGGCAAAGCAGATGCGTTGCCTCCCTTAAAGTGCCCCCCCCCCTCCCCAGAATTGGGGGAGCGGGGTGTGTGGGCCACCGGTTACCTGCACTCACCAGATCAAGCGCAGAAGTTTGTTACACTTCTATTTCACACCGGTATTCTGTGAGGTCGTGGTACTTCCCCGGTCGAGCCGGCCCGTTCATGCAACAACAAAAGCTGATGCGTGGCTCTACCACTGTTGAACTGTTGTTATAATTATATAATAATTCATTACATTTCTGTAATATTCGCATCGTAAATATTTACTGTGTATGTGTGTTAAAACATAAAGGTATTAAAAAAAACTGTTTACAATTTCAACAAACACTGACGGGATTCAAACTTGCGACCTTTGCCGTACCGTGGCAACGCTCTTACCTCTGAGGTACCGTGTCCTACAGGCATTTTAAATTTGAAACATTGTCCTCTTTAATTTAATAACAAAAAGTTCAACATAACTTTTATGGTTAAAATCAATTTAAAAAAGCATAATGTAAAAATAAATTATATATTGGAATTATTACGTTAGTAGTGTTACATTATTATACCAGTTTATACGTCGCCGATGTCATCGTGCCACGTCAAATAGAGTGAGAAGAACAGAGATTAGAGTCACAGTGCTTCGCTAATGGATGTGTTAATTTTCACATAATTTGAAAACCGCATTACTCCGTCCCTCAGATAAAGTCTTTATTTGTAGAAAATTGTACTTTCTCTTTTTAACGTTTTCTTTTTTATCGATGAGTCTGACAATAGTACTGGAAGAAGTCGTTTCCCTGGAAGCGACGATCAAACTAACCTTAAGTTTTCCGAACTTTGATTAAAGTATCGATTATTAATTAATTAAAATCCCGGGCTTTGAGGAAATCGATAAGCTCCAAAAGAAAAAGAATAAGCTCGATAAGCTCGAAAAAAAAATATTTTAAACAAACTAAATGTTTAAAATATTTAAAGGTAGTAAGTTAAGTTAAAAGTTTAAAATATTTAAAGTTAGTAAATACAAAAGCCACGAAAGCCGTTAGTGTGAATAATCAGAATTCGAGTCAAGAGATTCGAGTTCGAAAAAATCAAGTGGTAGGCTCGTACCAATGGTTTTTTTTTTTTTTCAAAACGGGAATATATTTAATTAATATCTCATTTTATAATATGTTAGCTACATGCTTTACATTACAACTTTTCGGTTGAAACAGTCATTAATTGATATCATGGATAGGAGATTGTACGTTTCATTAATTAAATAAAAGTCTCTTATTAACAACAAACCTTTCTGTTACATAAATAATAAACATCTTCACGCAATTCCCAATACAGAGGTCTAGTCTAGACAATTAAGTCCCTTCGACCCACCTCGATCATGTAATAAAATAAATTATACGAATTTTATCGCGTTTAATTGATATTTTTAAGTTCCACGATGTTTCGGGCATACAAAAGAAATTGATATATTTAGCAATAAATATAAAAAAAAAAAAACAAGTCCAAGCCAACGATATAAATCGTACATGAGTTTTTGCAAAAACCCCTAGGGGACCTCTACCACCCAGGGATCGAACATCGGAACATCGGTCTCTTTACTCGAATTCCGATCAACGAACCACTCTGGTATAATGACTTTTTATAACAATGATCAATTACCTAAGATCATATTAATACACGATCCAAAACCAATGCGGTTAAGTCCGAGTTGGTGTCATGTAGCTAACTTATTATAAATATGAAACCGCAATCTATTAAGCGTTGTTACTTGATTAAAATAATAAAATACTGATAATGAAAACCAGGTGTTGTAAAGGTTTGCGGTAGCATGTCAATGATAAACTTACACTGTTCAGACTTATAGGTTTTGATATTTATACTTAGAATAAGGATTGATTGATTAAATTTGTTTTGCCGTGAAGTACGTTGTGGTGGCACTTGGTGTTAGAAAATATAAATTGTAAACTGACCTTAAAAAAGTTTTAAGTTTTAAGTATTGCCGATAACTTCCCTGCACATTTTTTTTTTCAAAATTTAAATCTGTACACATCGGTTTTCATGGTGTCGACTGCTCTGGTTTGATTCCGCCTCTTCACACTTTCTCGGGTCTGTCGATCACGAAGATACTACAAACAGACATGTGTTTGTAGTATCTTCGTGAGCCAGAAAGCTTCTGTGAAAGGTGGGTCGAAAGTACTTAATAGTCTAGACCTCTGATCACCCCAGTACAGAGCAATACGTGGAGATAATTTTAATAAATAAATAACAATAAACATTATTCATCTTATAATTCATAATTATGAAACGTAACAAGGCGCCGCACATATTCGTTGGCGTGTCACTTGAGCACGTTTGGTACATCGTTAACAGGTGTTTGTGGAACTTAATAACCAATTTTCGCATGTCACTTACACCGCATTCTCAACGTTATCCCCATAATTACACCGCTAAATATTTCTAAAGCAGTTGTTTACACGAATAATAACTAAGAGCTAACGTTCTTCGAAATTATAACGTGTTATTGTTATTAGTAAATCGAAATATTTCCATTTACTTCATAAATAAAGATAGTTAAGAAATAATAATTAAAGAGAATTAAGAATTTTTAAATTTCAACTAACGCAAGTGACAGGCATAAATAAGGGAAGAGATTTAGAGGTATTTAAAGGTAAGAGCGTTGCCACGGTACGGAGCAAAATCGCAGGTTCGGGTCCCGCCCGTGTCAGATGAAATTAAAAAAAAATATCTCTTTAATTTAATTTATAAGTTGCAAATACCCTCGCTTTAATGTGTAGTTACATATCACTAAAGATATAGAAACCTATTATATTTCAGTGCTGAATTTACGTAAAGGAAACAGCCTGTGTGCCTAAGAAATTGTAAAGACACAAAAAAGTCTTCACGCTATTTTCAATATAGAAGTAGCCAATTAGACAAATCCTTTCGACCGGACTGGATATGAATTCGAGTCAGAGAACCGAGTTTGGTCCCCAGATGGCAGGTTCGTACCTTGACTTGGTCATAAAGACGGCGACTGGCTCACCACCTGTCACGTTGTCCCAAAATATGTCTTTGGTGGAAGCGGGATCGAAATGACTTAATTGTCTAGACCTCTATTTAGTCCTGTATTGGGAATGGCGAGAAGATATTTTGTTTTTCATAAATAATAGAAACAGAGTTCAGTTTTAACAATACAATTTTACACAGCAAAATGCTGTGTTTAATAAATTTAAAAAAAAGTCACGATAGCCGAGTTGTTGGGTGGTCGGAATTTCTAGGCGAGAGACCAGAGTTCGATCCCCAGGTGGCAGTACCAATGAGTTTTTCAAAAACTTATGTACGAATTTCATCGTTGGCTTGGACATAAAGGCGGCGACGGGCTCACCACCTGTCACGTTGTCCCGAAAATATCTTCGCTGGAAGGTGGGTCAAAGGGACTTAATTGTCTAGACTTGACCTCTGTCTACCCCTGTATTGGGAATTGCGTGAATATATTTTATTATTTATTTTTTAATAAATTTTAATTTACATGCAGCGAAAACGTATCTTACTCATAGGGAAAGAAAGAGATTTAATATACATCTGGCCGATTCTGAGAGAAGGGTTTTGACAGTCAGACACATGGCAAATATTTCGCATAAGCGATTACTTTTTTAGTACAAAAAGGTGAAACGAACTGAAAAGCTGACGCTGAAATATTATTGCTTCTATTATCTCTTGTGTTTTCAAAAATGAAGACTTTAATTTTCTTAATTTGTATATAGTTTTTTTATTTACTTCAAGTACAAGTTAAAGCTATATAGCTTTAACTTGTACTTGAAGTACTGGATGTACTTCAAGTACAAGTAACTTAGTAACAAAAAAGTAGAAGGTTTTCATTTCAGTTGTATGTTTTTTATGTTTGTTACCTATTTCGCTGTTATATCAGCATCGCCATCTACCACATCAGTAAGGAATGCAAACTAGAATATTTCTTTTAAATGAATAAGTATCAAGTTTAGCTAAGAATTTTTTTATCATGTTATTTTGAAGGCGATTAATTTTTTTTTTTTTGATATTATAAGTTTTCTAAGCGTGAAGTTGAGGCACCTTCTGCTTCTCTGTTTCCTCTCTTCTCGGGTTTAGCGTATGTAACTGGGTTTTATGTGTGTATATCATGGGTTCGCATCCCACCCGTATCACATTATTTTTTTTAATTTCGCATTTATTAAGTAACTATATCTATATAAATCTTTTAATTATTACAGGTCCGTCGCTTAGGATTAGGAAGTGGTCCTCGGCCGACATTCGACTTGAGCGATCCATACTGCCACAACGTTTCGTACGATTACGTTCCAATGCACGATCCGCACCTCGCGCACCACTTCGCACAGAAACCGGCACGTTGCAGAATGAAACTGCTCGGCTTCTGTACAAAAGACGGCAGGGCTGTGTGCACGCTAAAAGAATTCAACCAGTACAGAAAGTATTTATACAATCAGTTTATGGACCGCATACATATGGAAATGCAAAAACTGGTATGCTATTATGTAATTTTTACTGTAAATAACTCTAAAGGGGTTTCAAAGCTTCTCGAGTGGCAACCTTGTGCAGGCACACGCAGTGTAGAACGACCTCCCACAAGAAGAGGCGACCTTCACAATGATGGCGAGTCGATGGATGCAGACGGCACAGAACGGTTCTATGTGGCAATCTTTGGGGAGGCCTATTTTCAGCGGAGGACTTTTGCTAGGCTGTTATGATGACGATGATGATGATTAAAAATTATGAACACACTTCACATAATTATAACAAAACCAATTACATATAGTGCTTAAAATTAGTGTTGCGCTCAACATACGAGTGTAGAGCCCAGAAATTTTTGTTGTCAAATTTTTCCATTTAAAATATTCTTTATGATATTTCAAACCTTCATGATATTCAAAATTTTCTTCAAATCTTTTATAACATTAAATATCTTTCTTAATTTAATATATTAATTGTCTGATATTGTGAAAAAATGAATCTTTCTTTTCATAAGTTCAAATAAATTTAATGTCATAATAATTATTCTAGAAGTCCATTTCTGAGTATAGGTATAGGTATCTTCCAACAATTTTCTTGAACCGTTACCGAGCAGATTGAAAGCTGGCAATGCACCTACATTTATTGTGCAGATCATTTACCACAAGCTGAACCTAATGCTCATTTACCTCAATCTATAGTAAAAATCGTCACTATATATAATAGATCTCACAATCAATGTAGAAAAAAGAGTAACAAAAATTCGACATTTAAATTTAAATCTTTGATTGCATCCGTAGACCTGGGGCGAACACACCGGTTTTCAAGGTATCGGTTGCTCTGAGTTCGGGTACATGTAATAAACAGTTTTTCTACATTTTCTTGGGTCTGGGTGTTTCTGATAACTTCGTTGTTTCTGATTCCATAACACAAGTGTTTTAGCTGCTTACTTTGGAATTAGATCAATGTGTGTGATGTGGTCCCTATCTACGTATGTATTTATTATTATTATTACATCTGATAGGACGAACGTGCACGCGATGACCTTACTCTTAAACGTGTAGAAACGGACGTAGCTCGGCGGCGTCAGGCCTTCACCAAAGCAGAAAAAGCGAGAGAGCATTTGGAACGCGTTGCCCAGGAACACGCTGACGAATGGGCTGAGAAAAAGAGACTGTAAGTGGTTGTATCATATTATGCAAAATTAAAAATAATATAACATAACAATTATTTAAAAATTTAAAACTTATTATTCAAAACTTATGTACGATTTATATCGTTGGCTTGGACATATTCGTAAAGACGGCGATGGGCTTACCGCCTGTCACGATGTCCCAAAAATGTCTTTGGTGATAGGTGGGTCGAAAAGACTTTATTGTCAAAACATCTGTCTACCCGTGTTTCGGGTATGGCGTGAAGATTGTTATAAATAAAATGAAATATTATAAATTTTTAAAATATTAATAAAATATAATATTATAAATATTTGTCCTCCTTCTCCATCAAAAACACACAATATACTATCTTAGATAAACTTGTTACTTATTAATTTAAATAAAATATTCTAATTAGCACTTCCTAATGATGTGTGAAGGTGGTGCCGATAAAATATCTTAATTGAATGTAATTGACGTGACTTAATATCTACTTATACAGATTTCAAGTATGTCAAAGTTGCGAAATATTTAATTTAATTTAATAAATAAAAATTTTCGTTTATTTATAAGATCGCTTATTTTTTGAACACGGTTAATTTTTTTAAAGGTTTTTTTTAAAAAATATTGAAAATCAAATTTCACGAGCCGTTAAAAATATTCTGTATAAATTTCATTTTTCCCTAACTGACCTTATCTTTTTTCATGGCTGACTGAAGGCACCATAATTGCATCCATCAATCCACTGTCCGGCGTGGTGTGAATAGGCAACTTTATAATAATATATGCTGGCGATCTTTTGTTCATAGTTAACGATGGCGACAACTTCTACATTAGTTTTACTGTAATTTGATATACAAAGTTAGTCAGATTTGAAAGGCCGGCAACGCATTTGCTATGCCTCTGGTATTGCGGATGTTCATGGGCGGCTGTAATCACTTACCATCACGTGAACCTCCTGCTCGTTTTTTTTATAGGGAAGGTGCATCCCTTCCCTATAAAAAAAAGATTATTATAGTAATTAATATCTTAAGCTTCAAAAAAATATTATACAGACTTATAATATATTTTCTTCTTCCTGCCCTTATCCCATGCTATGTGGGGTCGGCACAACATGGTCTTCTTCTTCCACTCTCCTCTATTTCCCGTCATCTCAATACTCACTCCTTTCTTTCTCATGTCTTCTTTCACACAATCCATCCATCGTTACACACTTATACATACAGTTACAGACTTATAATATATGACTAAGTAAAAATAAATAAAAAATAAATATCTTCACGCAATTCCCAATACGGGGGTAGACAGAGGTAGTCTAGACAATTAAGTCGCTTTGACCCACCTTCCACCGAAGATATTTTCGGGACAACGTGACAGGTGGTGAGCCCGTCGCCGCCTTTTATGTCCAAGCGAACGATATTAATTCGTACATAAGTTTTTAGAAAAACCCATTGGTACGGACACTTGAGGATCGAACTCGGGTCTCTTGATTCGAAATTCCAACCACCCAACCACTCGGCTATCGTGACGGCTATGACTGAGTAAATTTCAAAAACGTGTTAAGTGCCAAACCGTAGTATCTGAAGCTGCGTGAAAGGGCCTGTTCGATCTGGGCTGTACCACAGCCTTGCAAAATTGCAAATAGCTTGCATAATATACAGTGAATAGAAACATTTTGTGACTAGTGACGTAACCGAAGGTCCACGTACCGTTCTCTTTCCTCTCAATTCTCAATTGCTTTTTTCTAAAGGCAGCACACATGAAGCCCTCTAATATTTGAGTTATCATGGACTTGATTGACACTTACCAATAGTTGTTTCGTTTCCGATTGTTCCTTTCCCACCTTCCCCCATAAAAAATCTAAAACATGAAGCCGCCTCAAAGTTCTATTTTTCTTTCATCATATAATATATATGTCATATATACAAAAATTAACACCGAAACAAATTATTTTTTTTCTGCAAATAAAGTATTAAACAAAATTATGTTTATATTTGCAAAACCATTAAAATTAGTTCAAATTTTTTATAGTTGTCATGTAAATCGTACGAGTATATCGAAATAAACCAGCACAATAGTTATCTCATTTTTTGTCATAAATAATAAATAAATATTTTCACGCCATTCATGACACAAAGGTAGACAGAGGTCTAGACAAATAAGTCCTTTCAACCCTCCTTCCACCGAAGACATTTTTTGGGACATCGTGACAATTTTTTTATCTCGTTTGAAAAGAGAGCCTGCCTTCACATGTACTTTTTTTATTTAATTTCAACACATGCAGGAAATAGATTATGAACACAGAGATATTCAATTAATATTAATAGATTTTGCAAGGCTTGACCTGGATTAGAAAATAAATCGAATTACAAATATGCATCCAACAGTTTACATAAGATGTTGCGAAATGCAAATTCTCGACTTTACTATATCTTATGTTACAAGCGCGTTGACATAAATTTATTAGTTACTGAAGTATGGGACTTCTGGTATGTTTAAACGAATTTCTCCGCTAGACTTAGCAGGCTTTACAAAATACGTGAAGCGGGAGAGGTGTGATTAATAGCTATAATTTATTTCTATTTAGTTCCACACAATGTTTTCGTTATATTTCTGGCTTTACACCCAGTAAGTGAAGATTTACAAATGTATATGAAATATCGTAGAAAATTTGTACGTCAAACTCTTACTCATCGCGTACCATTAATTTGTCTTAATTTCTAACAATGATACGGCAAAGTTTCCATGCTGTATTTGGCTTCTAGTTTAATTTAAACTCAAACGTAGAATTTGAATTATTAGCAGACGTGACAAATAGACCATCTGTGACTGATTCTCAGTTCAATATTAAATTCCGACCAAGTTCAATGTTCGTGTTTGTATAAACTTTGTGGAAATGGTTGCGCAGTGCCCTAGTATAATTATACCCTGACTGTTACTGACTGCTACCTGACGACCTTGTGTGAATCTAAAAGAAATAACTGTTCCCCTCTATATTGATCGTTCACTGTATCAATACATATGTATACACATGGATATAAAATCGCATGTCCCTTATTGTGATAATATTTCAACTGGTTTGATTAGTAATATTTTTTTAATTTTATGTTAATATTTTTCTCATCACCTATTCCGATGTTTCTCTATTTGTCATCAAATATTTAAATTACATCGGAATTCAACGAACATTCGACCTTTACAAGTTATACTTTAATGTACATACATAATAAAAATCTTCACGCCACTCCCAATACAGGGGTAGATAGCGGTCCACCTTCCATCGATGACACTCATTGGAACGACGTTTTAGGTGGTCAGCCCGTCGCCGTCTCTATGTCCAGGCCAAATATTCAAATCTTACGTAAGTTTCTGAATAAACCCATTGGTAGTAGCCCTAGGGATTGTACTCTGGTCTTTTGGCGCGTAATCCTATCACTCAACCAATCGGCTATCGTGACTTTATTCCTATATTTATTTTTGTTTTCTTAGCTTTCTTTCTCTATATCTCCGGTTAGTTGTCGTACGTGGTTAATTAATATGAATAAGTGCTATATAAAGATATAAACTTAGTGATCATCTGGGTCATCAAACTTTATTTTTGTACTAAATATCGATTTCCTTTGCCCAATAAGTTCGGAAAAAAATTGATGTGTGCGATTCACACACGATAGAAGTGAAACTTCAGTAAATTGACAAGAGAATGAGATGAAACAAGGGTAAGATAATTACAAAGTTTATTAATAAAATAGTATGCATATTACTGTCTCATTCTTTCTTATATCTGTGTCTCTTACCTGTCGTTTTCATATTACTGTCTCATTCTTTCTTATATCTGTGTCTCTTACCTGTCGTTTTTTCCGTTGCATCCGGTTTGAAATCACAACGATTCTAAAGAAGTTTCACATCAAAAATAAGTTACGACATACTGATATGAGTGTGATAAGGATTCCATTGTTCTTTTCATAGGCAAACCAAGAAAGATTGAGATGCCTGTTTCTGATTGTTATTTAAAAGTCGCTATTTATTCCAAAAAAAAATACAATTCTGGTAATCAGCAAATTTAATTTTATTCTAAAGCCTATCACTAACTTCTAAAAGTTGTAGATCATCTCAATACGAACTATCTCAATTTAATCTATTTGCTTCAATATTTCAATATTTGCAGGAAAGGAGCGCTGCATTCGTGCTTGTAGAGTACTTCTTCGCCCTTATCCATAGAATCGCGTTGCCTCGTTATCGCAGACTTGACAGACGCATTTGCATAATCTATTCACCGCGTCTTTCAAACAATATCTGCCTTTCTCGTTTTAATTATTAATCAAGTTATTGCAACAAAAGGTTCTACGTACATTCGATATATTTCAAAATTAAACCATTTTGAGATTGTTTTATTTAAAAATTAAAATTAAAAAAATGAAGATAGCAGATTGGTTGGGTGATCAGAACTCTAGTCAAGAGACCCAAGTTCGATTACCAGAGAGTATGCTAATACCAATGAGTTTTTTCAAAAACTCATGCATGCATTATACCGTTGGCATGGATATAAAGACGGCGAAAGGCTCACCACCAGTCACGTTGTCCCAAAAAATGTCTTCGATGAAAGGTGGGTCGAAAAGGCTTAATTATCTAGACCTCTGGAATAGTATGAAGATTTATTTATATTATGTTTTGGGTCTGGGCGATTGTGTCTGGTACCTTCGAGGTATACAAAGCCATATATATATACGACCTAAGTACCTTGCTACTTAAGTACCTTGCTACTTACTTTGGGATCAGAGTAATGTATGTAATGTGGTCCTTATGTATATAGTTATAATATTCGGATTGTTTATATTTACAACGCCTGGAAACAGGAGGGCATGAAATGGGAGCATATTTATATTACGTAGCATATTTGTAATAACTGAAACACAAGCTGTTTAAATTAATTATGAACACAGCTAGGAGAATATACTTTTTGAAGTCAGTAAGCAAAGTTAAAGTAAATCTCCCCTTTTCTTTCCGGGGCTTACCATCAGGGGATCGAACTCGGGTCTCTTGAATTGAATTCCAATCAGCCACTCGGCTATCGTGACTTTAACATACAAAACAGTATGATATAATATGTATATAACGTAATATAAAGTGAAACAATTTTTTCTGAATTTCGAATCTCGTTGATACTTCCGATGTAGAACAATTATTTGTCCTAATATTTGCATTCAGTCACCGATGTTTGTCAACTGCTCGTCCCATTCATCTTGCTCGTCAGTCCATTTCAAGTCGAGTTTGCAAACTCGGCTACTGTATTAGCATAACTGATTTAAATACTCCACTCGTACCTTTTAAAGGCACCTATATTCGTTCGCAATAATTAACGGAGTTATTAAATTAAAGAGAAAATTTAGTAACAAAAAGTTATGCTAACTTATATACTTAAAAATCAATAAAAAATGTCATTTTCGGAGCTATTACACCTCTCGTTTTTAGTCCCTTTTTTTTTGAATTAATACTTCTGGACTCACACTTGACTTATTGATTATCCTCTCATAGCTAGTTACGGATCAGATGATGAAAATTATGAAGAAAAATAAAATGAAATTGGAATGTCGCCCAGGTGTGGGTGATAGCCTGCAGTGCGCCTGGTATCCCGATACAGGAATGATGATGACGGTATGAGATTATGGAGCTCATCGCCACAATCCCCAAAGTAAAGTCTGTAGAATACCGCCAGACAGGCGACTTTCTGGCGGTCACAAAGCTATTAAGATTAGTTTAACCAACTTATTGTCACCAATCAGTCGTTTGGCTCTGCGTTCGTGCGATTTTGGACAACATCATAGTTGGTGAGCCTATCTTAGTGTCCTATAGATAAATATTCATATACACATATAAACATCATGATTCGAGTATGAACATTCATATTCATCACACAAATATTTGCAAATGCACCTTTCACAAAAACCATTTCACCCCTGTTTCAGAATGGCTAAGTTCGATGAATGACTCTCATGAGGGAATAGCAGCATCGCGAAAGCCATTATGCATTTCAGACGAGTTGCAAAATGCAAATTTTCCCTCTGCTAAAACTTACCGGCTCTGAGATTATCATTTGCTTGTCTTTGAAAACTAACGATTAGGAACGATGTCGAGGAAAAGTTTCGTTTCAGCGAGCTTTATATTTCGCAAGAGCTGCAATAAGGAGTGATTTGTATCGACACTTTATTCTTATTTACTTTCAACATGTCTCCCCTGGAAGACTGTGAATGTACCCATATATCTCAATATGCCTAATTGGTAATAAATAGTTTTTCCGAACCAAATTCTACTGATAGCGTAGTACAGTAAAAATTACGTCTTTTTTAAAAATCAGTGTGACTCGGAAATACGTACGGATACTTGGCTTATTTGGGTGTTTTGCAGCATAAGAATATAGCACTTCTTTTCTTCTCGTGGGTGCTATAAGATTCGGCCACGGAAAAAGCATTGAAAATGTAATAGGCTTCCGAAAGATACATAGCGATGGCGGTATAACCATCTCGAAAAATACTAGACCAAAATACATCAGAACCGAAACGAGTAGCAGCGTCTAAGGAGAATCATTTGTATTACAGCGATCGCCAATCTGATTGCCAAACGTGGCGATTATACCATGGTAAGTAATAAAATGTTTATAGTAAATTATGAAAATTTCAGCAGGGAATTATTTCCCTCAATGGACTTTTTAAAAACCACTGGAGTGACAGTAAGTATTACATACATACATAACGGCCTGATAAAGTCCACTGCAGGACGTAGGGAGGATTTTCCATAATTACCACGCTTGGCAAGCGGATTTGCGATCGCAAAACCATACCACTCGCACCTCACACGCTGCTGCCCAACTTTTGTCTTCTGATTATTTAGGTCTGATGTTTTTAGAGATGGTTATCCCGCCATCTATCGGTTGCCATAACGATATCTATTCCTTGCCGAAGGCTATTTCCCTTAGACGCCTCTTACAACACCCACGGGAAGCAAGGGAGTGGTAATATTCTTACGCCAAATATACGGAAATGTAAGTAAGTAAGTACAGTAAGTATTAATATGTAAAATTTATTTATATATTTATTTATCTTCACGCACAATCCCTGACGGGGTAGCCAGAGAGAACAGATCGCCAAGTGTCACGTTCCCGACATACCTCTTTAGCTTCTTTCAAATTCATCATCTTCTTCATACATGCACGTTGAGGTATCCGAGTACTCTTGACCCTCTCCTCTTCGAGCAATTTGAATATAATATAATATGTAATATAAGGAAGAAATATAAAACTAATACTTTGCAATATATTATCGATCTTTAAAAAATGTGATAACGTTGTCTTTGTACGTGCACGTGTACGTGTTTTAACGTGCCTTACATGTAAATTATTTTAGAGGAAAAAAAATAATTAACTCATTTTTATTTTTTATGTTATCGAAATTTGTCGTCGTGGCACTAGTAGGTACATAAATTTACATACTAATAACGTAAACTTGATATTTAACAACTTGTGTTATTTAACTTTAATTCCGAATTTTAAGAGATTTAGAGGTGACTTTGAAAGGAAAAATTCATGTCACGAATGCTGAACATAAATCAAAGAGCCTCTTGCAGCCGTCTTAATTAAAAGAACCAAACCGAGCGCGGTCTTACCGCTGCCTTTATGCCTCTCCGCAAACTCAATATACAATTTACCAGGTTTTATTTTGCAAATTTTTACATTTTTTGAAATTAAAGGTACCATTTAGCCCTTTTAAAAATTATTAGCTGATTGCATGAAAAAATATTATTTCTCTTTAACAACTATTTGATATAGCTGTATTTCTAAATAAGGCAATAACAAAAAGGCTTTTTAGCTATACCTATATTGCCGTTATACCATTTCAGATATAAAACGTGTCAAGATTTGTTTTCGACTCAAAATTTTTGTTATTAAAGTATTTAAAAATAAAAAAAACTAGCAATGCCAAATAAAAGTATAATTGATACTCCTGTGAACCCCTCTCGCTAAGCTGTGATGATTTTGTTTGTAGTGGTTCAACTGTCGAATAGTTGAACCAAATCAGCGTTATTTTTCTATTTATAACGCTACATTGATTACAATATTTTTTTACTCGTTATATAAATATCACGACTTCCACTTCACATAACGTTTATCTTAAGTACGTAATAACGAAAATTCGAGGAAGCCTTTAAAATTTTCAGAGCGAAAGAACAAGAGAAGAAGATTCGAGACAGAATGCGTTATCTAGCTGAATTTAATGAAAAACAGCGTAGGGAGAGAGCGGCGCGTGCCCATGAGAAGGAAAGTAGAATAAAGCAGCGAGTTCAAGCGGCAGCTGAAATGGAACTCAGGCGTAAGATCACAATGGTGCGACAGTGGCGGACCAACGAGAAGAAAAGGCTCTACAGGCTCAAACAGGAACGAGAGGCGAAACAGAAACAGATGGAGGACGAGGTATTCAAAATTGTTATGGTATGGGATAACAAACCGTACATCTGGAAAACTTAGACGATTTATAAGTCCATTGTATGTCCTTGAGTCAAAGACGTATGGAAGTTCGGTTAAGGATTTCTAAGCTATTCGGCAAGCAATATCATTTCAAACACCATTTATGTTTTAGTTAAAAAGGTATTGATTCGAGTACTCAAAGTACCAGAAATCCAGAAAACCTCTAGGCTAGCAAATTTTGAAGTACTAGTTTATTTTTATGGGAGTTGGGAAAAGGACGTGCTATCAATCCACCCGCTGCTAAGATCCCAATGCAGCCCATAACAGTTCTATAAGTCCTACAAACCATTTCAAAAGAACAAGATTCCTGGTGCGTTTTCATCCCTGTGGACTAAGATATACTGGAGGACATTTATTGCACTGTACAACTTACAATGTATTATATTCTTAACTGGCTTGTAGTGAGAAATTATAAAAAAGTTTTATTTTAGGCAAACAATAAATGGATGGCACGGATCGACGCGCAAAACATGAAAATCCAAGAGGAAGCACTGCTCCTAAAACTGTATACAGAAGACATGAAAGCAGCATCTATGAGGAGGGCTAAGTAAACTTAACACTAATTGACAATTGATAATATTTAAACATTTCGTCTTCATAACGGTCAGTGTACAGTGTATAGAGTATCGCAAGAAAGGCCTCTCCCGTACATGAGGGTTTGTCATAACCGCCACGCTTGGCAATCGGATTACCGATCGCAGTATCAAACACGTTACACCTTGGATACTGCAGCCCATTACCGGTCTGCTGAACTGTCTGGTATTTTCAAGATGGTTATCCTGCCATCTGCAGCCGATTGCATATTCGAGGCTTTCAACTTAGGCGCCTCTTACGACACCCGAGGCAAGAGAGGCGTTGGTATTATATTAGACTATGCGGATATTTAACTCTTGTGAAATGGATATTGTAATATAATTTAAACATTACATAGATTTAATAACACAACCGCGTAATTAAATATGCGTTTATGTATAAGAAGTGCCCAAGGTGGGTTTTGTTTCGTGGTTAAGCGATGGTTGAGATACATCTCAATAATCTTAAATCAATAATGATACGCCTTCCCTAGTATTATCAAATTTAAGCCACAATTAGTTAGTGTTTAAAGATGGAGTGTCATAACTTACACAAAGAATAAGTAAAAATACGACTTTTATTTCAGCGATTAATATGAAATTGATTAGTAAATAATAGAAATGCAGCCACTGTTCTTGGTACCATGTCCCAAGGAGTAGGACTGTATGATTCATGTAGTTTTAATTAGTTAGAACAGTAAATCTATTGAATATTGTCTTTGTAAATATAGTAAAGGATTAAAATAACAGATTATGAGAATATGTATATGAAAAGCGGTAGTCTAAAATAATTAACATACAAGTGACGTTCACAGGGCTCAAGAACGGAGCGCAGAATGTGAAGAAAAAAAATCCACGTCATTCCATTCAGATCATTCCTTCAGACCTCAGTCTAGTACTAGTCTACCACACGTCTACCTCCGTAGACGTGTGGTGGTTTTTTAAGGTGTCACCTGCTCTCAGAGTCCCAGGTTCGATTTCCGGACGAGTCAATAGTACGATAACTCAAGATAGAAGAAGAGTCCAATAGTCAAGTAGAAAACCACTTCATTGTTTCCTATTCCATAAGTGCTTTAGCTACTTACTGGAGATCAGAGCAATCCATGTGTTGTTTTCCCTATATGTGTACTCGTATAGGTCTATGTGTAATATTCTCATTTTATAGGAAATCTGAAATATACGCATATAACAACGACTTGGAGCTGCAACGTATAAGACTCGCAAACTGGAAATTACTGCACGGTGGTAATGTAAAGGCTGCACAGCTTGTGAGAAAGATGGGTATGGAATTTGAAAAGGTACGAATTGAATTACATACGTCTTCTACTTTTACGACTTGAAGTAATCCTTTTTCGACAGAAACAACAATCAATATGTACAGACAGACAGACAGAATAAATAAATATGTAAGGATCTGTTATCTCTCTCTGGCTACCCCGCCTGGGACTGTATGCCTCATGCTTTATTGACCGAAATTAGTATAAACCATATATATATATATGAATACTGAAACGGTTTACCTGACCGCCTCCTTGCAAAGCATCTGTTTATACGGGTAAATAAATGGGTCATTCTCATAACTGGACAAGTGCCTTCGCTCTAAAATATGGACGTTTTACGTTTACCATTGTTTAAAGAGGAAGTATAGTATTCATTCTTTATTCTCAGGGTTACCAACGTATATACACATAGGTGAACTTAAAGCTGACTTACCTTGATATCCAACAAATACTCCACTGCATCCATGGGGGAAATAGAATATACTTAAATGGAATTCGTAGATTTAAAGTTATAGATGGAGATGAGAAATTTATACACCGATGCTTTTAGACAACCTCGCCATCACCCAGTACCGTACCAGTTCTGTAGTCCCGAGTTCGATTCCCGGAGTGGTCAATGTAGCACTAACCCACTTTTTCTATATTATCTCGGTCTCCGGACGTTTGTAGTACTATCGTACTACCTTGTTTCTTAATTCCATTACTCGCGTACTTTAGCTACTTGCTTTGGGACCAGAGCAAAGTATGTGATGTTTCCCCTATCTATTTATTTGCTACTATAATGAGTCTTATGTAAAATTTTATTCACAGTCAAAGCGTGGAGCCAAGGGCATGAGTCCGGAACTGGCGCAGCGCCTCGCGCATGAAGCCATGACGAGCGCTGTTTCGACGCAAGGTGATCCACTCGTGACGCTGGGTCAAGCACGAACCAGGATGGATATGGCCACTGCCCTACCCTCCGCTCCCTTGAAGCTGTTAGATGAAGTGAGTTGATGTAGTCTAGTAGCTTATCTTTTTTCGTCAATAGCAAGGATAAGGATAAACGGCGATAAAACAATGACCATTCTTTGTATTATCCTTCACCTTTCTTCTTCTTCTTTCGAGTCTATGAAGAGTCAACTGCCAAACATAGGCCTCTCTTAGAATCCGTTACAAATAACGTTCATAAGCAACCTGCATCCATCAACTCCTCGCTACATTTTGCAGATCGTCTCTCCATCGTGTGGGGGTAATAAAACGTAATAATATGTTAATTAATAATGCGTACGAACGATAATGTTGTAACGTACGTAACGTTACAACATCATGTGCATTGCTCTCATCCCAAAGTAAGTAGCTGTTATAAAAAAGACCGTACAGGTCTCTTTAAAATAAATAAATTATTAAATTTATATTATAAGAATAATAATATAATAGTAATTGTAGTCATAATTATTCTAATACATCTATTTATGTTATCTAAATTATTATACTTTACTAAAAAATAATAACAACAAAACAGACAGCAACAACTTTTGTGTACAACTGTTAACGAAACCGTGGAAAGTAATATCTCGACCAAAATTGTTTACAATTTCGAAAACATGCCATGTTCCTTACATGTTGATAGGTTGATACTTACACTAAATGTAAAATTCGAGTAAAAAAAAAAGTAAAACCAATTACAAAATTTATTTAGAGAGGAGCAATAACATGATGGCTTTTACATACTCAGCATTATTGACATAGACTACATACTCAAAATGTCACGAGAGAAACTGACGAAGCAAATTCGCTGCAAGTTCTTATTCGTATTCTCACGAAATGTCGCCTCAACAAAAACGTTCAATTTGTAAAATAATACAAAATGATCTAACAACATTAATAACCACAGTATTTGTGTAATAAAAAAATATAAATATAAATAAAATATCTTCACGCAATTCCCAATACAGGGGTTGACAGAGGTCTAGTCTAGACAATTAAGTCCCTTCGACCCACCTTCCACTGAAAATATTTTAGGGACAACGTGGCAGGTGGTGAGCCCGTCACCGCCTTTATGTCCAAGCCAACGATGAAATTCGTACATAAGTTTTTGAAAAACTCATTGGTACTGCCACCTGGGGATCGAACTCGGGTCTCTCGACTCGAAATTCCGACCACCCAACAACTCGGCTATCGTGACTTTTTGTGTAATAGTGACATTTATATTAATTTTGATTGTAGATACCTTTTAAAGCCCATTGCAGGACTTGTTCCTCTCCGTTAGGAGGATTAACCATAATCGCCATACGGTGATGTTTGGTGATCGCAGTATCTGACTCATCACATTTTAGACTCTGGTATCCGTCTCCTTTCAACTTATTTATGTTTTTTAATAATAACATGTATATTTTCCCGTGTGTGTCATAAGAGGCGACTAAGGGAAAGCTTACAAAATGTAATTGGCTTACTAAACTTTTTATAAAGAACTTTCAGTTTCTTTGATTTAAAAATCTTGCGTGTGGCCGGCCATGTCTTCTCGATTATTATCGACAATGTTATTACATTATTTCTTAAGTCCTCTGATGAACCAATACCTTTAACAAATTTCAAACTATAGGAGTAACTGATTAACAGATTGATGAGAACTATTACTCAGAAGATGCTGCAATCCCATTAGTACTACTAGCACAACATTTTACAAAAAGGTGACTAATTCAATCAAAGCTGTCAAATGCGAAGTAGTGGTGGAGCACCAAAAAAGGATGCGTAGTGATGTCCTTGACAATTGATTTTTTGCATTATAATTACCGAATACACGTTGTTTTAATTATGTATTTAATATATTATTTATTGATATTGTTTTAACTTCACGTTAGTAAATAATTATTTTTCTGCACCAGATGTTGGAGGCGGCTGTAATGGAGTTCACCCGACAACGTGTTAGTTCACTTCTTCGTGACATGCAAAACGCAATCTACACGAGAGAAGCGCAAGTCTTCCTGATAAACTTTTATCAGGACTCTGCGAAGAAGCGGTTGGTGTAAATTATGTTTTTTTTCTTTATTTGGATCAACAAACAGTAAGCACAATATGTACTTACAACTAATATTGTCACTATAAGTAAAAAACTGTATAATTGCGTTACCAACACCGTTAATCACGAATTACACAAATGTTTAAATCATTAGAGAGAACTGGTAGTGCACTTATAAATATTCTAGAGAATTTTGGAATTCTTAAATGTGAGTAAACAAAAAAAATACTAATATATTGCTTAGAAAATTTTAATAAATATATCTTAGAAAAGACTCGAAGGTGATTAATAACATCCAAATATAAATAAGATAACATCCAAGTTTTATATAAAATTTTAAACTACATACAATATACAATTAATATGCAATTTTCATTGATTTGATTCCGTGTGGTAACGGTGTAAGAATGTTGCCACTCCATTTCTTCCCGTGGATGTCGTAAGAGGCAACTAAGGGAAACAGCTTTAAATATCGTTATGGCGCAATCGAGAGTTGGCGGGATAACCATGTCTAAAAATATCAGACCAACATTATCAGACCAAAGAAGGGGAGCAGCATCTGAGGTGCGAGTAGTCCGGTACTGCGATCGCCAATTCGCTTGCCAAGCGTGGCGATTATGGCAAATCCTCCGTGGGAGACGCCTATGTCCTGCAGGGTACTTTAACAGGTCGATATGTATGTATGTATGTATTGATTTTAAAGCATATAAGTTATGCTGAACTTCAACTTTTTGTTATTAAATTAAGGAGACAAAAACTGGCTCAGAGGTTGGAGTATTATACGGTACGGGAGCACGGTACGGCAAAGGTCGAGGGTTCGAATCCCGCCCGTGTCAGTTGAAATTTGAATCTTTTTCTTTTTAATTATCATCTGCTAAGTAAACTGGTAGAATACCTAATTTAGACTCCGGAAAATATCCGTACCATCAATTTAATGTATTGTTTTACTTCTTGACACATCACCATTCAACCAATTTTATGCAGATACATTTTGAAGTACTACTTTGACTGTGCATTTTCTTTGTTTGTCTATTACTGTTGCTTTTTTGCGCTGGCTTTATTTTAGATACCTATGTAGTTACACTTTAAATATAAAACGATAAATAAATACATTATTTACGACATCGTTAGATTCCGAGAATGAGATATAAAAATTAATATACATACAAGAGTATCTAGTATAAAGTCTACATATCAAGACTTTTCCCTATACACACAACACGATCAGCAAACGAGTTGTCATATTACACTGGATCATCGATGTCAGTGTCGGAATACAAACCTGTCACTTCCTTACGTTCTAGTGGAATGTAAAGGCAACCAATACAATAACAAGCTGTAGTACCAAGTCACCCTTAAACTTAACTGCCATTTTGATCACCATATTGAGACCGCTAATTCTTAAATAATATTGACACATCCTTTTTATAGGCGGAGCCTGTATCCCGTAGTAAATTACAATATTATTCATACTGTAACAAAACTACTGTACTGTAAAAATTACCATTATTTATAATTTTTAAACGAAATTTATGACGTGATGTCATTGATGTTAAAATAAATATCTTCACACATATTCCCGAAAAAGACTTCTAGTCTAGACAATTAAGTATATACATTATAAAAAGTTTTTGAATATTCCTTTGGTAAGAGTCTACATCCTGGTGATCGAACTCGGGTCTCTAGACTCCAATTCCGATCGCCCAACTGCGGCTATCGTGACTATTTATATATATTTGCATAGATTTTTTTTATAATTTTCATGTATACATTTAAACAACCATGACTCGAGTACAAAATACACATATTCATCACACAAATATTTGTTCCTATCGGGATTCGTACCCGAGAACCTAAGCTTAGAAGGTCACTAGAGGGTCACTACTAATTAGGCTCTCATGTAATAAAGATAATATTTTTTGTCAACCATCAGAAAGCAACAGTTATGAAATCTATGATATTAACTGATTTTCGCATATTTCACAGTCGTAGAAGTAAAAAATCTCGCTGGGCGAACCAAATTACGGCGGAACTGACACGAAAATACGCAAACGATCGCAACGCCTCCATAGGTTTCGGAGAAATCGTGAACATTGCGCCCGAAACGGAAACCGATGTGGATTTGAAGAGTGCAAAGGATCGGCCACCGACGCCAGTGGTACGTACATGTCGTCTTTCGATATTATTATGCCGTGGTAACAACATGAATAAATACATACATAGATAGGGACAACATCACATACATTGCTGTAATCCCAAACTAAGCAGCTTAAGCAGTTGTATTATGAAATCAGAAACAATGAAGGTCCACAAACCCAGCCCCGTGAAAATGTATAAAAAGTGTTTTCTACTTTGACCCGACCGGGAATCGAACCCGGGACCTCGGAGCTAGTGACACCATTAAATCCAGTGTACGAGTATACGCCACTTCTCCACAGAGGTCGCCAAACACGAAATGAAATAAGCTGCTTTGTGGTGTCGCCGCAAGAAACTACCACCACCTGTAAATTTACCTACTTCCTGTAAAAGGCGACTATAGGAAACGACACTGGCTGAAAATGACACTGGCTGCCGACAGATGGCGAAAACCTAAAACCGCCTCGAAAAAGCCGAACCAAAATTAGGCAGACCGATGACGGGCAACCATAGAGGTGCCGAGGAAGCCAAACACATATACACAACAAGGTGTCTGGCACTGCGATGGTAAAACCCAAAATTTAAGTGGCATATTTTATGCAGTGGACTTCTACAGACTTATTTAACTTTGTGCACCTTAATTACACTTGATCAAAGTTTTTTTAAAAATTTTATAACAAATCGAATCGAATCGAGTTTGTAATGTATATAATTTAAAATTATTTAAATTATATACGTTATACGTTACAGCCGTCAAAGACGAAATTGGCAGAGGTGACGTTCTTAGACCGCATTGAAGACTTACCAGATCCTGTTGCCGTGGCGAGCTACTTGCCAGAAAGAAGGAAATTACTTGAGGTACGAAGCCGATTCTACTAATCATAATGCAGACATGATTTTCAAAAATCGATATTATCGTTGTTGACAAAGAGTATGAAATCATAATTTAACATTAGAATTTAAATATTAAGTTCTTCATGAATGCTTATGCGTCTAAGGTCTAGTAATGCAATCTCCAATCCGCTTGCCAACTCTACCTTACGGCAAACTCTACCATACGTGAGACGGCCTGCCTTGCAGTAGACTACACTGACGAAATGTTTAAATTGTTATATAACAATTATATAATGTAATAATTAAAGTATTAAGGTTACATAGCTCTCCTTATAGATGCTGCTTTCATGTCTTCTGTATAAAGTTTAAGTAGAAGTTCTTCCTCTCGGACTTTCATGTTTTGCAGTGGAATTTAACAGGCCGTTATGATTAATGATGTTGAATACTTTAAAATATGCAGTATTATAAATAACGCATGTGAAACCATATAAACTGAAAAATATTAGTTGAGAGCTCAGAGCCTTTAAGATAACTGCATAAAAATTTATATAATTCCACCACATAAATATTTCTACCATTTTTCTTTTTCAGATGATCAACACCGCGGCAAAAATATTGTCTCGTTTAGTAAACCAAAAGGTTCAAAAAGGGCTGGACATCACGCTCGGCAAAGTAACTCTGCCCCGTTTGAGGCAATCAAGTTCGTGAGAATATTGTTTTATTAATTAACTATTCGCAATTCAATTTTCAAAATTAATACTTGACAGCAAATTTTGTACGTACCTTAGGGATATTTTCTAGTCTTACATTTAAGTCGTTAAGACTCACTGGGACGTTGTCCCAAATAATGTTCGGCAAACGACCCACCGTCTTAGTGTCTAAGCGAACGGTACAAAATTCATACATATACTTTATTTTACATAGAAAAATATTCATGTGTATATATAAACATCCATGACTTGAGTACAAACTTCATCACACATATGTTTGACCCTAGCCCAACGCGCCTCAATGTCCAAGCCAACGATAAATTCGTAAAAAGTCACGATAGACTTTTTTTAAAAACTAAACTTTTATTAGTAATTAAAAAAAGTCACGATAGCCGAGTGGTTGGGTGGTCGAAATTTCGAGTCAAGAGACCCGAGTTCGATCCCCAGGTAGCAGGTTCGTACCAATGGGTTTTTCAAAAACTTATGTACGAATTATATCGTTGGCTTGGACATAAAGACGGCGACGGGCTCACCACCTGTCACATTGTCCCGAAAATATATTCAGTGGAAGGTGGGTCGAAGGGACTTAATTGTCTAGACTAGACCTCTGTCTACCACTGTATTGGGAATTGCGTGAAGATATTTGTTTTTTAATGTTATTAATAATTAAAGTGGAGTGGGGTGAAGCGGTCGAGTGTTTGGCTGAGGCAGTTGTCGACAACAGGGTACACCCGGACGCTCCAGAGGTGCGGCATACGAGCGAGTTCCTCGCACACAGGATATTGCGCTCGCTATCAGCGCGGATGAAGACGGAGAAACAGGTTCGTAAAAGAAAACTATTTAATTAATAGTTTATAAACTTAAAGGTCACCGATAACCGAGTGGTTGGGTGATCGGAATTCGAGTCAAGATACCCGAATTCGATACTCAAGATGGGCTCGTACCGTTTAGTTTTTTCAAGGGTTGTACGATTAGGATTTTATACGTTTAATATTTTCGTACGGGTCCAAACTTATGGACATAAAGACGACAGGGCTGTCTCCTGTCTCGTTGTCCTAAAATTAGCTTCGGGGAATTGTGAACCTCTACCTGCCCCTGTATTGGAAAACGCATGAAGATACTAGAGTTTATAAATGGCACCTGTACCTGGAAATAATTTTATATTCGTGGTCATTTTAGTTACGGTTAACAATAATAAGCTGCTACTATAATGGCATTGCGTAGTAAGATTGTCCAAAGAATGTGACACCTCCTTCCTTCGCACGTCTGTAAGTGTAAAATGTCATAGCTCCCGATAGATGGCGGGATAACTATCTCGAAAAATAGTAGATACAAATTGAACAGACGTATCTGGTGCTGCGAACTCCAATCCGCTTGCCTAGCGTGCGATTATAACAAATCCTTCATGTTGTAGAGGTAGAAGTATACTTTTGTTTGAAGAGTAATATTTATTTTATTGCAGAGGAAAGCAAGTCTCACGCCATCGGAAGAAGATCAAAGAGACTTTTATGTTCCAGAAAAAATAGCATAGACTAGTAGAACAAAATAATCCATTATTAGAATTTCTTGGATATTGATATTTCTAACTAGACTTTTAATTTTCTTTGAGGGAGACTGTACCCTAGTAGATATGAAAGACACAATTTTATCGAAAATTAAATAAATGAAAGATTTAAGAAAATGAACTGACACGGGCGGGATACGAAATCACGACGTCCCCCATACAATGCCAATTTTTTTATTATTATTTTACATTTATTTCACGTGTGGGACGTTTACACTGGCGCTTTGTTTTGAACTCGAATAAAAACTTTTGTTGTAATTTAAACACGGATCCGTACAACCCGTAATTTTTTTAGATCAATAAAATTAGTGTTGTATAGAAAATGTAAAATAGATATGTTCTATTTAAAATGTTTTGTATTTGTTTTATGTGAACCTAAAAGTTTGTAAAAATTTTGATATTGAAATAAATTATATTCATATAAATTTTAATTGAATTTGTTTTTATGTTGTGTTGCAAATGTTAAGTTAAACAATTCAAAGGCCTTCCGTCAAAGATAAATCTAATAGATTAAAAGAGGTCGGCGCACTTCACTGCATTGTCGAACTAATATTCCTTTTTATTTCTCATACGAGCAGATTATGTCATCACATTTTTCTTCACCACTGAGCTAATGGAAAATTCGGAACCTAAAGTTACTATTAAATTGGCACATTTTGGTTTCCTAAAGTTTTAATGTCTACCACGTTTGAACTGCACAGACGATTTTTTTATTTAAATAATATCAGAAGTTCTTATGTCATTATGTCACCATTAAGTATAAATATATTATAAGATATTTTACCATATAAATGAGATTTAAGCTGAATGAATAAAATATTTAGATTTTTGATGATATTTTATTACTACATCCGCTTCGCGGTCGAGGTGTACCATTATTTGTCAAGCCAACAATACTCAGTTTGCTCAAGCTTATTATTTTGTACTGAAGTACCGCTACGTGATCAATGTTCGATAGACCCTACTTATGTAGCTTAAAATTATTATTTTCTTTTACCAAATTTTCTTGTCAAACATTTCAAGTGTTGTCTAGACATTGTAAATACTACTAGCTAGCCTAGCCTGACTTCCAAGCTGATCTTTTGTCTCTCTATGTCTGCCCCACTGTTCGAAAACTGCATGAAAATGCAAAAAAAAAAAACTAAATACAACGTTGTAATTGGTAATTGATGTTCACCCTAGAGTTCAACTGTAAGTGCCACATAAGTGAGGTCGCAAAAAATATAATCATTAGTATTTTGGTTAGATGACATCGATACTACAATAAATAGACATATAAACATACATAGGTAGTGAAGTTCGAGTCAAGAGACCCGAGTTCGATCCCGAAGTGGCAGGCTCGTACCAATGAGTTTTCAAAAACTTATGTACGAATTATATCGTTGGCTTGGACAGAAAGGCGGCGACGGGCTCACCACCTGTCACGTTGTCCCGAAAATATCTTCGGTGGAAGGTGGGTCGAAGGGACATAAATGTCATATTGGGGATTGTGTGAAGATATTTTTTATTTATTTAATACTTTCCTCTTTTCAAATCCTTAATTCAGTCACCTATATTCAATTATGGTACTCTACTTATTGGTTCATACTGGTTCACTATAGTTGCGAGCACATACGTAACTAAACACACAACTAACTAAAAATAATAATCATAGAGCCCTACTCCTCGTGTTGAGTTAACCTGGCTGCATTTCCACGTTGAATAGCTAGAATTAACCGTTGAACGAAATGTATTTTCCGAGGTATTACATATTTATAAAAATATCTACACATATATACATATATATATATACACATATATACATATATACATATATACATATATACATATATACATATATACATATATACATATATATATATATTTATATATATATATACACATATATACATATATACATATATATATATATACACATATATACATATATATATATATATTTATATATATATATATATACACATATATACATATATACATATATACATATATACATATATATATATATACATATATATATATACATATATACATATATATATATACATATATACATATATACATATATATATATATTTATATATATATATTTATAATCCCTTGGGAGAGGCCTTGGTCAGCAATTGACTTATGAAAACTGTAAAGAATAAAGAAAAAAGAAGCTCATAATTTCCTTAGAAACATGAAATGACATCATTATCCTAAGTTATTTACTATAAAACAGTAATTGTATATACTCTTTGAGACACGGTTAAAATATACAACCTTGTTAATAGAATTAAAGTCAGATTTATTTCAAAAGTTTTAAAAATAGAAACGTCACATAAATGATACCATAAAATTGTGTAATAACTTACCTACATCAAATCCCCAAAACACAAAACCGCCAAAGAAATCTTCAAGACTCCGGCATGCAGATACTACATGAACAGAAACCTATTATCAAAAACATCGCAAAAATGAACGTCAGCATATCCATACGTGACGCGTCGTCACATAACTTCGAAGTGAGGGAGAAGCAGTCTTCCGATGCCTCCTTGCGGCTGATGAATCCTGTAGCAGTGGAACAACATGGCCAACGATTTGAACTCCTGCCAGAAACTTAAAGATGAACTACCTACCCTCGTACCCTGTTGCGAAGGGAAGGAATTGCAGGTTAGTGGGGAATATAGTTTTGGCATTCTAAAAGAGCACCCTTCATCTGTATTTCGATATTTGTCAGTAAAATTATTATTTCCCACCAGTTATATTAGGAAAATTATATGATGATCGTTTGAATTAAATACATACATATATAGATAGGGACATCATCACATACATTGTTCCGATCCCAATGTAAGATGCTCAAGCACTTGAGGTATGGGAACCGATGGTTTTTCTACCCGACCAGTTGACCCGACCGAGAATCGAACCCAGGACCTCGAGATGGCGACACCATGAAACTCGGTGTATACGCCGCTCGTCCACGGAAGCCGTTTGAATTATCCTATTTAGTTTTCTAAAATTCAATATGTCTTTTAGTGTTTTACCAAGATTCAAAGTCCAATAATGAAAAAAAGTACAGCTTAAAGATAAACAGTGAACTTTAAAATGTGACGCTTAAACATTTTAAGCACCTAACTCAATTTTGCAACCCTTTAGGCTATTTGGTAGTGACACCGCTTTTGAAGCTCTGGATTTCTAAATTAAATGTCACGATAGCCGAGTTGTTGGGTGGTCGGAATTTCGAGTCGAGAGACCAGAGTACGATCCCGAAGTGGCAGGCTCGTACCAATGAGTTTTCAAAAACTTATGTACGAATTATATCGTTGGCTTGGACAGAAAGGCGGCGACGGGCTCACCACCTGTCACGTTGTCCCGAAAATATCTTCGGTGGAAGGTGGGTCGAAGGGACATAAATGTCATATTGGGGATTGTGTGAAGATATTTTTTATTTAAATAATATCAGAAGTTCTTATGTCATTATGCCACCATTAAGTATAAATATATTTTACTAATGAAGATATTTTACCATATAAATGAGATTTAAGCTGAATGAATAAAATATTTAGATTTGTTGGTAATATTTATATATATATATATATATATATATATATATATATATATATATATATATATATATATATATATATATATATATATATATATATATATATATATATATATATATATATATATATATATATATATATATATATATATATATATATACATATATACATATATACATATATATATATATATATATATATATATATATATATATATATATATATATATATATATATATATATATATATATATATATATATATATACATATATATATATATATACATATATACATATATATATATATATATATATATATATATATATATATATATATATATATATATATATATATATATATATATATATATATATATATATACATATATACATATATATATATATATACATATATATATATATATATATATATTTATAATCCCTTGGGAGAGGCCTTGGTCAGCAATTGACTTATGAAAAACTGTAAAGAATAAAGAAAAAAGCTCATAATTTCCTTAGAAACATGAAATGACATCATTATCCTAAGTTATTTACTATAAAACAGTAATTGTATATACTCTTTGAGACACGGTTAAAATATACAACCTTGTTAATAGAATTAAAGTCAGATTTATTTCAAAAGTTTTAAAAATAGAAACGTCACATAAATGATACCATAAAATTGTGTAATAACTTACCTACATCAAATCCCCAAAACACAAAACCGCCAAAGAAATCTTCAAGACTCCGGCATGCAGATACTACATGAACAGAAACCTATTATCAAAAACATCGCAAAATGAACGTCAGCATATCCATACGTGACGCGTCGTCACATAACTTCGAAGTGAGGAGAAGCAGTCTTCCGATGCCTCCTTGCGGCTGATGAATCCTGTAGCAGTGGAACAACATGGCCAACGATTTGAACTCCTGCCAGAAACTTAAAGATGAACTACCTACGCTCGTACCCTGTTGCGAAGGAAGGAATTGCAGGTTAGTGGGGAATATAGTTTTGGCATTCTAAAGAGCACCCTTCATCTGTATTTCGATATTTGTCAGTAAAATTATTATTTCCCACCAGTTATATTAGGAAAATTATATGATGATCGTTTGAATTAAATACATACATATATATATATACATATATATATATACATATATACATATATATATATATACATATATATATATATATACATATATACATATATACATATATACATATATATATATATATACATATATATATATACATATATACATATATACATATATACATATATACATATATACATATATATATATATATACATATATATATATATACATATATATATATATATATATACATATATACATATATATATATATACATATATATATATATACATATATATATATACATATATACATATATATATATATATTTATAATCCCTTGGGAGAGGCCTTGGTCAGCAATTGACTTATGAAAAACTGTAAAGAATAAAGAAAAAAGCTCATAATTTCCTTAGAAACATGAAATGACATCATTATCCTAAGTTATTTACTATAAAACAGTAATTGTATATACTCTTTGAGACACGGTTAAAATATACAACCTTGTTAATAGAATTAAAGTCAGATTTATTTCAAAAGTTTTAAAAATAGAAACGTCACATAAATGATACCATAAAATTGTGTAATAACTTACCTACATCAAATCCCCAAAACACAAAACCGCCAAAGATGGTAGTGACACCGCTTTTGAAGCTCTGGATTTCTAAATTAAATGTCACGATAGCCGAGTGGTGGATTGGGTGGTCGGAATTTCGAGTCAATAGACCCGAGTTCGATCCCGAAGTGGCAGGCTCGTACCAATGGGTTTTCAAAACTTATGTACGAATATCGTTGGCTTGGACATAAAGGCGACGACGGGCTCACCACCTGTCACGTTGTCCCGAAAATATCTTCGGTGGAAGGTGGGTCGAAGGGACATAAATGTCATATTGGGGATTGTGTGAAGATATTTTTTATTTATTTAATACTTTCCTCTTTTCAAATTCTTAATTCAGTCACCTATATTCAATTATGGTACTCTACTTATTGGTTCATACTGGTTCACTATAGTTGCGAGCACATACGTAACTAAACACACAACTAACTAAAAAATAATAATCATAGAGCCCTACTCCTCGTGTTGAGTTAACCTGGCTGCATTTCCACGTTGAATAGCTAGAATTAACCGTTGAACGAAATGTATTTTCCGAGGTATTACAGATTTATAAAAAAATATCTTCACGCAATTCCCAATACAGGGGTAGACAGAGGTCTAGCCTAGACAAGTAAGTCCCTTTGACCCACCTTCCGCCGAAGATATTTTTTATTTATTTAATACTTTCCTCTTTTCAAATCCTTAATTCAGTCACCTATATTCAATTATGGTACTCTACTTATTGGTTCATACTGGTTCACTATAGTTGCGAGCACATACGTAACTAAACACACAACTAACTAAAAAATAATAATCATAGAGCCCTACTCCTCGTGTTGAGTTAACCTGGCTGCATTTCCACGTTGAATAGCTAGAATTAACCGTTGAACGAAATGTATTTTCCGAGGTATTACAGATTTATAAAAAAATATCTTCACGCAATTCCCAATACAGGGGTAGACAGAGGTTTAGCCTAGACAAGTAAATCCCTTTGACCCACCTTCCGCCGAAGATATTTTCGCCCGTCGCCGTCTTTATCTCCAAGCCAACGATATAGTTCGTACATAAGTTTTTGAAAAACCCGAACACGGATCTTTTGACTCGAAATTCCAACCACCCAACCATTCAAGAATCGTGATTTACATATTTTTCAAGTTTGCGAATGAAACTTCCAACGAAAACATTAGTGATTTTTTTAATTTCTAATGCGGACAAAAAGATTTATAGGTGCATTGCCGGTATTTAGGATAGGATATGTATAAATACTTTCTATACTACAGTTTTGTATATATATTTATAATCCCTTGGGAGAGGCCTTGGTCAGCAATTGACTTATGAAAAACTGTAAAGAATAAAGAAAAAAGCTCATAATTTCCTTAGAAACATGAAATGACATCATTATCCTAAGTTATTTACTATAAAACAGTAATTGTATATACTCTTTGAGACACGGTTAAAATATACAACCTTGTTAATAGAATTAAAGTCAGATTTATTTCAAAAGTTTTAAAAATAGAAACGTCACATAAATGATACCATAAAATTGTGTAATAACTTACCTACATCAAATCCCCAAAACACAAAACCGCCAAAGAAATCTTCAAGACTCCGGCATGCAGATACTACATGAACAGAAACCTATTATCAAAAACATCGCAAAAATGAACGTCAGCATATCCATACGTGACGCGTCGTCACATAACTTCGAAGTGAGGGAGAAGCAGTCTTCCGATGCCTCCTTGCGGCTGATGAATCCTGTAGCGAGTGGAGACAACATGGCCAACGATTTGAACTCCTGCCAGAAACTTAAAGATGAACTACCTACGCTCGTACCCTGTTGCGAAGGGAAGGAATTGCAGGTTAGTGGGGAATATAGTTTTGGCATTCTAAAAGAGCACCCTTCATCTGTATTTCGATATTTGTCAGTAAAATTATTATTTCCCACCAGTTATATTAGGAAAATTATATGATGATCGTTTGAATTAAATACATACATATATAGATAGGGACATCATCACATACATTGTTCCGATCCCAATGTAAGATGCTCAAGCACTTGAGGTATGGGAACCGATGGTTTTTCTACCCGACCCGGTTGACCCGACCGAGAATCGAACCCGGGACCTCGAGATGGCGACACCATGAAACTCGGTGTTTACGCCACTCGTACACGGAAGCCGTTTGAATTATCCTATTTAGTTTTCTAAAATTCAATATGTCTTTTAGTGTTTTACCAAGATTCAAAGTCCAATAATGAAAAAAAGTACAGCTTAAAGATAAACAGTGAACTTTAAAATGTGACGCTTAAACATTTTAAGTACCTAACTCAATTTTGCAACCCTTTAGGCTATTTGGTAGTGACACCGCTTTTGAAGCTCTGGATTTCTAAATCAAATACCGCTAGGGCAAACGATTGGACAACGTCAATGTTTATTTTCAACTCATGGACGTTGAACAAATATATATCAATATATGATTATTTACCTACATAGGTAAAAGTATATGTAACTCATAACCAACCAGTTACAGTCAATCAGAGAATATAATCACTACGTTACAGTTACAGTTATCAAAAGTTTAGAAATGGGGACTGAACCCAAGGCGGGTATTTACTTACGATTATGTAAAATATCTTTTAAACAACAAACATTAATATCAAATTATTAAAGAAAAGGGAATTACACGATCATTATTTAATATTGATTACCTATCAATTGCTCACAAACACTTCGTATCTTAAACGTAGGAAAAAATCTAAATTTAATCAGGTCAGGGTTTCAACAAAACTTTTTTGGTCGAAAATCAACGCCCCCACCTCGGACGACATCAATCAGACCTCACTCTCAAATTCCATCCTCTCGGCACATTCTAGTAATATTTTTTATTCAGTTACGATCCATCTTTTAAGTCGGATATAATGAATTATGTATGTGAAACTGAACGAGATTAATGTCAGGACAAAAACTATGGCCAAGTACACAGCTGCCATTGAAGATAAAGAGAATTTTGCAAAGGTTCCTAAAACATTTTAAGGTAACTGATGAAGACGTTTAAAATTCGTTATGCAGATAGTAGCGACCTTAGTGGTTGAGTGGTGTTTGCATCGGTTTTCATGTTGTCGACAGCTCTCAATTTCGATTCCAGGACGGGTTAAAGTAGAAAAACCGTTTTTTCAATGTTGCCACATGTCTGGGTTTTTGTTGTGCTTTTGTTGTTTCTGAGTCTATAACACATGCACATGCTTTAGCTACTTACTTTGGGATCAGAACTATGTATGTGATGTTTTCCCTATCTCTATGTATTCATTATACTGAATCCATGAATTGGATCAAGTATCTGGTATTAAAAAACATGACCTTTTAGAACGATAGCCGAGTGGTAGGGTGGTTGGAATTTCGAATCGAGAGACCTGAGTTCAATTCCCAGGTGGCAGCCTCGTAAAAATGGATTTGAAAATGTTTTTTCAAAGACTATGTACGAATTATATCGTTGGCATTTGGATGGCGGCGGGAATCACCTGTCACGTTGTCCCAAAAATATCTGCGGTGAAAGGTGGGTTAATTATACAGTTTGTGGGTGGATAGGGTATGTCTATACTAAATATAAGAAAAAAACAATAAACTTTTCACTTAGCAGATTGTTCATATAAAAGCAAGTTATAATAAGGGTTCTTTAATAAAATTAATTTTTATTTTTTACTTAATATTTTATTAAATAAAGCGTAAACAACATTAATAAAATTTCAAGTTATATTAATTTTAAATAACTTTAAAAATTAACAAACAAAGCTTAATAAACATTATACTAGTAAACTCGATAATGGTAAAGTAAATTTTCTAGTTGACTAGAAATTCTTCCATATATTACAGCTTAAAATTTAAAGTCACGATAGCTCAACGGCTCGGCTATCGGAACTCGAGTCAAGAGACCAGATTTCTATACCCAAGGTGTATCGTGGTATCGTACCAGTAAGTTTTTTTTAAAACGAATTATATTGTTGACCTGGACATACACATGGCGACGGGCTAACCACTTGTCACGTTGTCTCAAAATCGTCTTCGGTGGAAAGTGGGTCGAAAGGACCTTTATATTAATTGTCTAGACCTCTGTCTACCCCTGTATTGGGAATATTTTTTATTTAAATAACTGACTTGATTTCACGTGAGAACTCACGAATATAAATGCGATTGCGTTGCATCTTGCATTTTTTCCGTTATTTGTTGTAATATTTTTTAGACCCCTAAATATTTCTATTTTAGACATAATTTCTAACATGTCTAGTGAGTGCGATCATGATCAGATTTTGATGAGAGAGATACATTGTATATTGCAAATACCTGTATATTGTAGGTAGGTAATACAAAAACTTTTTTAAACCAAACTTAATATTTTTTTAAGATCAATCAAGATTTAGTACGCACTGGACTGTCGGCAATCTCCATGAAACATGAAAACGTAATTCAGTGTCTGAGTATGTCACAGGGTTCCGACAGGTCTCAAGCATATCAAGGATTGGTTAAGGTAATTAAAATTAAAATTAGTTTATACATTTCCATATTATAATATAAATATCTATGTATATATATTTTCACACCATTCCCAATACTAGGGTAGACTGAGGTCTTGACAAATGAGTCTTTTCGACTCACCATCCAGGGAAAAATTTTTTGGGACTAATTGACAGTTGGTGAGCCTGTCGCTGTCTTTATAGCCAATAGCCAGATATAAAATGTACATAAGTTTTGAAAAACCTATGAGTATAAAAGCCTACCACATGGGGATCGAACTCAGGTCTCTGGAATTCAAATCTGATTACTCGGTTTATGTAACTATCTCCATATGTATTTATCCCATTACTTTCGACACCAGAGAGAAACTATGAGTCAAATGAAATCCTGCAAAATAAAAGCAAATCCACACGCTGAATGTAGACTACCGCGCTTCTACTTCTGCGTGCTTTTACTTTAAATAAAATAAATAAAAATATCTTCACGCAATACAGGGGTAGACAGAGGTCAAGCCTAGACAATTAAGTCCCTTTGACGAAATTTCGCCTCAACAAAAACGTTCAATTTGTAAAATAATACAAAATGATCTAACAACATTAATAACCACAGTATTTGTGTAATAAAAAAATATAAATTAAAATAAAATATCTTCACGCAATTCCCAATACAGGGGTAGACAGAGGTCTAGTCTAGACAATTAAGTCCCTTCGACCCACCTTCCACCGAAGATATTTTCGGGACAACGTGACGGGTGGTGAGCCCGTCGCCGTCTTTATGTCCAAGCCAATGATGAAATTCGTACATAAGTTTTTTGAAAAACTCATTGGTACTGCCACCTGGGGATCGAACTCGGTTCTGTCGACTCCAAATTCCGACCACCCAACAACTCGGCTATCGTGATTTTACTTTAAATAATAGCAGATTTCCCGAACTCTTTTCATTTATAGATGTCATAAGAGGCGACTTTTTTTATAGAATAGGGAGGCAAACGAGCAGGTAGCTCACGTGATGGTAAGTAATTACCGACGCCCATAAACACCAGAAATACCAAAGGAATATGCTTGCTTTGCCGATCTTTGAGAAAGATATAGGCTCTTTTCTTGAAGATTCTAGATCTAATTCGTATCGGTCCGGAAAAACCGCTGACGGCAGCACATTCCATAAAGTATAAGTGCGTGGCAGAAAATTCCGCGAAAATTTGCACTGTGGTGGAATGCCAAGTATCAAGATAGAATTTTTGACCATGCCGTAAGGTACGGTTGTGAAATTTAGCGGCTGGGATTAACCCGAAGTACTTCCGTAGTACTTCTCGTAGTAAAAAATGCAGAGAGATGCAACATCTTTTCGCAAAGCCAGGAGATCCAGCCGATCAGATAGAACATGGTCGTCGACGATTCGAGCTGTTCTTCGTTGGATAGGGTCAAATGGAAGGAGCTGACACTGAGGTGCCCCCGCCAACTTATGAGAACATGTGGAGCCTGCGCCTTATAAAGTTGCAAGCGGTTGGACGGCATGAAGTATGGTCGTGCTCTACTGAGCACGCCAAGCTTTTTAGAGGCCAATTTGGCCTTCCCTTCCAAGTGACCGCGATACTGAACGTGACGCTGAGACAACTAGGAGAGTGCTCTCAAAATAAGGTGACACGACGAAGGGTTTCTTTTTTGTGGTAAACGCGCAAACTTGTGTCTTTTTAGGGTTGAACTGGACTAAATTTAGTCGGCCCCAGTCCGAGATTTTGTCCAACAAAATCTCGACTTCAGACACAAGTTTGTTCCGGTACTCGTCGACGTGTTCCCGAGAAATATTGGCACGGCCGGTATAAAGGGCATCACGAGTGCTGTCATCTGCATAGCAATGAATGCTGCTAATTTGTAACAAGCCATTGATATGCGGAAGAAACAGGGTTGGCGATAGCACACAAACTTGTGGGACACCAGCGTCCACAGACTTGGAGTCCGAGCATGCACCGTCAACGACGACCTCGATGCTCCGGTCTGTGAGAAAACTAGTGACCCAATTACAAAATTTCTCGGGAAGCCATAATATAGCTCCGAGAGAAGCACTTTGTGCCATACTCGATCAAAGGCTATCGCTATGTCCAAAGTAACTGCCAGGGCCTCCGCCTTACTCCCTATGCCTCCGCCCATCGGTGAGTGAGGTAAACATGAAAATCACCAGTTAAGCGACCCCGACGGAAGCCGTACTGGTGGTCACTAATCAACTGATGCTCCTCTTAGTACCAGAAGAGCGGGCAGTTTATGATGGACACCATTATTTTGGAGAACAAGGGAATGGCGATCAGTCTGTAATTGCACGGATCTGTGCGGTCGCCTTTTTAGGGATCGGGTGCACCAAAGCTGCCTTCGGGACGACTCCTAGAGAGTAGGAGTTCCGGATAAGACGCGTTAGAACCGGTGCCAACTCTGGAGCACACAACCTCAACACAAAAGTCAAACTCAAACTCAAATGGCAAAGAGCACTCAATGCACGGGGTGGTCGGCGGTGAGTTCTCCCTGTCATCGAGAGTCGAGTTGGATGTAAAAAGAGAACCTAGAAGATCGGCATTTTCTTTTACGTCATGGGCCAGCGAGTTGTCCTCCCTGTACGGAGGTGGTAGTAATGGCTGATTGAAATTCTCTTGGACAGCCTTGGCGAGAGACTAGAACGCACGAGTTCCCAAAGGAAGACGAACTAGTTTCTCGCCAATGTTCTCAGACTTTGCCGCAGCAATTACTCTTTTGAAGGACCTGGCGGTAGAGTCTTCTTAAAAACGCTAAGTAAGGTCCCCAGTAAAGTCCCTACTTCCACTTTATAATACCTTTTTTGTATTTTATATAAATAAATATCTTCCCACCATTCTAGACAATTAAGTCCTTTCTATCCACAATCCACGAAGATATGATGGGACAACGGGACAGATAGTGAGCCCGTCGCCGTCTTTATATCCAAGCAACAATCGTATATAAGTTTTTATAAAAACCCATTGGTACGAGAGCCTGCTACTCGGTGGTCGAACTCGGGAATCTTGACTCACTCAAGTCCGATCACCGAACTACTCGGCTATCGTGACTGTGTATTTTATATTGTACAGTAAATTTAAGATGCTAAATAAAACCTTGCCTATGTGTATATTTTGTGAAGTATCAAACCGAACAGTATAGCGATTATATGTTACAATGTATTTGTGATTCTCAGCATCGCAACTCGTTCCGTTCCCTGCATCGTCCAGATCTAAAACGAGTTCCATATCTTCGGCGGATGACACCTGACGAGCTAGAAATGCTGTTCCGAGGTTACGCCGATCTACCAACCAGGGGATCAACCGCAACAGGTATATTTCGTACATATATAACGGACTGTTATCTGCAACTTATATTTTAATACCGAAGGACAATCAACATCTCTTTTTTGTTCTTCTATAGAGCCTATCAAAAGTCCCCTGCTGAACATTGGCGGTCCCTAGCCACCTGCAACCATTGACTCCACGCATTGTTGTGCAGGACGTCACTCCATCTTGTGGGAGGATCGTCCAACACTGTGCTTGCAGAATATGGCTGCCACTTGAGGACAATTATTAGACAGCCCATTGCCACTTCAGTGTTGTGATGCGTGTCATGTCATGCATTTTCATATGACATCATTTTCATTTTATTCTTGTAAAATATTCCATTGAATACTAAATCATTATTTTTAAAATTAAAGAACTAATTCAAACCATTGTTTATTCTTAAACAGTAATTTGATTCACATCTTAATACTACTTTGTTCAGATGACTTACACTATACAGAGCATAGCAGTTTTGTTTATTTAAATACACTTTATTTGCACAAAAGAAGTATAGAATAGTATGACGACCTCCGTGAACTAGTGGCGGGCACACCGGTTTTTATAACGACCCCAGCACTTAGGTTCCGGGTTCGATTCCCGGTTGGGTCAACGTAGAAAACACTTTCTACATTTTCTCGGATCTGGGTGTTTGTTGTTCCTTTGGTGTTTCTAAATCCATAATAAGGGTTGACTGGTAGAGAAAGCCATCAGGCATTAAGTCCGCCCATTGTAGCCCTTATTTTAAAGCGTCTCAATAAAGAATAAATAAATAAATTAAAGTGCTTAAACTGCTTACTTTGGGATCAGAGTAATGTAAGTTGTTAAGCTATCTGCGTATTAATTTATTTAAAAAAATGGTAATCTATTGTACAAAATAAGAAAAGCCAAGAGACATTCTTTACCAATCTACAACTGGGCTTAGCGGAAATGTAGTGTGTAAAATTCGAAACAGATAATTTGTTTAACTGCTAGTTTAATATCTTTAATTGTTTATTTAAATTGTATTGAACCTTACAAAAGATGAGGGATCAAAAGGCGGGCATAATTCTAAAAGCATTCTCTACCAGTCAACCTTAGGGAGTGATAAAATGTTAAAGGCGGTTACATAAACTAAAATAATTTTAATTACTACACGAATCATATACAATACATAAACAATAAAACAATGTATAAAAAAAACTTAATTTCTGTCATAATATTACCACGATAATATCTGTTAGATAAATTAGGAGATAGCTAGATTGCAATTAATTTTGAAAATTCATAGTTAATTATGGGTATTGATATTATAACGAGTACTACGCCCACGGAAAGTTACTAATTATTAAATATTCTATATTTAGGTAATAATCCCAAAGCAAACGCTTAAATCAGGCCTTACTGTAAGTATTACAAACTTAAACAACACTTATTTGACTTTTACAGACAACAACGATGAACTTACGAGAACCACACTGTCACATGACGGAAAGTCTCGAACGGGAGAGATCGAAACTAGAAAGACCACTGAAAAAGAACGCAGTGAGTTTTAGTTGATATTTCCGATGATGATAGTTTAAAAAAACTACGATTAAAAAAGTATAAAATAACTTAATATTTAATTTAATACACCCCTTATGCAAACCTAATACTTTTAATATCAATAAAATTATATTATTTGTATGTGCTACATATTGATAGGTCTTCTTCTTCTTCTTCTTCCTGCCCTTATCCCATGCTATGTGGGGTCGGCACAACATGTCTTCTTCTTCCTCTATTTCTCGTCATGTCAATACTCACTCCTTTCTTTCTCATGTCTTCTTTCACACAATCCATTCATCGTTTTTTTGGTCTCCCCATAGCTCTTCGTCCATCCACATTCATCTCTAACATTCTTTTGCCTATATTACATTCTTCCCTCCTCATTACATGCCCGAACCATGCTAACCTACCACTCTTCATTTTCTCTGTCACTGGTGCTACTTTCAAGCTTCCCCTTATATACTCATTCTTTATGCGATCTTTTCTAGTCACTCCACACATCCATCTCAACATTCTCATCTCGGCAGCATGCACTCTTCTTTCATCCGTCACTTTCGTTGCCCAGCACTCTGATCCGTACAATACGACAGGTCTCACGATCGTTTTGTAAACTTTGCCCTTAAGTTTAAGAGGCATGCGTGGATCGCAAGTTATTCCCGAGACCTGTCGCCATTTCATCCATCCCGCATTTATTCTATACTTTACGTCCCGGTCGACATTGCCGTCATTTTGGATCACTGACCCAAGGTAACGGAATTCGGAGCAGACTGGTAGGAGAACACCATCCAAGGCAATATGAGAAAAACTGGATGGACGATAGGTATGAAGTCATATGTAGTGTAGGAAAGAGAAGTGTGTCTAGAATTTCCAAGCCATATGTAGCCATAGTAGTAGGTCCACGTGTAGTCGAGTTTTATTCTCGTCACACAATACGCAAACAAAAAGGTACTTTTCAGCGGTGCAAATATACCTACTCATATGTACAGTAATATAGATTCAATATAATTTTTACATTTTTCATGTAAGTTCAGGCATATTATAATCATAACGTTTTCATTTGTTTCACATTACTTCACATTGTTCTTTAGGTTTATTAACGTAGGCTAATCTTTAGTGTAGGAATTTCATCACAGTAAGTAAGCTGTTTATAATATAGTCTTATTTTATTTAGGGCTTGGCACCCACTTCAAACCTATCAATATAAATATAAAAAATCTCTAATGCCTTAACAGCTTCCTAAGATAGCAGAGTAACCATCTCGATACCAAGAATTCGTGATATGAGTTGTCTGATATCACAATCACCAATATGCGATTACGACAAAAATTTTATACAGTTCACTATTGTCTAATATTAATAAGTTATTATTCTATTATTAAGCTGTTAATAAAAGTATAAAAGTGTATAATAAGCTTTCAATCATACTGGACATTGAATCTTACACTCAAACAATCAAAAACATCTTATTCTTTTTGAGACAATTTATATAATTGTCTCAAAAAGAATAAGATGTTTTTGATCACGAGACAATTATTTATATTTATATTTCTTTCAGGCAACAGTACGTTTCTAAGTATGTCGGAGGTCCGTCCAGCAACAGAGGAAATTCCGGTCGGCATGAGACTGCACGGCGCTCGTGCGAGACTGTACACGTCCGTACTAGCCGGTGCCAAGGCCGGGGACCAGCTGCAGTATGTAATGTAGTTGTTACTACGGTTTATTAATTGAATTGTCTAATGTCATCAATAGACAAGTGCAGGCCATAGACATACAAACAACTAACAAAAACATAATCTTCATATCTCTTTCTAAGATCGTTCCTTCATTAGTGACGATCGTGGCCATGGTGAGAACCCAATTTTGTATGGATTAATGTATGGATGTTTCCATCCGCTTCTGTTGCCGGTAATTTTCGAGATCGTGTGGAATTTATTACAGCTCGAGTCCTTTAGTTAGTCAGTCCATCTTATTGCTGAACATCTTCTCAGTCTTGTGCCTACCGTACTTTTCGCAATTAATACCATTTTTGAGCAATTGTATATCGTTGCATAATGTACTCGAAATAAGAGACCAAACGTTGGTAGCGTAAAGAGGAAAGTCGGATATTAACTCCAATTTGTGGCTGGATAGACAGGTTTGTGAGCTCGGCTGTCCAGGGAATTTGTAACATAAGCCTCCAACATCGTATCCATAAGTATCGAAACGGTGTATCCTTTGCCTTTCCCTTGCTTATATTAAAATAGAAAATTTATGGCACGGACCAGGCTAGTCTTGGTCTTGATTCTTATACCTCGGTTTCTGCATAAACCATTTAGGCGTGTCCTAGAATTCTTCGCTATAGCGATACGTCTCTTTATCTCCATCACACAATACCTACTATATTTATGTAATGACATATTTAGCGCAACTAAACATATTACTTTAATTGCGCTAATCTTGTATATACCGCTTGAAAACCAAGAACAATAATAAGTAAGTTTAGTACTAACTTTTCAGCAATACGTCTAACTTAGAAGATTACGACACCGCGGTCCCCGAAATAGTAGTTCCTGAAGATGAAGTCCAACTCAACGAAGAACTACAAATCATTCTACCGCCGCGCTGTGACGATGCCGTCGGGTCTACCATCACTACCTCTACTGAGAACAAAGCAACGCCTTAAATTATTTTCTACCTATTCGATTTATTTATAAAATTCATCGAAGCAAACAACTAGCTGTGCTGAAACGAGGACTCGTCGCGATCGACTAACAATTTAGTGTGATATTGCGTCCAAACAAAATTTGTCAGCACTGAGCTAGAAAAAGTGTTAAGCTATTGCAGGTGTATAGAAACAAATACAGATAATAAATTTTCCCGGTTCGTTTAGACTTTTAATTTGACGTTACTTAAATGGTCTGCGTTTACGTATATGTATACATATAAATATCCAAGACTCAAGTACAACATTAATATTTTCATCATCATCACAAAATTTTGGCCCCTAGCGGGATTGAAACCTACACCTGTAGATTCGAAGGCTCGGCCGCTAACAACTAGGCTACGTTGCTTATACTATTTTAGTGGAGCTGGCTGCCTTCGAATCTTGGTCGCTCGCGTATAAAGCACGTGCTCAGACCACGAGGCTTACCACGACTAGACCACACTTTGTTTTACATATAAATCCCTTCACCTACTTTATCTCACCTCTGCAACACCCAAAGGTAGACTGCTAGAAAATGCCTCAGGCGTTAAGTCCGCCTATACATTAAAAGTATCTTCATACCTTTAATGTATAGGCGGACTTAATGCCTAATAGATAAAAAAATGAATTTATCTTAACTCTTTCTGAAGCAATTCTAAAGCAATGAAACAAATAGGCGTGAATTTATATGGAATACCTTTACAGTGTATCTATAGAAAAATGTGGCAAGATAAAAGAAATCTGTTCACCAGTTAGTGACTACCATCGTTTATATAAACTTGCATCACTAGAGGTACTGAAGATGCATTGCCTACCTTTAAGAAAAAAATTGGGAAGTGGAAGTGGATGAGGGAAAATAGGGGGAATTTGGATATGGGCCTCTGTTAACTCATTCACTCATCCTAAAATTCTATTTAGTCTTATCCTAGTTAGATACACAATGGTGATGAAATTTTAGATAGCACCATTTACACAAGCCAAATGGAACGGTTAAGGTCTTAAGTATCAAATAATAACATAAAACAACATGAACCTCTAAGGTTTTGATGACTTTTAAGGATTAATATTAACCCAAAAATTAATAAAAAATAAAAAAAAATAATAAGAAACCTAAAGAAAATATGACAAACCTAACCTTTTACTGTGTAAAACATTACACTGTACTTCAATGATCCAGCTGAAATTTTATCGAAGTGAAAGTAAATATTTAGCAACATAGCAATACATGCTATATATTATATACATATTCAGGTCTCATATAAACAATGTAAGTGTTGACTCCGGCAGCTGCTGTATTTCTTTGCACCCCAAAACTCGGTGTATGAGATCTACTGCAGTACTACTGTTTATTGTCTCGGTCTTTGTCTCAAAATTTATGCACAATATTTGTGACTTACCATTCAGATTGAGAAATAGATATATAAATACATAGATAGGGACACTTTGATGATGGATTTGCCAAAGCACTTGTTTTATGAAACCCGAAAACAATGAAGTTACCACCAGGGCCAAAACAATGTAGAAAGCTTTTTTACATTCATTGCTCAAGCTGCACTTCATAGTGGACATGTCTGTGTTTATCGTATTTCATGTCTGAAATAAAACACGTTATTCCACAAAAAATACTAGTTTTTCACAGTCTTAGAACACCTTACAATACTTTTGTTTTGTTACTACTATACATTATTTATTTTAATTTCAAGAGCACCTGAAGGCAGACACTTCTATAGCAGAAAGAAAAATCAATAAGAGTCATTGACTCTTGGATATCCGTCGATAATAATTTTCAAATATTATTGGGATTTATATAAATTTATTTTAATATTGGAATGTATATCATCAAATCATTTACTAGAAAAAAATGAGCTATCAAAACTTATCTACACACAAAAATATAATATTAATTTTAACAATATTAAATCGTGGTATTTTTATGCTAAAGTGAAGCAAAGCTAACTTCAAATTAGGTCTCTTATCAAATTTTAAATACTGTAACTGTAATACATAATGGTGTATACTAATAATATTTTGCAAGTTACGCAGGTCACTAAAAAGCAAATATTATAAAAACTATGTAATTTTGATACATAATTAATTGACTTCTAGTATGAGAACACCATAAAACATAATTTTTGAGAAAAACGGAGATGGTCCCTCGATAGGATTTGTAATTATTTTAAATAAATAAATATCTTCACGCAATTTCCAATACCCCCTGTATTGGAAATTGCGTAGACAGAGGTCTAGTCTAGACAATTAAGTCTCTTTGACCCACTGTCCACCGAAGGTATTTTCGGGACATTAATTATTCATAATAATTTAAAACTAATTATCATTTACACGATTTTATAGTTTATTTAATAAAAACGTGTGATTACACGAAAATAATTGACCATGATGTTCTTTTTAGATTTTATACAAAGATAAAGATAAAAGAAGAATTAATTACTGTAATTAATAATAAAAATTTTACACTATTAAATCAATTGCTTTAGAAAGACTGCTGCTAGATAAGAAAAAAATATAAACAAACATAATGAACACAAAGACATGAGATTTCAGTTTGTGTAGTTGTGGGTAGTAGGAGCATTTGTTATGTAAATAAAAACAAGTACAGGTTACAATAATAACTTTGTTTTAATATTTTTTTATCATCCACAGAATGCGTTACAAATCAAGCTATAATACAGGAATATGCTAAATACGCAGGCGTGCAATTTGTTATTGCTATTTTATTTATTTTTTTAATAATCATTACACCTTTCACACATCCTCGATACTTAATTTACTCAATTGATTACTATAATGCTTCAGAAACTTCAAAATTTCTACCTTACTATCATACAAAACAGGAGGTAAACATTAAATTAATTTTCTTTAATAATATTTTTATAATAAAAAAAAATCATTTACTCTATGTAATCATTTCCTTTTTAAATAACATAAAAAAATAATAATCAAAATATTTCGTTATAACAAACCTCTATTTTAATTAAATAATGGAATAGACGATTTTTCGTTTTGTGTGACAAATTGATCACTTGTTTTTTTTCTAACTAACAATTGTAATGTCCTGCACTTGAATAAGTCCAGTGGACACACCTTCCACATAGCATATGAGTTAGAGTCAACCTCCAATGAAACCGCACTGGTTAACGAAGTTCTTTGTCCGAAGGCATGGGCGCAGCTTACTTAAATTAAATGGCATCCTCATCTGAAATAACATAAAACACAATTTGATAAATTTTTCATACAAAGTAAAAAAAAAATCAATTGATTGTCTAGTAATTATTATAAAATAATTTAGGATTGGAATTATCACATGTGCTATCATTGTCAGAATAATGTCTTCCTGTGGAAGTAGTAGGAGGTAAAAAAGGGAAAAGCGGAACGGCGGCATCACAATGCAGGAGACAGATGAGGGGCACTGCAATTGTAATCTACTTGCTAAGCGTGGCAACTGAAACGACTTCCACAATCAAGACATACATACATACATAGGGGCAACATCACATACATTGCTCTGATCCAAAAGTAAGCCTAAGCACATTCGTTATGGAATCAAAAAAACAGACCCGAAAAAATGTTTTCTACATTTACCCGACCTGGAATCGATCCCGGGACCTCGGAGCTAGCAACACTGTGAAAACTGGTGAGTACCTACGCCACTCGCTCATGAAGGTCGTACAATGGTGCCATTAAAGTCTGTACTCCCTGTCAACCACTTTTGGAGAGAAATTGACCATTTATGTGCTACCAAGATTCTACCCTTCTGGTTCGATAATGCCGTAAAATTCCTCCACTCTGCCGCGTACCGCAACTTAAACCAAACCCAGCAAGTATGTATTAGATCCATTACATAAGATTTAATTATTTGGTCAGTCGATAGTAGCATTCTTGGAACTGATGTTGAGAAGGTATTACAGTTCGTAATTCAAGTCAAAATTTCTTTCTTGTATCAGTTATGGATTTTTTTAAATTTCTTTTTGAAAACCACGCGAGCTCATAAGTCGTTGAAGGGAAGGTCAAAAATACTCGCTTAACCAGACGTGCATATATGAAGAAAATGATAAATTTGAAAGAAGCGATAGAACAATGTAAGGATCGTAGCACTTGGCGATCTGTTCTCTATGGCTTTCCAGTTAGTGTCACACAGTCCGTGTGTGAAGACAAATAAATATTTTATTATTCCTTTCATCTAAATATTTCCAAATACTTTATTAACAGAAACAAAATTATGTTAATATTTACAACACTTATTAACAAAAAAATTACTATAATCGTAGACTCCTCGTGTCATGGTACCTAGAACGCCGGCTGCATTTCTACGTTAAATGGCTAGACTATGAAATTCATGAAATCGCTGCCATATACCTAATATGCCTTTACGGCTTATTAGAATATTGCACCCTTTTTCATCCCGCATAAGATGCCACTACGGGAAATATTTCTTATACCATAATGGGGACCGCAAGATGGTGGAATAATCATTTTATAGTATACCAGATTATTTAAACAGACCAGTTATGGGCAGCTGCGTTTAAGGTGCGAAAAGTTAGGGACTGTGAACACCAAGCATGGCGATTACGGGATATCCTCCGACGGAGAGGCCTACGTCTTGTAGTGTGGACTTTGACAGGCTCACATGAAAATAAATAAATGCACATATAGATAGGGACATATATCACTATGATCGGAAAGTAACCAGCAAAAGTCATCAAATCGTCGTAATATATGTATGTATGTACGCTACTAGCCCACGGATATCATCAAATCGTCGTAATATATGAATGTATGAAAGAAAGAAAGAAAGAAAGAAAGATATTTATTCACTACTACTTAACAAATTAAACAAATAATAAAAATGTTACTAGTTAAACTAACAAAAAAATATCTAATTAAATGGTAGATCTGGTAACAATAATAAGAAAAGTAATACAAAATAAAAAAAAAGAAGGAAAAAAAATAATTTAAGTAGTATGTGAAAAGGACAACCAACTCAGCAATTAGCTGCAGCTGTTTGCGGCAGCGCTGATTTTCAGTTGGGTCCTCTAAAATCATGTATGAGTTGAAGCGAGACAAAGACGAAATACATCATTCTACAAATAATAAATGAAAACTATGTAAAAAAAGAAAAAACAATGAGAACATCTAAACTACAAAATTGCACACCTATGTAATATTCACACACAATTTTCTTACATGCAATAAAAGTGTATATTAAAATTTTACATTTATCATCAAATTTAAACGTTGGGTTATGATACTTCAATTTGTGCACTTATGAAATTGGCTGTGGATGACCCAGGGCAACATTAAATAATAACCACAGGCAAAGGTAAACTATATTAAACTAAGTTATGGTAAACATTATCAAATTGTAAACTTTGAGCGTGTTTTTTTATTTTATATTTAAACGTTTGTGCCGATTTTATATTACGAATTGGAGGAGGTATGTTGTTCCAAATTTTTGTTGCCGCGTACTTAAAACTGCCCTGAAAGGCAGAAGTTTTATGTTTCGGAATTTTTAAAAATAGCGTAAACAGCCAATAACGATAGGCCAATGTCAGTTTTTCAAACAGGTACGACGGTTGACAATTCTTAACTACACCAAAAAGTAAATTACTAAAGTGAACGTAACGTCTTAATGGCATCTTAAGCATGCGCGCCTTGTTTAGGTACAGAATAACGTGTGACCGTAGGAGAATTTTAAAACAAAATCTGGCACACGAATTTTTCACCCGTTGTATTAGTAATTGACTTTTTGACAACAATCTGGGACCATACATAGTATCACAATAATTCATTTTTAATAAGATCAGTTATTCAACCAATTTTTCGCGAACTCTATACAAAAGTTTAGGACGATGAGAACAATTACGCGAAATTTCTGAGATATACACTTCATAACGCAGTGCTGAGTCCTCTAATCTAAACCAAGATTTCGAGCCTTGTATACTCGTTCTATCATTTGTCCTGTAATATATATTTCGGGATTGCTTTAAATAACTGTAGATATCTGCTTTTTGAAACCTAATAACATGTACTTAGACTTCTTAGGGTTAAGAGAAAGCGAATTTCGACTCGACCAGTCAGCTAATCTCTCTAAGTCCTCACTAATTTTTATAATGCTTTCACGTGCATCCTTAGGCCCAAAAGACATATATAGTTGTAAGTCATCCGCGTATATGTGATATTTACAGTTAATTATACACTTTATTATATCTGCTGTGTATAGTATAAAAAGCAGGGGTCCTAAAATAGATCCTTGTGGGACGCCGCGTTTAACTTCTTTAAGAGGAAGATTTCTTAATACCACCGTCATCTTGCAGCTCAACATATTGATGACGGTGATTCAAATAATTATCAAACCATTTAATTACAGACGCATCAAATCCATAAAACGCCATTTTTGCTAAAAGTAATTCAGAATTAATTGAATCAAAAGCTCGTGAAGTAAGACCAAAATAGATCCCATCCTATATCTTGAGCCTCTAAGATATTTGATGTCACTTCGAGCAGTGCTGTAGCAGTGCTTCTACCTTTACGGAACCCAGATTGGAGAAACGGTAAAATTTTGTTGGTTTCTAAAAATTTTGTCAGCTGTATACTAACTACCTTTTCAAGAATTTTGGATAGAGAAGGCAATATACTTATGGGTCGTAAATCAGAATATGAAGAGGGGTTATTTGTTTTGGGAATAGGTATAATTTTGGCAATTTTCCAGAAAGAAGGAACTCAGAGGTATTAATAGAATTGTTCATTAGGCTTGTGATAACACCAATGTATGCAGGAGTGTTAAGAGTAACATTTCCAAAGATAAGCCATCTGCTCCTTTTGAGTTGGATTTGAGACTTTTAATAATATTATAAATGTCTTGCTGGTTAACAGATCTCAATATGAATATATTAGGGCCATAACTGTTTGCTTTAAAATAATTTATGTATGTAACTGTCGTGCCCGTACTTTCAGGAGCATCAAGGAAATGATTATTCATTTTATCTGTATCGCGTAGATGAACCGGGATTTCAAGATTAGGTTTATTTTGAGCAACATTAGTCTTAAGATGCGTCCACAATTTCTTTGGGTCATGAATGCATTTGTTTATGTATTCGCTAAAATAAGCTTTCTTTTCATTGAATATGGCATTCTTAACAAGATTTTTTAAATCTTTGTGATATAAATGATGAGAGTCTTTTTGGGTCTTATGATATCTAGTATAAGCTGCATTACGAAGTTTCATCATCAACCTTATATTTTTAGTTAACCAAGGAGCTGAATGTTGCTTAATATTTACAGTCTTTTCCGGAGAATGAAGATCAAATAATGTTAAACAGAAGGCAGTAAATGTGTTAACCATTTGGTCGATATTTTCCATCGATTGAATGCAGTTCCAAGGCATTGACTGAAGATCTTGATCAAACTGAACTATATTTATGTCTTTTAATGGCCTCAAGGTAGCCGTATTAGGAGCAATTTTAGGTTTAAAAATTAAGTTCTGAAGTGACAAATGCGTGATTGGTCAATTTAGTGCCAATAATTTCTGTTGTCACTTTACGAACTTTAGCATTAGTACAAATAACATCAATGAGTGTTTGTCTATGCTCTGTAAAGTGAGTTGGTGATGAAACCACTTGATGCAGTTTTAATAAATTTAGAAAGTCAAGTAATTTAATTTTATTTGAGTTATTAATATCTAGCATATTTATATTCAAATCACCCATGATAATTAAGAAATCACAATCAACAAACGTGTCAACTGAGTGACCAAGTGATTCCAAAAATTCATCAACTCCCAGCCAAGGTGGTCGGTAAATAGTGCCAACAGCAATCCTACTATTATTAATACTAAGCTTTAGCCACATTTGCTCAATATTTGGAGATGCAGGATACTAAAAATACGGCTTCGTAACCCTTTCTTATATAAAACCTACTCCTCCTCCGCGACCACCACGTACAACGGGAGCACGCGGTGAAACTACGCAAATTGTAACCAGGTATAACAGGGGCTTTTGAAATATCATTGGGCGTTAACCATGTTTCATTTACAGCAAGTATATCTAAGGCATACTCAGTTACAGCCACTATAATTTCATCGTGGTCTGTTCAAGAGATCGGATTATATAAAACCTAACTTAAGAAATTGTAAATGTAAAATGTATATATGTTCGTACGTACGTATGTATGTATGTATGTATGTATGTATTTATGTATGTAAGCACTTGTTACATACCGTGAAGGGAGCTTGGCGGCGCCGCTGCCGCCCACCCGCAGCTCATAACTTGTGGTTGCTGGTCAGCCACGTGAGCCCCTCGTACGGCCCGTCGCCGGAAGTGGCGCACGACGGCTGCACGTACCAGTTCCGGTCGCGGATCCGCGTCAGCCCGAGCTTCTCTTGTATCTCGTGCGGCTTCATCGCTGAGAAACCAAGGCGAATGATTATTATTTTTACTATCTTTTTATTTTTTTAAAGTCACGATAGCCGAGTGTTTTTGGTGATCGGAATTCGACTTAAGAGACCCGCGTTCGATCCCCAGGTGGCACGCTCGGACCAATTGGTTTTCAAAACTTATGTACAAACTATATTGTTTGCTTGGACACATAAAGACGGCGACGGGCTCACCGCCTGTCACGTTGTCCCGAAAATATCTTCGGTGAAGGTGGGTCGAAGGGATTCAATTGTCTAGACTAGACTCTGTCTAATCGTGTATTGGGAATTGCGTGAAAGATATTTATTTATTTATTTATATCTTTTTATTATAATCTGTTCTCCTGGCTACCCCGTCAGGGTGTGTGTGAAGATAAGTAAGTTTATTATTTTTGTTAGTCACCATAGTCCAGTGGTTAGGTGATCGGAATTCGACTTAAGAGACCCGCGTTCGATTGTCTAGACCACTAAACTCTCAGGCCCAAAACTAACTGGTCGAGCCGGCCCATTCATGCAACAACAAAAGCTGATGCGTGGCTCCACCACTGTTAAAACGCAACAATTTGGTCTTTTGGACCCTCAAAAAGCAAAATAGCGAACACAAAAAGTACCTGTAACGTTATCCCAATTAGCCTTATGTGAAAGGTGGGTCGAAAGGACTTAAAAACCTTTGTCTACCCCAGTATTAGGAATATGCTTGAAGATATTTTTTTATATATTCACATCAAAAAGTAAGCAGCTCACGACTGTACTCAAACGGTAAAAAGTGTAGACAGTTTCATCCCTTCAACTTGACTGGTGATGAGCCTGTCGCCGTCTTAGTGCAAACTAAAAATATACTAAATAGTTCATATATATATCGATAAAATCATTGTAAAGACCCTGCCTCATGGGGATTAATCCCGATTCTCCTGATTCGAATTACAATCACCCAATCGCTCTGTTATTGTAACAAAGTAAATCATAACAAAAAATAAATTGTTATAATATATAATATTATAATCATAAAAGAAATAAAAAAATAAAATATCTTCACGCCATTTCCAATGCAGGGGTAGACAGAGGTCTAGACAACTAAGTCCCTTTGACCCACCTTCCACCGAAGATATTTTGGGACAACGTGACCGGTGGTGAGCCCGTCGCAAATGTTTATGTGTTCAAGCCAACGATATGAATCGTACATAGGTTTTGAAAAAACCAATTGGTACGAGCCTGTCACCTGGGGATCGAACTCTGGTGTCTCGACTCGAATTCCGATCACCCGTGACTATGAAATTAAATTAAAGAAAAATTTAAAAAATCATCTGTCTGAGTTCTTGATTACTCGGAATTAATAGCATTGAAACGCTGTCAGAGGTCGCGGGCCCATTTTTTAAATTTCTTTTTACGTTAATAACAAAAAGTGCGGGCATAACTTATAATAGGTTGGGAAAAGTCTTTTCGCATTATAGTTTGTATGAACTAGTAATAAAGTCTCTTTGGCTTTTCTATTTGTATCTGGCTGGTTTCCTGACCTTGCACCTTCACATTTCCACCTGTTTCGGTCTCTTCAGAAATCTCAGGTTAACATCACGAGAGGATTGCCAAAACCAATTGTCGCGGTATTTTGATCAGAAGCCCCAAAATTTTATATCAATGGGATCATGTCCCTAACTACCTAACTAGAAGATGGCAAAGTTATCGAACACAATATTAAAAAAGTTGTGAATTTTCTTGTGCGAAGAAACTTTTCCCCAACCTATTGTTTAGCTTAGCATAGCTTTAAAATTCAATTAAAATTGCACAATTCACACCTATTTATGTTCAGATTTTAGAATCAATTCAATTTGGCCTATTTATAATGTTATCAAATAAAACGTTTACGTCGGTTCATCAAATTGTAGCCGTGCGATAATTTCCGGCGTCATGAACGCGCCTCGCTAATTAATGAACTCAATTATTCAGTTCCATTGAAACGCTTGTAGCAAATATATAGTTGTGTCATCCAAGTATATGTGATATTTACAGTTAATTATACACTTTATTATATCTGCTGTGTATAGTATAAAAAGCAGGGGTCCTAAAATAGATCCTTGTGGGACGCCGCGTTTAACTTCTTTAAGAGAGGAAGATTTCTTAATACCACCGTCATCTTGCAGCTCAACATATTGATGACGGTGATTCAAATAATTATCAAACCATTTAATTACAGACGCATCAAATCCATAAAACGCCATTTTTGCTAAAAGTAATTCAGAATTAATTGAATCAAAAGCTCGTGAGAAGTAAGACCAAAATAGATCCCATCCCTATATCTTGAGCCTCTAAGATATTTGATGTCACTTCGAGCAGTGCTGTAGCAGTGCTTCTACCTTTACGGAACCCAGATTGGAGAAACGGTAAAATTTTGTTGGTTTCTAAAAATTTTGTCAGCTGTATACTAACTACCTTTTCAAGAATTTTGGATAGAGAAGGCAATATACTTATGGGTCGTAAATCAGAATATGAAGAGGTTATTTGTTTGGGAATAGGTATAATTTTGGCAATTTTCCAGAAAGAAGGGAACTCAGAGGTATTAATAGAATTGTTCATTAGGTTTGTGATAACACCCAATGTATGCGGGAGTGTTAAGAGTAACATTCCAAAGATAAGCCATTCACCCTTTTGAGTTGGATTTGAGACTTTTAATAATATTATAAATATCTTGCTGGTTAACAGATCTCAATATGAATATATTAGGGCCATAACTGTTTGCTTTAAAATAATTTATGTATGTAACTGTCGTGCCCGTACTTTCAGGAGCATCAAGGAAATGATTATTCATTTTATCTGTATCGCGTAGATGAACCGGGATTTCAAGATTAGGTTTATTTTGAGCAACATTAGTCTTAAGATGCGTCCACAATTTCTTTGGGTCATGAATGCATTTGTTTATGTATTCGCTAAAATAAGCTTTCTTTTCATTGAATATGGCATTCTTAACAAGATTTTTTAAATCTTTGTGATATAAATGATGAGAGTCTTTTTGGGTCTTATGATATCTAGTATAAGCTGCATTACGAAGTTTCATCATCAACCTTATATTTTTAGTTAACCAAGGAGCTGAATGTTGCTTAATATTTACAGTCTTTTCCGGAGAATGAAGATCAAATAATGTTAAACAGAAGGCAGTAAATGTGTTAACCATTTGGTCGATATTTTCCATCGATTGAATGCAGTTCCAAGGCATTGACTGAAGATCTTGATCAAACTGAACTATATTTATGTCTTTTAATGGCCTCAAGGTAGCCGTATTAGGAGCAATTTTAGGTTTTAAAAAATTAAGTTCGCAAGTGACAAATGCGTGATTGGTCAATTTAGTGCCAATAATTTCTGTTGTCACTTTACGAACTTTAGCATTAGTACAAATAACATCAATGAGTGTTTGTCTATGCTCTGTAAAGTGAGTTGGTGATGAAACCACTTGATGCAGTTTTAATAAATTTAGAAAGTCAAGTAATTTAATTTTATTTGAGTTATTAATATCTAGCATATTTATATTCAAATCACCCATGATAATTAAGAAATCCCAATCAACAAACGTGTCAACTGGTGACCTAGTGATTCCAAAATTCATCAACTCCCAGCCAAGGTGGTCGGTAAATAGTGCCAACAGCAATCCTACTATTATTAATACTAAGCTTTAGCCACATTTGCTCAATATTTGGAGATGCAGGATACTAAAATACGGCTTCGTAACCCCTTTCTTATATAAAACTCACTCCTCCCTCCGCGACCACCACGTACAACGGGAGCACGCGGTGAGCTACGCAAATTGTAACCAGGTATAACAGGGGCTTTTGAAATATCATTGGGCGTTAACCATGTTTCATTTACAGCAAGTATATCTAAGGCATACTCAGTTACAGCCACTATAATTTCATCGTGGTCTGTTCCAAGAGATCCCGGATTATATAAACCTAACTTAAGAAATTGTAAATGTAAAATGTATGTATGTACGTACGTACGTACGTACGTACGTACGTACGTATGTATGTATGCATGTATGTATGTATGTATTTATGTATGTAAGCACTTGTTACATACCGTGAAGGGGAGCTTGGCGGCGCCGCTGCCGCCTACTCCGCAGCTCATAACTTGTGGTTGCTGGTCAGCCACGTGAGCCCCTCGTACAGCCCGTCGCCGGAAGTGGCGCACGACGGCTGCACGTACCAGTTCCGGTCGCGGATCCGCGTCAGCCCGAGCTTCTCTTGTATCTCGTGCGGCTTCATCGCTGAGAAACCAAGGCGAATGATTATTATTTTTTACTATCTTTTTATTATAATCTGTTCTCCCTGGCTACCCCGTCAAGGATTGTGTGTGAAGATAAGTAAGTTTATTATTTTTGTTAGTCACCATAGTCCAGTGGTTAGGTGATCGGAATTCGACTTAAGAGACCCGCGTTCGATTGTCTAGACCACTAAACTCTCAGGCCCAAAACTAACTGGTCGAGCCGGCCCATTCATGCAACAACAAAAGCTGATGCGTGGCTCCACCACTGTTAAAACGCAACAATTTGGTCTTTTGGACCCTCAAAAAGCAAAATAGCGAACACAAAAAGTACCTGTAACGTTATCCCAATTAGCCTTATGTGAAAGGTGGGTCGAAAGGACTTAAAAACCTTTGTCTACCCCAGTATTAGGAATATGCTTGAAGATATTTTTTTATATATTCACATCAAAAGTAAGCAGCTCACGACTGTACTCAAACGGTAAAAAGTGTAGACAGTTTCATCCTTCAACTTACTGGTGATGAGCCTGTCGCCGTCTTAGTGCAAACTAAAAATATACTAAATAGTTCATATATATATCGATAAAATCATTGTAAAGACCCTGCCTCATGGGGATTAATCCCGATTCTCCTGATTCGAATTACAATCACCCAATCGCTCTGTTATTGTAACAAAGTAAATCATAACAAAAAATAAATTGTTATAATATATAATATTATAATCATAAAAGAAATAAAAAAATAAAATATCTTCACGCCATTTCCAATGCAGGGGTAGACAGAGGTCTAGACAACTAAGTCCCTTTGACCCACCTTCCACCGAAGATATTTTGGGACAACGTGACCGGTGGTGAGCCCGTCGCCGTCTTTATGTTCAAGCCAACGATATGAATCGTACATAGGTTTTGAAAAAACCAATTGGTACGAGCCTGTCACCTGGGGATCGAACTCTGGTGTCTCGACTCGAATTCCGATCACCCGTTACTATGAAATTAAATTAAAGAAAAATTTAAAAAATCATCTGTCTGAGTTCTTGATTACTCGGAATTAATAGCATTGAAACGCTGTCAGAGGTCGCGGGCCCATTTTTTAAATTTCTTTTTACGTTAATAACAAAAAGTGCGGGCATAACTTATAATAGGTTGGGAAAAGTCTTTTCGCATTATAGTTTGTATGAACTAGTAATAAAGTCTCTTTGGCTTTTCTATTTGTATCTGGCTGGTTTCCTGACCTTGCACCTTCACATTTCCACCTGTTTCGGTCTCTTCAGAAATCTCAGGTTAACATCACGAGAGGATTGCCAAAACCAATTGTCGCGGTATTTTGATCAGAAGCCCCAAAATTTTATATCAATGGGATCATGTCCCTAACTACCTAACTAGAAGATGGCAAAAAGTTATCGAACACAATATTAAAAAAAAGTTGTGAATTTTCTTGTGCGAAGAAACTTTTTCCCCAACCTATTGTTTAGCTTAGCATAGCTTTAAAAATTCAATTAAAATTGCACAATTCACACCTATTTATGTTCAGATTTTAGAGAATCAATTCAATTTGGCCTATTTATAATGTTATCAAATAAAACGTTTACGTCGGTTCATCAAATTGTAGCCGTGCGATAATTTCCGGCGTCATGAACGCGCCTCGCTAATTAATGAACTCGAAATTATTCAGTTCCATTGAAACGCTTGTAGCAAATAATATTTACATATACGTTTGATGCACAACGACCGACACGAACTTCCTGAGCTTGATATGGCGTGATGTTATGGCACAGGCCATTTAATATGGCAACTCTGATCGAAGTTTATGAAATAGTTTCACACATACCACCAACTCTGATGAAGGAAACGAGAACAAATACCATTTACAGGTTACTTGGTAAAACTTTGTTTTTATATAAATAAATATACATACATAGATACCAAATTAAGTATCTAAAGCACTTCTACTGCGTTATCGGAAACCACGACGTAACCACAAACACCCAGACGAAGAAAATGTAGAAAGTATCTTTTCCATATTGACTCATCCGGGAATCGAATCCCCACAGAGCAGGCAACACCATGAAAACCGGTGTTAGTGCGCCATTCGTCCACGAAGGTCGTTGAAACTTCATCATATAGTTTCCTCACCATCGGGCAAGTCCTGCTTATTGGCGAAGATGAGTATAATGGCGTCACGCATCTCACGGTCGTTTATGATCCGGTGTAACTCCTGCCGCGCCTCGTCGATACGATCACGATCCGCGCAGTCCACCACGAAGATCAAGCCTTGCGTACCTGAAAATTATAAAATACAAATATAATCATTTCTATATATTACCTAGTAGCCTGGAAGTCACGATAGCCGAGTGGTTGGGTGGTCGGAGAGTCAAGAGACCCGACAACTGAACAACGGTCCCCAGGTGGCAGGTTCGTAACAACGGGTTTTTTCAAAAGCTTATGTACGAATTATATCTTGCCTTGGACATTAAGACGGCGACGGGCTCACCACCTGTCACATTGTATCGAAAATATCTTGGTAGAAGGCGGGTCAAAGGGACTTTAACTGTCTAGGCTAGACCTCTGTCTACCTCTGTAAGATATTTATTTATTTATTATTCTAATGGCCTGCCATAGTCAAAATTGGAAATTGGACCAAGTTACACATTAGTGCACAATATATAATTACAAGCGGATAAGGTTCCGTGTGGTAACGGCGTAAGAATATTACCACAGCCTTGAATATTTTATGGCAACCGACAGATGTCGGGACAACCATTTCTAAAAATATCAGACCAAAATTATCAGACGGAAGATGGGCAGCAGCGTCAGCGCATGAGGTGCGAGAGGTCGAGTGCTGCGATCGCCAATCCGCATGACAAGCGTGGCGATTATGACAAATCCTCCCTATGGGAGAGGCCTATGTGCTGCAGTGGACTTTAACAAGCCGATATCATATATATATAGATATTAATCTTTATTTAATTATTACATTCATACATAATGGATCAGTCACGATAGCCGAGTGTTGGTGATCGGAATTCGAGACAAGAGACCCGAGTTCGATCCCCAGGTGGCACGCTCGGACCAATTGGTTTTTCAAAAACTTATGTACAAACTATATTGTTTGCTTGGACACATAAAGACGGCGACGGGCTCACCGCCTGTCACGTTGTCCCGAAAATATCTTCGGTTGACGGTGGGTCGAAGGGATTCAATTGTCTAGACTAGACCTCTGTCTAATCGTGTATTGGGAATTGCGTGAAAGATATTTATTTATTTACACATAATGTATGAAATAATGCAATAAAGATGAAACCAGTAAGGTATTATTATTTAAAATAAATATTTTTTTTTTTATTTCTTACCTGTGTAATAATGCCTCCAAAGCGGGCGTATCTTATCCTGCCCCCCGACGTCCCAGACGTTGAATTTGACATTCTTATACGTGACAGTTTCCACGTTGAAACCGACGGTAGGTATCGTTGTGACTGACTGACCTAATTTTAACTTATATAAAATAGCTGAATGAAATGATTTTAAGAAAATTACTTATTTAGTTTAGTTCACTTTAACCTCTTTATCAAACATCATAACGGCCTTGAAAAGTTCACTGCAGGACACTCTCTCTCTCTCCTGCTCTCCTGTACTTAAGGGTTTCCCGTACAGGGTAGCAAGTGGATTAGCGATCGCAACACCTCACTTTGCACTTTAAAGGGTGGTTGGTTCCCTTCACGGGTCTGCTGAATTTCGGTCTAGTATTTTTCGTGATGATAATCTGAGCATCGGTTGGTAGTCAATTAAAATTTTCAGGGCTTTTCCCTTAGTTGCTTCATATAACGCCCACGACAGGAAAGAGAATAGATATTCTTACGCTGATACTAGACAACAAAGCATACTTTCACTTTTACGATTTAAAATTTTAATTCAAAATTTCGGTAATAAATTACTCTGTATTCTTAAGCGACCTTATTGAATGAATTTTATTTGTTATTATTTTGTTGTATTCATTGGTAGAGGAATATTTAATTGAAGACCCTCATGACATTGATCCATACTTAGCTAAGTACTAGCTACTAACCTAAGTATGGATATACACTATATATACACACTAAGTAATAAACTAAGTAATAAAAACTTCCATAGTAATACAGAAAAAACATAAAAAAACTTCAACAAATTCTATAAAAATTAATATTTAAACGGTTTCTATAATGTTTGTAAAGGATACTAGTCTTTCCTGCAGCATCGAGCCCCAGCATCAATATCCTCATCTCCTTGTTACCGAAGATTTTCGATAGCAGCTTCCCCATTGTGCTGAGCTCGCCTCAACCTCTCAACTGCAAAAAAAAGAAAACACAATTTTAAATATTTTTTATTAAAATAAGAACAAGAATTTAACTAAGACTGTTTCCACACAAATATAAAGTTAAACAAGCAGTAAAAAGTAAAAACGTAAAAACATTGGAAAAAATAAAAAAAATTTACATTTGAATGCAAGCGTAATTAACTTTTTAATTAGTTTTAATATCCTCGATGTTTTGGGAACGTTTCAGTTCTCGGGTTCATGGAGAGACAGATGAGTTTGACGTTCTGGTTTTATAGTTAACCCCGACGGTACCGCCAAATTTATAATTATTAATTTTATTTTTAAACGTTTAATCCAATTTACTTCGAAGGAAATTATATGAATATTAAAACTATATATTAACTATAAAACTATATGAATATTAATTCAGGGAAATATCTGATGCTATACAATTAAATATTTGCACTCGTCACAGAGATCTCTGCAATACGACACTCAATTAATTCTTAATCACTTTTCTATCGGTATGTAAAAATCCAATGCAGTATTTAACGCCTCTCCGGGTTACTTTCGGCTTAAATGTCTTATTCTTATCTTCTGGGAACTTACGGGAACACAAAAAAGACCGGCTTAGATTTTTTTTTAATGCGTCATCATAACATTATCATCAAATTATATCGATGACTTGGACATAAAGATAGCGACAAGCTCACCACTTGTCACAAGCGGATTGACGATCGCAATACCAGACACCTCGCACCTTAAAATCGTAAAATCAGGTCTGGTATTTCTCGAAATGGTTATTCCGCAATCTGACGGTAGCCAATAAAATTTTAAAGGCTTGTCTCTTAATGAACTCTTTTACATGGCAATTTAAATATCTGTCTAAAATTTTCCTTTAATCAATTAACACGTTATTGTGAAGTGTCCTTCTGTTACATTACTTTTGTAATTTTGTAACATAAACTACTTTAAATCAAGTGTGTTAGTTTTATTTTACTAATTAACTCAAAGCAATTACCTACTATACAAATATACCTCCCTGTAGAAGTCCACTGCATGACAAACTAACTAGTGATAAAGAAATAGGCCACGATTTTGTGTTTGATACTTGAAAGCCTTAATCAAAGGTGTGTTCTTATAGCCCATTTGGAATCTGTATTTTATCACTCAAAATACTGTATGTAGTCTAAATACTGAAATATGTCGGAAAACAAATTGATCCTCATTAAATCTGGTCCTTAAAAATCGTTTCTCGTTTCGAGTTGGGTACCATCCACTTTCGAGAATAATTTTCCAGTAGCCGCGAAACTTTCTAATTCGGCTCTGATAAACCCAATAGAAGTGAAAATTTTGCTGTTACTTTCGAATGTTAGACGAAAGTTATTTGATATTTGTAACTCTGGTTTATGTTGCTAATTTTTACGCTACTCATTTGTGTGTATTTTGCTTGAGGAGACCATTCTCAGTTATTTATATTCAGTCGCGGTTTATGTTTTTTTTTTTTTTAAACCAAAAACCAAACTACCATGAGAAACGATATTCTAAAAAAGCAACAATTAGTTAAAAAAAAAAGGAAAAAATGGATAGATTTAGTAACGCTTTATATAGTAACTAATACCTTTAAAGAAAATTTTATTTGCATAAATATACGGCTTTTATATTTAGTCATTTAATTTACCAGTACAACAGAATTAACATTAGTCACGTGTATGAAAGAGGAAAGTCAAAACAAAGATCTCCGTTTGAGTGTTAATAAAACTAAGGAAGAGAGAATGAAGTATGAAATATGGGTTAGTCAGGAATGTCTAGAAAAGGTGAATGAAATTGTGTACCAGGGGTGCGCTTTTAGCCAGGATGGAAGATGTGACTTAGATGAGGACAGGCCAGTGGCAGCTGGGAATAAAGTAAACCTGGGTCTGTCAGAAGAAGGATGAAAGCAAGTTGAATGCAGTGGAGATGCGATCTCTTCATTAAATGTAGGGTGTTATATTGGCCGGCCGAAAAGGTAACGAAGAGATTCGCAATATGGCAGGTTTGAAAGGTGACTTTATCGCTAACATTTATTAGGACGTGCTTCGAAGGTTTGGGCACTTTGAGCGAATGAGTAAACACCGAATGGTGAAGAAAATATGTTGCACGCAAGTTAATATTTTGGTGTCGAGGAAGGGCCGAGACTATATTTTGAAAACCATGTGAACAAATTCCTCGAAGAGGCGAGGGTCAAGAGTAGTAGGATAGCTAGACGTTTGCTTAAGACCTGTGCACTCGAGTTGTCTCCTGTTCTGACACGCTTGTATCGCCTCTCCTTGAAGACTGGAATAGTTCCCAAATCCTGGAAGCTTGCTAACGTGCAGCCCGTGCCCAAAAAAGGTAGCCGTGTTGACCCAGTCAATTATCGACCTATTTCAATTACCTCCATACTCTGTAAGATTATGGAGCGTATAATGAACTCGCACCTCTTGGCATACCTAGAACATAACGATCTCCTTAGAGTACGGGTTTCGCCGAAATCGGTCGACTGGGGACCTTCTAGTGTATGTCACACATCTATGGGGTGAGGCCCTCGAGAACAGTGGTGAAGCACTCGCGGTTTCGCTCGATGCCTCAAAGGCTTTTGACAGGGTCTGGCATGCTAGCCTCATCAATAAGCTTCCTTCATATGGTATATCCTCTGGACTGATAGCCTGGATAGAAGACTTTTGCGGGAATGGTCTTTGCGAGTCGTTATTGACGGCTGCTCATCGGAGAGCTATGGCGATTAATGCCAGAGTTCCTCAAGGGTCTGTTCTGTCCGCAACTCTCTTTCTGCTGCACATAAACGACCTGCTCGAGCCCGGTCTCTTTGGGTATGCAGATGACAGTACAGTTGTGGAGAAATATCTGGCGCGTGTTCAGTCCAGACAGGATCAAGTACAGTCTGCTCGGGAGGCCATGGTAGAGCGTATGAATCTTACATTACAGGCAGTTTCCAACTGGGGCAATACCAATCTTGTGAGATTCAATGCCACCAAAACGCAAGCGTGTCTGTTCTCCGCCAAAAGGAGCCAGTTCACCTTGGCTCCTAAATTTCAGAATGTATCTCTGGAATACACCGACCGCTTCCAGTTACTAGGAGTCGAAATCACGTCAAACCTTAACTTTGGGCGGTTCATTGAGTCTAAGGCTAAAGCTCCTTGCAGCGCAAGGAGATTGGGAGTTCTTGCAAAAGTGCGGCGTTACGTTGCTCCGGGACAGCTTCTGACCCTATATAAAGCTCAGGTCCGGTCGGCTGTAGAGTACTGCTGCCACATATGGGCTGGAGCTCCTAAATATCAACTGGCAGCCTTGGACTCTGTGGAGGGACGGGCCAAGCGGCTAATCGGTGATCCTGACTTGGTTACTACCAATTTGTCCAGTCTCGAACACAGACGTCGCGTGGCCAGCCTCTCGGTGTTCTACAGGTTACATTTTGGTGAGTGTGCGAAGGAATTACATGAGTTAATTCCCCCTTCCCCTTTCCATCATTGGACAACAAGACGCACGGCGGGTCTCCATTCTTTTGTTGTCGATATACCCTGCATTCGGACGAAGCGTTTTGCTTCGTCGTTCATAATGCGTACAGCAAAGGACTGGAATAATTTGCCTGCATCAGTCTTTCCGTCCGATTACAATGTGGGTGTCTTCAAGAGAAGAGTGAATAGGCTCTTTCTAAGCTAGTGTGCCTACCAACAAAAACTACATCGCCACTTACCATCAGGTGGGATAGTAGTTAAACGCTAGCTTATAATGTTAAAAAAAATAAGACGTGCATGTATGAAGAAAATCATGAATTTGAAAGAAGCGAAAGAGGTATATGAAAGGATCGTGACACTTGGCGATCTATTCTCACTGACGACGTAGTCAGAGAGCGGAGATAAATAAGTAAGAACAACATAGAAAAAAAGGGAAAAAAATATCAAATGTACGATATACGTGGAAACACAGCTTATTCTAAATATTTTATGCGAGATAGCAATCGACGAAGGAAAGTTCACATGAACCTTGACTTTTAAATTCATTACATAAGAAATATATTACGCGCTTCTTGTGAAAACTAGGGCAGAGTTTTAAAAGTGTACATTGTATTGATCAAAGCCGGTGCTTTATAATAAGCCTCAAATTTAGATTTAGACAAAAATTCATTGTTGAACACTTGTACACACTTCACTTTACAACAACACAAGTGTTCAACAATGAATTTTAATGCAATGCAATTTCACCAAGTGACAACAATCGCAAGTATAAATTATAGATTTAGAGAAGTTTAAACTATTTAAAATGTTTTGCGCTTGTTCAGAAAAAGTGTTCTGATAACGTGTTTTAAGGAATAAGATTTGGATTAGATTTTATTATCTTGATCTTCGGTCCCATAGTACATCTTAATTTACTTTATAATATAATCTTAGGCATGATTACTAAGTGGTTAATAAATCTACCTAAAAAGTATGTGACCCAAGTTTGGTCCTACATGTGCTTGTATAACACAAATTAGTGACCAGTTATACACAAATGTTATGTGTGTACTATGACAGAAATGCTCATGAGCATTTCATTGATACCAATATAAATTACACACATTTTTGTCGAATCATATTATAAAATAGGAGATAAAATACACTCGTTATCATGACATATATCAATCACAATTATGATGTTGGGTTGGTTTAAGTGCCTATCGAATCCAGTGAATACAATCCAATTAAAGCCGGTCGATATCTTCGATACTACATAAGTTGACTAATACTGTTGTACTGTGTACAGTATTTATCATAAATGATTAAAAAACGCTGCCTATTTATATTTACAGGCAAAAGTCCACACGCACAGTTGTGATACAGTTTATTTAATAACTATTGGCATGTATCTCGGAGTCTAAAGTACAATCATTACATTAGTCAGTAGCGTAACAATTTTAAAACTGCTTCCATTTACTGACAGGTACAAGCTTTCTGAAGAACATCCTTTAAAAGTAAAATATCTTGACGCTATTCCCAATACGGGGATAGACAGAGGTCCACACAATTAAGTCCTTTCGAATCACCTTCATCGAAGATATTTTATGGACAACGTGACAGATGTTAAGCCTGTTGCCGTCTTTATGACCAAGCCAACGATATAAATCGTTCATAAATTTTGAGATAACCCGTTGATACGTACCTATATTAGGATCGAACTCGGGTCTCTTGATTGGAATTCCGATCACGCATTTACTCGATAATCGTGACTAGTAGAAAGTCTATGATATATATTTAGAAAAAAATATCTTCACGCAATTCCCAATACAGGGGTAGACAGAGGTCTAGTCTAGACAATTAAGTCCCTATGACCCACCTTCCACCGAAGATATTTTCGGGACAACGTGACAGGTGGTGAGCCCGTCGCCGCCTTTATGTCCAAGCCAACGATATAATTCGTACATAAGTTTTCGAAAAACCCATTGGTACGAGCCGCCTCCTGGGGATCGAACTCGAGTCTGTTGACTCGAAATTTCCGACCGCCCAACCACACGGCTATCGTGACTTTAAAGTGACTTTATATATCGCGATATATTAAAATTTACTGCAATTCACTGCGATAGGCAAATTGGCGGCATCATACCTTAGTAGTGCTGTAAGGTTAAGATTCTGTAAATTCCCTAGAACTTCCCTTCGTCATGGCTCTCTCTTATGATTCTGCACATGTCAAATGACGCCATCCACGTAACAATATGTGCCCAACGCATTGATGTGAATGATAAAACAACGCGCTCTTCATATTTTACTTGCTTCTAATGTCGCTTACACGTAATTATTGACTATTACAATGTATTTATGGTGTTTATACGCTAGCCAAAGACCTCTCGCAAAGAAATAATTAACCGATAACATCATAATGTTTTTTAGTAACCATGTTAGGTTTCTTCTATGTACAATATTATTACTAATTAATGAACCATGCCTTAGATTTTAATCAGAAATTACGAGGTATGTTTTTTTTTTGTATAATATTTGATACTTCCATGGTGAAGTCCATTAAGAGTCACGATAGCCGAGTGTTTGGGTAGTCGGAATTTCGAGTCAAGTGGCCCAAGTCCGATCCTCAGGTGGCAGGCTCGTACGAAATGGTTTTTTTCAAAAACTTATTTGCGAATTATATCGTTAGCTTTTACATTGTCGCAAAAATATCTTCGGTGGAAGGTGGGTCGAAACTACTTAATTGTCTAGACCTCTCTGTCTACTCCTGTATTAGGAATGGCATGAAGATTTTTCCCGCAGTGAACATGGTCCTTGACTATTTACATTTGGTGATTATTTCTACTTTCATAATAATATTCGATGCGATGCGATTACTATGGAGGATTTTCCATAATCATCTCGTTTGGCAAACGGATTGGCGATCGCAGTACCAGACAACGTGGAAGCTGCTGCCTTCAGTAGTTTGCTAATTTTAGTTGGTATTATACCACCGTCTGTCGATAGCAAATGCCTGTACAAATTATTTTGATCAGGCTATGCATTTTGTTTGACCACTATTTTGTACAGGTTTATTTTCGTTCAAAGAAAAAAACAGATGGAAGTAAAACTAAGAGCATTCGCTTCAACTTACCACTGGATAGGTCGATCAATCATTTACGAAAATCAAATTATATTAAATGCGATAAGAAAGCCCCGACCATAAGTTGTCCTATATGTTCAATGATATGTTGTGCTTGTATGAATTTAGTAGATAAAGTGGGATTTAAAGGTTAAATCTATCTCACCAACAGCGCCATCTATCGGGTCCAAATTGTACGTATATGAAGTTGGACCAAGTTACACATTTGTGCACAATATTTAATTACTAAATGTTAAAGTTCCTTGTGGTAACGGCTTAAGAATATTACCACTCTCTTTATTCTCGTGGGTGACGTAAGATGCGACTAAGGGAAACAGCCTTGAATATCTTTATAGAAACCGATAGATGGCGGGATAATAATCTCTAAAAATATCAGACCAAAATAATCTGACCGAAGATGGGCAGCAGTGTCTGAGGTGCGAGTGGTCCGGTGGTGCAAGAATTCGTTAACATTTAAATGTAACTTACCGCGCAAACTATTGCCGCGTGGGGCGCGGGCGCGCGCGGGGGCACTAGCTCGCTTCTTGGAAATTTAGTCGTAATGGATCTCTTCACGGGGCCGCAACGCGCTTACTGCGTGAAACAGTTTTATTTAAACGACTTCGCTCATTACTGTGAGACGTTTATTTCGCGTTGAATATGCTTTACACGACTTAAGTCAGTGTCCAAGTGCTCCTTTAATAAAAAGAAATGGGTGAAGAAGTTCGAAGAGACGGGATCTACACTAAATGTGAAACAAACCGGCGGCCCACGGAATTCTCGGAGCGAAGAGAACGTGCAGCAAGTTTCCGCTTCTGTTTAGAATTATCCCGCACATCATTACGCCGTATTTTGAAATTAGATTTGAAATTACATCCATATAACATCCAGCTAGTGCAAGAACTAAACCCTAATGATTTAAATTTGCGTAAGTCATATGCCGAAAGAATGTTAACTCGTTTCAGTAATTTTCACAACATCTTATTTTCTGACGAAGTCCATTTCCACCTAAATGGGCATGTAAACAAACAGAATTGCAGGTATTGGAGCAGCGAAAATCCTAAAGCTAAACATGAGAGGCCACTTCACTCTCCTAAGGTAACTGTATGGGCTGCGATTTCAGCAAAAGGAATCATCGGACCTTACTTTTTTGAAGATTCTCGAGGCCGTTCAGTTACTGTTAATTCTGCCGAGTATGTGAAAATGTTACGGGAGTTCTTAGCACCGATGCTACTGGAATTTGCTAACTATAATCGTAACACATGGTTTCAACAAGATGAAGCCACGTGTCACATATCGAACGAGTCCTTGCCGGAGGTCAAAGACATGTTTCCGGAAAAGCTGATATCCAGACGGGGTTACATCCCATGGGCACCCAGAAGTCCAGATCTATCCCCAGCAGACTTCTTTTTATGGGATTATTTAAAGAGTCGTGTCTACATTGATAAACCGAATACACTGCGTCAACTTAAAGAAAAAATCATCGAAGAGATGTCGGCGATCTCGCGGTCTCTTTGCAGAAGAGTATTCGAAAACTTCAGAACTCGCTTAGATGAGTGCAAAAACCGAAACGGTGGTAATTTAGACGAAATAATTTTTAAAAAATAAATTACAATTAATTAGCTTTCTCGTAAATAAACGATTTCTAAAATATGTTAAATGGTTTTTATACGATTTTTTCAAATGTTAACTAATTCATGGCCCACCCTGTAGTTTCGGCTTTGTAGTAGCGAATACGTCATCGTTACACGATATTTTTTTACATAAAGATTTCAAATGAATAAAACATTGGTTGTTCATCTGGTAGTTGAGTGTTAAAAGAAACAATCACAATCATATTTCGTAATCAACATCTGCCATCAAGACGCCGCCAACCTAGATTTGCTCGACGCTAAATTTAGAGGAGATTAGAGCCCTTAGCGCGATTTATGCGCGTTCAGTAAACCACTTATGAATACCACAAATCAACACCACTTTATATTTCTTTATTAAAGAATGTATTAAGTATTATCAAATAATCATTGTGGTGCCTTCATTGTTTCTGATTCCCGTACCACAGGTGCTTTTGCATCTTACATTGGGATCGGAGCAGTGTATATGATGTTGTCTCTGTTTTATTATTTATTTATCTTCACGCACAATCCCTGACGGGGTAGCCAGAGAACAGATCGCCAAGTGTCACGATCCCTACATACTTCTTTCGCTTCTTTCAGATTCATCATCTTCTTCATACATGCACGTTTAGGTATCCGAGTACTCTTGACCCTCCTCTCTACGAGCAATTTGCTCACATAGTGTTCGAAAGTTAGTCTCGGTCTACCTCGACACCTTTTAATATTAACTTTCGCGCTATATATTTTCTTCACCATTCGGTCTTCACTCATTCGCTCAACGTGCCCAAACCATCGAAGCACGCCCTTATCCATTTTGAGACAGTGTCATCTTTCAAACCTGCCATATTGCGAATCTCTTCGTTTCGCTTTCCGTCGGCCATGGTAAGGCCGCACATTTTACGAAGAGATCGCATCTCCACTGCATTCAACCTGCTTTTATGCTTTTCTGGCATACCCAGGTTTCGCTGCCATATAACAAAGTCGGTACCAACACTGCGTTATGTATTGCAAGGCGTGCACTTTTCACAACGCCTTGCCTTTTGATTAACACAGTCAGGGCACCATTGATTTTGTTCCCGGCAGCGACACGCCTGTCCACATCTAAATCACATCTTCCATCCCGGCTAAACGCACTCCCCAAGTATACAATTTCATTCACCTGTTCTAGACATTCCTGATTTACCCAAATTTCGCACTTCGTTCTTTCTTAGTCCCTTTCAAATACCAGAACCTTAGTTTTATTAGCATTCAAACGGAGACCATTAATTTCACCCCGGATCTCTTTGTATTGTCTCTGTTTGTATATGTATATATTTAATTATAACTTTATATAATCGAAGCATTAAGAGACAGGCATTGTCGACCAAATGACTACTAGTAGAGTTGGAAAAAATTATAACTATAGGATTTTTTTTGAATTTGGTTTTTTTTAATAGAATGAGGGGCAAACGAATACGAATAGGTACGTTTTGAAAACTGGATTACAAATATTACTATATTTTTTTAAATGTGATTGATAAGTTAACATAAAAATATTTTAAAATAAAGAAGTTAAATAATATTTTAATTATACATTAAAAACTTAGATAGTGCTGATGTGTTAAACTTTCAATTAAGTTTGCAATTTACAATAGTCATTACTAATTGCAATTAACTATATGTAAATTCGGTTGTTAGAGAAATCGTATAATCGTGAGACACAAAATTAACAATAACGTACACTTGAAATGTAGTGAGAATGAGGATTGTACAAATACACAAAGGTTAGAAAACAAGGGCCGGCTAAGATGTGTTCTTATCTAAAATTTACGCATCTAGATTGTAGTTTAATTGCATACCTTTAAATGCCACTGTTGGTTTTTTGTAATGGCCACTGTAAATTCTTTGATTGTAAAACTATAGGCTATTAGTCACGATAGCCGTGTGGTTCGGTGTTCGGATTTCGAGTCAAGAGACCCGCGTTCGATCCCCAGGTGGCAGGCTCATACCAATGGGTTTTTTCAAAAACTTTTGTACGAATCATGTCGTTGCCTCGAACATAAAGACGGCGACAGCACACCACCGGTCACGTTGTCCCGAAAAATGTCTTCGGTGGAAGGTGTGTCAGAGGGACTACACGATCACTTATAAATTGAAGCAACCGACTTAAAACTCATTATTCTTATATCATGGCATAAAATTTAGAACCTTTATTAAAATCACCGCAACCCGATAACCTAGTTGGCAGCGATCCTGCCTTAAAAGCTAAGCTAGGGTTCAATGTGACAAATGTTTGTACTCGTATTATTCATTGATGTTTATCGTAGATATATGAGTGAGTATATATGTAAGTATATTACATCGTTGGGTTGGGCAATAAGACAAATATTGGCTCACCACCAGCCACGATGCCACAAATTGGCTTCGGTGAACGGTGGCAAAATGCGAGAAGACATTTTCCTTCTCAAATTCACTTTTGAAGACTGTTATTTGGCGCTGTTTCCGATTTCTTATAGATTATGGAAACAGTTATGACAATACTAACCTTTTCCTTAATACTGTCGTTCGAATAAAACGCTTTATAACAAGTTATTTGTAAAAAATATGACATACATAAAAGATAAGAGATGTCATATTGTTTGTAGGTTGGAAATATAGTACCTACTTAATTACAGGATGATATATCATACGTAAAGCTGAACAGGATCTTCGACACCTATTTTTGACACCCTTGTGTCACAAACCTTAAAAGTTGAAATCTATACCAGCACCATAAAAGTTGAAATCTAAACAATACGAAAATTGTTATAGGTATGTGTTAACATTCACTTTTTTGTATTCTACTCAATGTTACTTATATGTTTATGTATGTACTCACACACACACATATATATAAATAAAATTGAAGTAAATACATAGAAACTATATATGGCATGGCGGCTAATCTCTGAAAAGGCTGGACCGATTCTAACGGGACTAAATATCTTCATGCATATTCCCTAACGGGATAGCCAGAGAGAACATATCGATTAATCATATCGATTATCAATCACGATCCCTATATACCTATTTTGCTTTTTTTCAAATAAAAAAAATACTGTGACGAATTATTTTGATGCTAAATAGATTAAAAAAATTCATTTACATGTGTATATGAACAAAGATAACTATATGCCACGTAATATCATTCCGCCAATAATTGTCTAATTTAAGCAATTGATTGACCCAATTGATATACGTCCATTATAATTCATACTATGCGCTATACTTCGGCTGCCCAGGTTAGGTTCGATTTTATAAAAAAGCTCACAAGCTAGCTTACGTTGGCCAATCTGACTCGGCAACTTCAAGGCAGCAATTATAGCGAACCTCGCCCAAAGTTAGAATTTAACTGCTTGTAGCGTCGTTGTGAAATTCATAACGAGGGATAAGTCTGAACATAGAGACCGAATTGGGTCGGTACTTTCCGGTAGCATGTGTAGCATAACTACATAATATATGAGATGGGAAGATTTCTTCCCAGCGCGTAAGCTACTCCTCCCAAGATAAATGCTTATAAGAATGTCCATGAACCGTAGACAAATTACATCGTGTACTAGATAAATTTTAATTTGGCAACATGTGCTATGGTGTGTCTCCGGAGCGTTAGTGACGTAATCGCATACCGCTAAAATGACGTAATTGTACGATTCTCTAGATAGGGAATTACAATCAGAATTAAGCCCTCTTGCAAAACAAAGACAATACGGATAACATTAATGTCAAGAGATTTGAAGGTCTGAGTCCAAGACATACTAGACATAAATAGACTAAACAGGTCGTTTTCGCTATTTAAACAGTTTTTTTTAATTTACAACAAATTACAATAATAATAAAATAAAAAATATATTTACGCCATTCCCAATACAGGTCTAGTCTAGACAATTAAATCCCTTTGACCCACCTTCCACCGAAGATATTTTCTTGATAACGTGACAGGTGGTGAACCTGGCGCCATCTTTACGTCCAAGCCGTTGGCTTGGACGTAAAGATGCTTCGATATAATTCGCACATAAGTTTTTTGAAAAACCCATTGGTACGAGCCTGCCACCTGGGAATCGAACTCGGGTCTCGTGATTCGAAATTCCGATCCACAACCACTCGGCTATAGTGATTTTATTAAAGCATATGATCTCTGACACTTAATTATTCATCTATAGGACGTCAAATTTAAATAGTATTCGTAGTGTGAAAGCTCTAAAAGTTGCTTCCGAGTAAAGGTGTCCCATATCAGTTCATACAGTGCAGTCCTATACAGTTTGTCGTGGTTTAATAAAATATTTTGCGGTTTTCATTCGTGTCGTTTGGAGATGAATGAACTGGGAACACCGGCCTCGTAATTGGCGTGGTGCCCAATCGTGCGGCAACTGACGTGGAACCCAACTCCACGTAGGGATAACAAAGACAATACTCGGTCGATAGATAAGATAAGAGCATGTTTTACTTAAAAATGTACAATACCCAGTGGCAGTATAATTCAATTTTAATTATACCGGAATCCTATTGATTATAAATTTGAAAGTTTGTACGATATTTACACGTTTCATTGTGAAATTAATTCAAGCTTTAAATGACGCTATTTGCTACTCTGTGTTACATCTAGGTAAGTTCAGCCGATTTACATCCGATTAGGATGATGAGGAAAATGTAAATAAAGTATTGGAATAATAGATGCACTATTGCGAACGGATATTTCAATACTTTTTATAAAATGAAGTTATATGTTTACAAGTTTAAAACACTTTTTGGCAAACTACTATCCACGTAAAACTTTGTGCTAACTGTCCAAACAACAAATCAAAATTCTGGATTTTTGCCAAACGAATTCGGAGATTAAGTTTTATTACCAAATTTGAGACAATATTGATGTTATATTACTTGATACGAAAACACTAAATTATCGCCATAAGGGCAATAGGCATATGGTATATCTTGAAAGAAATATTTGACCACCTTCGTGAATGAGCGACGTACACACCGGTTTTCATGGTGTCGCTATCCCTGAAGTGCCGAATTTGATTCTCGGACGGGTCAATATAGAAAACCACTTTTTCTTGTCGCTGATTTCATAACACACTAAGTACTTACTTTGGGATTAGACCAGTGTATGTGACTTTCCTATCTTTTTAAATATTTAGTTATTTATATCAATCCGAAGTTAACTACGACGGGCAGCAGCGCTTTAGACCATTTTCTCTAATACGGCTTACTATCTTCAACAAACCATACTTTAAACAATAAACATTTTTTTTTATTTTACGCAACCCATTTCACGTTATATCCATTCTGTTAATTTGTTCTTATATATTATTAACTTAAAAGTTAACTTTAAGTAAGCCAAAAAAATTGCAATTTTAATAAAATTCTTAACCATTATTCTTGCTGACATACATAATACCCATTCATATTCATACTACTACTGGATATGTTTCCGAATATTTTTGTAGTAATCTCAGTCGTTCACCTCGTAAACCAAGTGGGAAAAAAACCACCGTTCCACTATCGGTGTCAAGTCAACATAGCGACAGATACAAAAGCAATCATACCGGATCCGAAGAACCTGTCCAATGGCCCAGTGCATCAGTAGGTTAGTGAGTAGAGAAATATATAAAATTGCGGGCCGCGAACTACGGCACTCGGTTAACGGTTAAATTATACAATTCACTTTTTAACGCTGTAGGCGCTTTTAAAAAACTTTATGTACCTCGTAATTTGATTCGCGATTTAGTTTTAGTCTTCAAAAATATATCGGAATCTTCTTTTTCCTTGTTTAAAAAACGACTTACGTTTCTCTCTAAATCAAATCTTACAGTCAAATCACACGACTACAAACAAAAAAAAACTACTTACTTACTATGCACACTGAAAAACATGCCATATTAATAAAAATTTATATAAGCACAGAGAAAGTAACTACTATTATATTATGCTGCAGAATTGTGATTATATGAACGCTGTGAAAGTCCGAGAAAGTGTTAAACGCGTACATAAACCTACATAAACAAAGAAAAAACGGAATGCCTGGAATAAAATACTTAAAAAGATCTAACACAGTAGATTAGGATTTACGAGCACAATCAATTGGCAAATGTTTCTAGATTTTTACAACAAATGTGCGATAATTTTCGTTAAGTTACAAAACAATGCTCATATTATGGAATATTCCGATCATTATCTCAGGACCTAGTATATATTAGTCACAATATGCTTATATACTCGTAAGGAAGTGTAAAAGAAAATATTACTTATGTTACAGGAACATACCCCGTTTCAAAACTTGACATTATTAGTATTAGGATTAAGTTAGGCACTGGTCCCCAATCCAATACAAATTTGCCAATAGCCGCAGATACAAGTATGAAAGCTTAGTTGGGTAGGTAACAGGAAAATAAGTACCAAATTTATTTTTATTAATATTGCTAATTATTGTCTATAAAAATCTTAATAGTTTTCTTGTAATTAAACACCGCGTGTTTGAACAGAAAGTGATAGGTTAGTGCTTGAATGAATCGTAAGACTATTTTTTCTATTTTACCAATATCTTTAGCTTCTTTAGAAAAATGTTATCACTTATGTTGTTTCAAACTGAAAAATATAAGCAAATAAAAATATGTCCGTACGAACACTTAATTACTTGAGTTAATAGGTGTACATTTACATTATACTAGCCTATTTCACGACAGCTCAGCTCAATGTATCATATAGTTGTTTAGCGATTTTTTTTTACAATATTCTTAGGTCTCAAAGTCTGGAAGATGTACAAATTTTAGTTAAATGAAAGAGAAACAAGTCATGAAACGTTTGATTATATAGCTAATGTGTATTTCAGTCTCTCCATGAATCACCATAAACTTAAAGTCATAGGTAGTCTTAACGTTAGTTGGACTGAATGTATAATATATGTGAAAATACTCGGAAGTAAAAAAAACTGTAGTGTAAAACAAGTTTTGAATTTAAATACAGGGCTACACAAAAATATAAAATCAGGGGCAGTGATATCACTGCATCTTTAGAAACATTATCCAAATTAGTATCCATTTAAAATCCTTTACATATTGTAAAGAGCCGTCTGTCAAAAACCAAAACATCGATTTTAATATTCACAAAGGCCCGAGCGAGGAGTCTGCTGTCTTTCCATTCAGAAGGGTATATAATGTCGAAACTGACAACAAAAGCTTTGGAGCGATACATTGCGAGGATGCAGACATGAGCTTAACGAAGGATACGATAGCACGCTCTATTAGTCAATGAAATGTTTTGTTTTTTATCTTTTTCACAGATTTTGATTAAGCATGTTAAATGTTAAAGATATATTTATGTCATTATTTCATAGCGTATTATCATTCCGCTTATGCAAGAATAGTACTAGAATCTTTCTTACAACTAAATAGGATGGAAGCAGGATGCAACCATTTTTATTTTTAATTGTTACAATACATCTTAAGGATTTAGAACCAATTTTAAGGTGTTGTTTTTTTATTAGCATCTGGTCTTCGTACTTGCTTAATACCAAATGACACACCAATGACAAAAATAAAACCAACATAGTCCAAATCGAGAGATCGTAACCTGGAGAGCTTGTCCTTACTGTTGCTAAATTCTTTAAACGATCACTGAACGATTAATGAAACAAAACAGCGACATAATGAAAGAGAAACAGGCCATGAAAAAGCGACAAAATACACTGGCAATTCAGTATCGTCATATTATATTGTTTAATACGTTTTCTCAGGGAAAACTTATATGTGGAGGAGAAACATAAATGTCGCTACATTACATACTCTCCAGAATTAATTTAACTGGCATCAACGTAGAAATTTACTACCGTACCTAAACGTCTTGTTAGTAACACGACAATTTTGTGATCGTCTCGATATGCTAACACGTATCCATAAAATGATCTCGTCCAATACGAATCCATAAAACTACGAGTTATGTCATTACTAAAGAAATATATCAACTGAACGAAATATGATAACAATTTTCAAAGTATTCACACTAACTATACATGGTTTTCTATGAGCTTCCCTGTGTTTCAAAGAATTTTAATAAACCTTCACAAATCAACAATTTCTTAAGACATATTATCTCGATCCTAACGAATCATGATTCGTTTCAAAAAGAGTTTAGGGGCATTAAAAGGATAGGAGGCATTTATTACTCACTATTAACTTACGAACTTATAAGATGGTCGACAATTTGAAAATTTTTGTTATTATTGTCAAAAACTATATCCAACTTGTTCAATTCATACACTTTTTTAAATATACGCTCACTAATTCCTTAAATAATCATTGGTTGCAAACACTTTAAAATTCTTTGGCGACATTCTCTGCTTGGACACCTTGGACAATGAAATGTGTTTCACATTGGCAGTATGAACGTAAACATTCACTGTTCTATTTAGTTTAATACATAATGCATTTAATCAAATTTATCTTCCTGCAGAAGTAAAGTGCTTCTCCACATAAGCTAGCTTTTTCTCCGTGCGTGCGCATATACCTATGCTCAAAAGTTTTGTCCTAACTGATAAATAATATAACGGTTATCAACGCGTATACGTTTACGTACTTATATAACTATACTAATAAAAGAACGACTGTCATATGCATATTTGCGTGAATGAATTTGGGAGATGTGCTTGTGGTTTATTTGTTCTTATTCACTTAAAATATTGTTATTATAATGTAGTGGAAGACTAAATAGTTTAGATCTTTTCAGATTGGAAAAATATGTGAAGATAATTAAAATGTTTTATTTTAATTTATTAAAAAATTATAATTTATTTCAAGCAGTTCATAAGTATGTCAAAAAAACTACCGTGTATTTTTAAACGGAAAAAGGTAACATGCACAACGTATAATTTTTTTCATCTTCACGAATTGTTCGTCTAGATCTAGAAAATTTAGTTAGTATGAAATATCCAGATTATACTAAGCACAATGTGAGACATGTTTAGAGCCTGTCACTATAGTGATCAAACCACCGTACATAAGTTTCGAAAAAAACTCCAAATCAAACTCAGGTCTCCTAATTCAAATTGCTAATTACCAAACTACTCGGCCCTCATGGCTCTCTGACGATAAATAACAAACGATGAAAATCAGTAAACAGATAAGCAGTAATGCATATTACAAGTAGAACGTAACGGCAGCTGGTAATCAAAGACAATCGCGAAACCGGTGCCAAGTTTCGTGGAACGAAGCGTCCGACGAAACCGCAGCTATGTAATATCTCCTCGAATCGCCGTTGAACGTGACATGCGGTAACGATTAACGTTGCTCTCGATCTCGCTTGACCGCTTACGGTTTGTTAAGACTTCGTTCGGTCGAATGAGAACTATAAATTGTAACAACTTTAAATATTTCAAACATTTTATGGCAAATTATATCATATTATCCATATAACTGCCTGTAAAAGTTGTTGGAGAACACGGGCCTCTCCCAGGTTTGCCATAATCGCCACGATTGGCAAGCGAATTGGCGATCGCAGTACGCACCGGTATGGTGAATTTCGGTCCAGTATTTTTCGAGATAGTTTCGAGAGGCCTACACAACTCCACTTTACTTACCCACTTATAATAGTATTTGTAATAAAAAAATACAAAGGATACTGTATATAGAGGATACTATGGAGTGCCATTTTCTGCCAAAGGAAACTTATTGCAAAATAGTAATCGATTTAAAGAAATAACTCCTTGGCAAATATTCATCAATATTAAGTAAGACGTTTATACGGACGGATGGATACCAAATAGATCCTATCCGGAGGATCCTTTAACGGCCCTGTTTCTCGTGCTTTGTACGGAACCTTATAACGTATCTGAATTTACACTAAAATAAAAAAATATCTAGAAAGTTTAAGCCGTCCTTCTCTTTAATTACGAGCACCACTAGAGTTCGCTTGTACATCCGCTAGATGAAAATTGCAAAACCAGACGAAGCTAAAGATGGTTGTCGACTAAACAACTTGACCCAATTTTCAGAGGTTCTCAAATTTTGTAACACTGAACTTCACAAACATTCTGGTTTTAGTTTTAGAAACAAACGAAAGTGAAAATAGTGTAATAAAAACTAATACTTATTATGTATCTCTTATTGCTGGTGAACATTAATCACGGATTCTTAGACTAAAATTAGATTTAAGAAAGACTTTAGTCTAGACTAGACCTCTGATTGACTGATTGTCTAGACTAGACCCCTGTCTACCCCTGTATTGGAAATAATTTATTTTAAGAAAGACTTTATGATAGTAATAAAGTATTTGGCGACAAAATGATACAAATTAACCAAGAATCCAAAAAATTAACTGCTACCACAAATAATTCATCAAATAAAATATTTTGACGACCTCCGTGGGGGAATGGCGTATAAACCGGTTCTAATGGTGTCGCCACGTCAGGTCCCGGGTACAATTACCAGTCGTGTCATTAGAAAACCGCTTTTTTGTATTATTTCGATTCTGGGCGTTTGTGGTACTTTAGTTGTATCCGATTCTATAACACAAATGCCTTTTACTTTGGCTAACTTACTTAGGGATCAAAGCAAAGTATGCAATATTGTCCATTTTGAATGTATTTATTTATCTATTATTGCTAATATAAATTATGGACTTGGATAAAGTGGATAGGTGAACGGAAATATTATAATGAGAATCGAATTTAATCCTGTAAATGACTTATACACATGAGTTTTCTGAAACTTATATACATACATTTGTAACCTTGGCTTAGACTGTTGGCAACTCGTTTACCACCTATCACGTTATTCCAAGTAAGCTCTGGTGGAATGCTCTCTTGACCTCTTAACCATCCTGTACCCTTATAAGAGTGATTTATTTTTAAAAGTTATTTCTTTTACCCCTCCGAAAACTAAAAATTTAAACCAAAGAAAGAGGTTTATTCAGCTGCCGTTGCTATGATTACAGTATATACATAGTATATCCCGCCAAAGTTTTGAATTTAACAGCCTTATCGAGTCTATCGCCTATAAAACGGGCTTAGTAATATCAAAGCAGATTCGCTCGATGCAATCTCGGTCGTAACGTGCCGCTCGCGTCGTAAAATATTGTCGTCTAAGGATCATCGCACCAATGAATTTACTCCTACAGACGCTTTATACTTTATTCTCGACTGTACTGGAATTAATATCCAGCTTAACATTTACCCTTTGACATTCTGAAAAGTTCAAACAGAGATTCAACAAAGTGGGTGTGACGTATATAAGCAGGGAGTCACGATAGCCAAGTTGTCGGGTGATCGGAATTCAAGTCAAGAGAACCGAGGTCGATCCTTGGGTGAAAGGTTCGTACCAATAGGTTTTTCAAAAACCTCATCTACTTTCTATACCGTTGACTTGGACATAAAGACGGCGACAGGTTCATTACCTGTTACGTTGTCTCAAAAAAAGTTGTGTCAAAAGGACTTAATTGTCTATTACTCTGTCTACCGCAGTGTTGGGCATAGCGTAAAGACATTACTTTATTTTATATATACGTATCAATTTGGAGATTTTCCTAGAACAACTATTTGCTGGCGTGTAGATTTTGTATGTATTTCCAGCGTTCGACATATGAAATTGGACACGGTGATTACAATAACAATAGCGTAATTGTAGATTGGCTGTTTTAAATAATTCGTTATCTATTTATAAAGAAACATATATATATATATATATATATATATATATATATATATATATATATATATATATATATATATATATATATATATATATATATATATATATATATATATATATATGTATATATATATATATATATATATATATATATATATATATATATATATATAAATAAATATATATATATATATGTATATATATATATATATATATATATATATATATATATATATATTTACTCATAAATCAAATTAAATTATTTAAAACAATAATTGAAGCTTTGAACGAATACAGTACAGTGAACTGATAAATGTTCTAAACAATACCTTATAAAGACTGTTCAGATATAAGGTTCCATCTAGCCATGCATTTAACGCTTCATTCAATAGGTCAAAAACGAAATATGCTATATTCCTTTCATCCCGTCACCGTATGTTACGTAAGAATCAACTCTGAGAAAGTATCACCAATATATGGGTTAGTGCTCTAAAATGTATTGTTATAGTTCACATTAAGAAATGTTATATTGTCACAAATATTAAATTACACATTTTATGACATGTCGATCTAATTTCTGAAACGTGGGGAAAACTCGGCGGCGAGCCTCGCCTACGGTTACGTAATTACTCTGGAAAAAACGTTAAATATGAAAACAGTTTCACTTCATTTTTTTTGGTTTACTTCACCTTATTGTCATTTTACAATTATTAAGTCCTACGTTAACATAACATGCATATGCTTGACATTTGTGAAGACAGCTGTCAGTGTCAGTATGTATTGTCTGATGTCTAAGCCCATCAGATTAAGGCGGTCATGCCAATTGTGAAATTTATAAAGACTGTTCAGATATAAGGTTCCATCTAGCCATGCATTTAACGCTTCATTCAATAGGTCAAAAACGAAATATGCTATATTCCTTTCATCCCGTCACCGTATGTTACGTAAGAATCAACTCTGAGAAAGTATCACCAATATATGGGTTAGTGCTCTAAAATGTATTGTTATAGTTCACATTAAGAAATGTTATATTGAAACTCGTAAATAGACTACAAATTGGTCACAAATATTAAATTACACATTTTATGACATGTCGATCTAATTTCTGAAACGTGGGGAAAACTCGGCGGCGAGCCTCGCCTACGGTTACGTAATTACTCTGGAAAAAACGTTAAATATGAAAACAGTTTCACTTCATTTTTTTTTGGTTTACTTCACCTTATTGTCATTTTTACAATTATTAAGTCCTACGTTAACATAACATGCATATGCTTGACATTTGTGAAGACAGCTGTCAGTGTCAGTATGTATTGTCTGATGTCTAAGCCCATCAGATTAAGGCGGTCATGCCAATTGTGAAATTTATAAAGTAAGTAAATCATGCTGTACTGAATCTGTTCTTAAATTAACAAGAAATTTAAAAAATCAAATGACCCGCACAACAGTTGCGGAATTAGAACCTGCGAGCACTGCCGGACCGTTGCCACGCCATTGCAATGCCGAACGCATTCGAATTACACTAATCAGTAGATTTTTTTTTAATTACTCAATAATTTATGAGATGTTTATATAAGTTTTTTTTGGAGAGTGAAAACTAAACAAAAAAGTATTTTACAATAGAATTACTTCGTTCTTACCACTAATACAAAGCCTATTTTACCAAAAGCAGCCGAAGCCTGCCCCCCTACTGAGAACGTATCGTGGTTTAACGCTACATGAGCATTTATATTGTTATTGCACGAATGCCTTTTATGGTTTCCCGACCCCTCGACATGGTATCCCAATAGTTTGCTGGAATTTATTGTCAAGTATTTCAAATGGGATAGCGTATTTTGTGAAATGACCGAGATAGTGACGATGCAATTAAAGAAATGAAGGAAAAATCACGTAAACTTTTTGTTTTGAAATAACTTATATGGTTGTTAGCGAGAAAATAAAATCAATAAATATCTTCCTGCGATTCCCAATACAGGGGTAGACAGAGGTCTAGTTCGAACGATATACGTATACGTTCGTATATATTCGTACATAAGTTTTTGAAAAACCCATTGGTAATGCCTGCCACCTAGGAATCGAACTCGGGTCTCGACTCAAAATTCCGACCACCCAGCCACTCGGCTATCGTGACAATAAGGATAAGGATTTTCATGTGGCAACCCTGTCAATAAGTTCTGTTAAATTATGCTCCTTAATTTAAATTTAATTAAAATTAATAACAGTTTTAATCTACCTCAATTTCAAATATCTTTGAAAAGCCTAATAATCAATTAATATTGTGACAATCAAGTTTTTCATAAAATTACTGTGTTGAAGTTGATAAGCTAAAGGTAACGAACTTTTTAGTAATTCTTGTCACCCCTGTGCTTATTTTTATTTTATTTCATTACATATTACTTACATAATATCTATTGTTAAAATTATTGTTGCCTCTGTGGTTTTGTATTGAGTTGTTTTCCTAATAATTCTATCTGAGATCGAAGGCAATAGCTGTGACATTTGATCTTGCTTACTCTGCTACTTGTTAATTATTTTGAGTTTCTTTTATCTATTATTATATACAAAAATATATTAAAATGAATACTCGCAATGCCAAGGCACGTCAGGTGGAAAACCAACTCCAACTCGTGCTTCATGAACTTAGGGAGCAGTGTGAGCAATTACTTAAAGAAAGGGAGGATAATGAAAAAGAAATAGTTAATAAAAATAGCCAACTAAATTGTCTCAATTGCATACGGAATACTTAAATTGATTAAGAGAAAAACACCAGTTGCAGCGAACAGTTGATGAGTTTTATCAGTGTGGAGTATGAAATCACAACTAAATGAGGCTAGTAACCAAATAGCACAGCTTAACTGTGAAATAAACAACTTTAAGGCCTCCCAGACTCAGAGCCTGTTTGATGAACTGGCTAATTGTTAATATTTTCAGGAATCTTGTAACACCAAAAGCCACACATCCACAGTAATTGACTTAACTGGTGATGATTCTGTCGCAACAAGCCCAACAAGAATTCCATGCAGCAGAAATAAGTTCAAGAAGTATATAAAAATTTATAAATATATTAGTAAGGTAAAAAAAAATTATAAAATGCAAAATTCATGCCAAAAACTATACTATGTAAAGAAAAACAGCAATTACTTGAAACAGTAAAACAATATTCAATTGAGGTGGATAATACTAGGACTGGCTATGAAGCTGACATAGAGGGTCTAAATTCTGAAATTTCAGGGTTATATAACTCTCTCAATATTATATCAAATAAATATAAATTGGCCCAGAAGGAGATTTCTGAGCACATATTGGCTATGGAAGGTCTGGTTAAATTATGTGAGCATAATGAGAGGCACTTTGAGTCTTTGTCAAAATACTGTGAGTGTCACTGCTCAATGCCAGTTCTTTCAGGGTCGGTATGTGACTCTGTTGTCTGTGAAAATGGCTCCTCTGGTAATGCTGATCTCTATAGCAGGTCCAGAGCTAAAAATTTTAATTTTAAACAAAATGAAATTAAAAATAAAAATAATATTATTGTTTATAGTGATGAGTTAGGAAAAATATTGACACATTGTTAAATAGCTTTAAGGGACAAATTACAAATTATTGTTGCCTCTGTGGTTTTGTATTGAGTTGTTTTCCTAATAATTCTATCTGAGATCGAAGGCAATAGCTGTGACATTTGATCTTGCTTACTCTGCTACTTGTTAATTATTTTGAGTTTCTTTTATCTATTATTATATACAAAGAAGAAATATCTTCACGCAATTCCCAATACTGGGGTAGACAGAGGTCAAGTCTAGACAATTAAGTCCCTTTGACCCACCTTCCACCGAAGATATTTTCGGGATAACGTGACAGGTGGTGAGCCTGTCGCCGCCTTTATGTCCAAGCCAACGATGAAATTCGTACATAAGTTTTGAAAAACTCATTGGTACTGCCACCTGGGGATCGAACTCAGGTCTCTCGACTCGAAATTCCGACAACCCAACAACTCGGCTATCGTGACTTAATACAACAAGTTCTACAACAAAGTCTCGGTAAATATGCAAAGCCTTTCTATTAACAGGTTTAAGAAATTTATTAAAGAAAAGCTTTATAGGAAATCACGACAAAACAATGAATTTTAATGCAATGAGTCGACAGACCTGAGTTCGATCCCCAGGTGGCAGTACCAATAAGTTTTTCAAAACTTATGTACGAATTTCATCGTTGGCTTGGACATAAAGACGACGACGGGCCCACCGCCTGTCACGTTGTCCCGAAAATATCTTCGGTGGAAGGTGGGTCAAAGGGATTTAATTGTCTAGACTTGACCTCTGTCTACCCCTGTATTGGGAATTGCGTGAATATATTTTTTTATAGGAAGGGTTATTATAATATAAATGAATATATTAATTGAGAAAATGAGGTGATGAGGCTCCCAAGCTATTTCTAGAAAATATCACATTATATTTGTATAATGCATTATATATTGTTAAAAATATTGACACATTGTTAAATAGCTTTAAGGGACAAATTACAAATTATTGTATGCCAGGAGCATCATTTAATGATATAATGAAAAAAGTTATCTCAAGTACTTTCTGTCCTAATTCTATTTTAGTACTGTTGATAGGGATAAGGGGCAATCTTAACAAAAGACAAATGTTAAAATACTCAGATTATTTAAATAGCCTAAATGTCAATAAAATTGTCCTGTTCACACTGCCATATTTAAAGGATTTGACATAAACATTCAATTAAATAATTTATTGTGTAATAATTGTAAACATTTGACATGTCAAAATAATAACATTGATAAATTCCATTTAATTGATACTAACATTCTTATTAAGAATTCTTTAATAAAAGATAGGTATTTCCTATCCAAATAATTCCACCTTCCACCGAAGATATTTTCGGGATAACGTGACAGGTGGTGAGCCCGTCGCCGCCTTTATGTCCAAGCCAACGATGAAATTCGTACATAAGTTTTTGAAAAACTCATTGGTACTGCCACCTGGGGATCGAACTCGGGTCTCTCAACTCGAAATTCCGACCACCCAACAACTCGGCTATCGTGACTTATTATATACAAAAATATATTAAAATGAATACTCGCAATGCCAAGGCACGTCAGGTGGAAAACCAACTCCAACTCGTGCTGCATGAACTTAAGGCAAGCAGGGAGCAGTTTGAGCAATTACTTAAAGAAAGGGAGGATAATGAAAAAGAAATAGTTAATAAAAATAGCCAACTAAAATGTCTCAATTGCATACGGAATACTTAAATTGATTAAGAGAAAAACACCAGTTGCAGCGAACAGTTGATGAGTTTTATCAGTGTGGAGTATGAAATCACAACTAAATGAGGCTAGTAACCAAATAGCACAGCTTAACTGTGAAATAAACAACTTTAAGGCCTCCCAGACTCAGAGCCTGTTTGATGAACTGGCTAATTGTTAATATTTTCAGGAATCTTGTAACACCAAAAGCCACACATCCACAGTAATTGACTTAACTGGTGATGATTCTGTCGCAACAAGCCCAACAAGAATTCCATGCAGCAGAAATAAGTTCAAGAAGTATATAAAATTTATAAATATATTAGTAAGGTAAAAAAAAATTATAAAATGCAAAATTCATGCCAAAAACTATACTATGTAAAGAAAAACAGCAATTACTTGAAACAGTAAAACAATATTCAATTGAGGTGGATAATACTAGGACTGGCTATGAAGCTGACATAGAGGGTCTAAATTCTGAAATTTCAGGGTTATATAACTCTCTCAATATTATATCAAATAAATATAAATTGGCCCAGAAGGAGATTTCTGAGCACATATTGGCTATGGAAGGTCTGGTTAAATTATGTGAGCATAATGAGAGGCACTTTGAGTCTTTGTCAAAATACTGTGAGTGTCACTGCTCAATGCCAGTTCTTTCAGGGTCGGTATGTGACTCTGTTGTCTGTGAAAATGGCTCCTCTGGTAATGCTGATCTCTATAGCAGGTCCAGAGCTAAAAATTTTAATTTTAAACAAAATGAAATTAAAAATAAAAATAATATTATTGTTTATAGTGATGAGTTAGGAAAAATATTGACACATTGTTAAATAGCTTTAAGGGACAAATTACAAATTATTGTATGCCAGGAGCATCATTTAATGATATAATGAAAAAAGTTATCTCAAGTACTTTCTGTCCTAATTCTATTTTAGTACTGTTGATAGGGATAAGGGGCAATCTTAACAAAAGACAAATGTTAAAATACTCAGATTATTTAAATAGCCTAAATGTCAATAAAATTGTCCTGTTCACACTGCCATATTTAAAGGATTTGACATAAACATTCAATTAAATAATTTATTGTGTAATAATTGTAAACATTTGACATGTCAAAATAATAACATTGATAAATTCCATTTAATTGATACTAACATTCTTATTAAGAATTCTTTAATAAAAGATAGGTATTTCCTATCCAAATAATTCCACCTTCCACCGAAGATATTTTCGGGATAACGTGACAGGTGGTGAGCCCGTCGCCGTCTTTATGTCCAAGCCAACGATGTAATTCGTACATAAGTTTTTGAAAAACTCATTGGTACTGCCACCTGGGGATCGAACTCGGGTCTCTCGACTCGACATCCCGACCACCCAACAACTCGGCTATCGTGACTTAATACAACAAGTTCTACAACAAAGTCTCGGTAAATATGCAAAGCCTTTCTATTAACAGGTTTAAGAAATTTATTAAAGAAAAGCTTTATAGGAAATCACGACAAAACAATGAATTTTAATGCAATGAGTCGACAGACCCGAGTTCGATCCCCAGGTGGCAGTACCAATAAGTTTTTCAAAAACTTATGTACGAATTTCATCGTTGGCTTGGACATAAAGACGACGACGGGCCCACCGCCTGTCACGTTGTCCCGAAAATATCTTCGGTGGAAGGTGGGTCAAAGGGATTTAATTGTCTAGACTTGACCTCTGTCTACCCCTGTATTGGGAATTGCGTGAATATATTTTTTTATAGGAAGGGTTATTATAATATAAATGAATATATTAATTGAGAAAATGAGGTGATGAGGCTCCCAAGCTATTTCTAGAAAATATCACATTATATTTGTATAATGCATTATATATTGTGTTGTATACATTATATATTGTTAAAAATATTGACCAAAAAGAGTATACCTTCGGAGTTTCTTTCGCCTGTTTCTTCTCCGTTAGAAGAACCTCATTACGAAACGGTGCCAGATTAAAAATGACGATCGATAAACGAATGTATGTTCTTATGTCGATGAATAAATGATTTGATTTGATTTGATAAGATGTGATAATAAATATGAAGACTACAGAATTACGGCGTATTAACGCAGGTCGGGTATAATCTCGTTAAAATGAGTAATTTATGCAGAAACTTTTGCTTTCGAAATAATTACATATTTGAAGTGCTGGTTTAGTCATGTTGGATTATAACGACTTCAAGCAGTTCATAAAATTTAATGTCTTTGTTTAATTTGTCATTCATTTTAAGCAATTAGAAAATTAAGAAATAAATTCATATCGAATGTTAGATACATTCTATCTTATCCTACTAATATTATAAATGTAAATGTTTGTGTTAAGCTGTTTGGTTAGATATTTGTTAAACAATCACTCAAAAACGGCTGCACGGATGTGAATGAAATTCGGCACACACATAGTTAATAACCTGGAATAACACACTGGATACCTTTTACCTTTTATCCCGAAAATGTACAGATTCTGTGGAAAAGATGTATTACACGAATTTGTTTACCAAATTTTTATTTATTTAATTGGTTTTAACGACTTATACTACTTTTTACTCCCAGAAATAAAAGGTACACAGTGAAATTTCCGCAACACTCAATACACGTAATGTCGCGGGCAGGATAAAAAGAAAATAATAAATGATTAAGTCAAATAAAAAAGGAACAAATTGAGGTTAGCATTTGATGAAATAAGTTGGTATATCACGTGTTACGTAAGGCAATAATTAGTTCCGACTACTTTCTATCTCCTTACTCGTAATAGGAAGCCTAGATAATGCGCTCGTATTACGTAACTTGAGAGATATCCACGTCTTAACTCGGCGCTTTTAAGAAGTAACAACGCCGTCAGTAATTAAAAGGCTGTAAACAGACTATTGACTGTAAGACAAGAAATGAAACAACATATTTCAACTATATTTTTAATTATGACAACTTCCCTAATTGCGTGACACATGCCTGGTCACTTGTACATACATAAAATGTTTCACGCAACTACGTAATTGTAAGTATTTCGCGTTAATAACGAGAAATGCTTACTTCATCTATCGATGTAGCGTCGATAGTTAACTGTGCAAAATGTAAGTATTATAAAATGGCTGATAACCACAGTATTACCTCCGCCCACGAATATTTTAACTTGTTGTCATGGAAACCGACAATTCCTAACAGTAGGAACTGAAGTATGATAGTGAGAAATATTTTCGGCGTTATCGCTTTCAACATGCGAACATTTAAATACACCAACACACAAAAAATTGTCTTTCAACTTTAAACCAAAATTATAAGGTTTAATAGAATGTGTGGAGTTGAAACGCCATTAGCCTAATGTATTATAATCCGGACTGTGAAACGTGCGTTGTTTCGGACCCGCGTTCCCATTAATTTACTCTAGATACAAGTATTTTAAATTTAATTATAAAACAATAAATTGCCAAAACGAGATAAGAGATCCTCTAAAGGAAGTCTCGGACAAATTGGTTTTGTCAGAACATACAAATGTACGTTTAAATAAAAACATTGTATACGAATTTTATTTTGTTTTTTTATTTAAATAAATTATTTATGAATGTGTTTATGAAATGTAAATAGGATCTTTTTTGTTACAATGCCGTTAGAAATAACTTTTTACTTGCCTGCTCAAAGATCTTAGGACTCCATCGAGAATATTTTTAATGGATATTTTGACACACGCAGGCATGAGGTTACTGTCACGAAACTTCTTCAAAAATTTAGGAATTTTGTATTAAAGTTGACTGTAGCCGAAGCTAACTATGACACTAGGAGCTTGATAATTCGCATCGTTTTGCAATGCCGCTAGAAACCACCAGCTCCATCACAGATCTTAGGACTTCGTCGATTATATTTTTAATAGAAGTTTTGACACACGCAGGAATGAGGTTATTAGCAATGAGGTCACGAAACCTCTTCAAGACATTCATGAATGTTGTACTTTTGAAGACAACAGGAAGTTGAAGATCACAGTGCCCAAGTGGCCACAAGGTTTGAGTTTAATAATAAGTTTTAAGGGAAAAAATAAAAAGGAAAATTAAAGTCAAAGACCCTAAAAATGGAAGTCGGGATGATTTACAAATAAAAGAGCAAAATATCGACTATTTGAACCAGTCCCGCAAGCTACATAGCTCGTAACATACAAGACCGAACATGCTAATTTTTTTTGACAAAATATATACCTTCACGTTACAAAAAATTGTACCATGAGATCAATAATGCATATTTTTTAATTTCATACCCATTATCGATAGACAAATAGGATAATAGAAAAAGTTCGATGAAACGCAAATGAAATAATTTCAAAAATATATAAATTTGGGAACATATTTGAACACCTGTCAACGGTAACACGCAACAAAATAATAAAATAATTTAATGCTTATCTAAATATCTAATTCCAAATAAGCGGGTAAATTATAATCGGGTTCATCAAAATATTACATTGTAAGCACTATTATATCGTCGAAGTATAAACTATAGCACTGTAGTAATTTTAAAACACAGTGAAATGAAAAAGTAAAGCTAGAGAGAGACAAATTATATTAAGCCATAATGAGCGACGGGAAGTTTTGAAAAGAGATTAACGAGTGCCAAAATTTTGTCGCTCCTCTGGTAATGAACCACTATTTTTTTACAATACTTTTTCACATTTACAGTACAGTACGCCTGTGAACTATGTACACACGTTGTTATTACTTTATTTAGGATCCAAATATCTAACACATACCTACCTTAAAAAAATTTCTTCGTAGACACAGATCTAGACAATTAAGTCCTTTCGACCAACCTCTCACCAATGACATCTTTTGGGATAACGTGAAAAGTGGTAAGCCTGTCGCGTCGATCCTGTCGTCTTTATGTCCAAGGCAAAGATATAAATCGTACATAAGTTTTGAAAAACTCCATTGGTAGCCTACCGCCTCACTCAACCACTCGACCTACTTACAAACCGTTACAAACCCAAAACTGTCGGCTTTAAAATATAAAAACATTTATTAAGGGGCTAGACAGTACTTAAATATTAGCTTTAGCGTACCAAAAATGGTAAACACTTAATATTTATTTAGCAAAGTACAAAGACCTTTAGCCTTAAATATACAAGAACAATTCGAGCAAATCGAATTCTACGGTCCAGCGAACCAACTCCAGTAGTCTTTAATTAAATTCTCTGCCAGCCCCAAATAAAATTAAGTACCCTATCTCATCGCACTAGCTCAGCGCTCTGTTATTTGACGAATGGACGAAATAAATCTTATTAATGGATTTTAGAGGAAATGTGTATTTACGACCGAAGTTAAGATGGTAAACACGTAACAAACATGCGTAATATTGGACTTTGTTTGTTAAGGCACTACTAATATGCCATGTAAAGGAATGGATAGAAATATGAAGAGGAGTATGTACGAGTATCAATTTTCTTCGCGACTCTGGCATTCATTGCCTAATTATTTATTTATTCTTTATTGAACATTACTATTATGTAACATCAAAAGGCGGACATAATGCTAAGAGCATTCCCTACCTGTCAACCTTAGGGAGTGGATAAAACGTTGAAGGCGGTTACGTACAATAGAAAAATTAGTGTATAACATATCGCTACATGAATATCTATACATACAAGTGCAATAACTACATTTACATAAATAAATACATACATACATACTTATACAATATATACAAATACGTACAAATATAAAATATATAACAACATAACACAAAAAAATTAATTTAAAAACACATTAATTACTTAAGTACTGATCTATGTCTAGCGATGAACTTACATAAGGCGATAAAGAATTTACATTAAAAGAAGAACAGTTTGAAGGGATAAAATTTAAGTGGATTTATTCCTTTCCGACGCCTGTCTTCCAGTGGTCGGTTACATTGCATTCGCATGGACGGAGCACAGAGCACTCGCTAATTCTGTCACCCGAATAAAGGAATGTTGTCAAATAGAGACACGTAATTTCTATTTATCCTTATTAGAAGGAGAACATAAGCCCTACGTACAATGTTAACGTAACAGGATTTAGCTTACAAAAGTAGGTCAATGTCTTTGGTTAAGATTCACGTGGAATGTCATGTAAAAATAATCTTAGAATATAAACTAAAACAAATTAAATGAAGCAGAATTTAATTATGAATATAATCAATATATGTATTTGAATTTGAACCGCTTTTTAAACATACACAAAAAAGCCAAATAATTACTTTCTTCACTAAACTTGTTACTATACTTAGCAAGTAGTGCATATTAACCTTTCTATTTAATAATAATAATAGAAAAATACATAATAATAAATACGTACATAAATATATAGGGATAACATGACATACATTGCTCTGATCATCAATCAGAAAGAACGAAGGTACCACAAACACCCAGACCCTTTTTTATATAAACTTATAAGTTATAAACTTTTTCTAATTTAAATTAATACGCAACAAATTCTCGGTTAAAAATACAACTCCGTTTAGCCAATCAACACGATATCTTTAGTAATGTAATATGTTGGATTAATAGAACCATTTCAGTTCTTGATTTACAATATCATCTACTTATATAACGTACGAGATACCGTTTAACGATGACGCGATGATGACAATGATAATGTTTCATAACAGCCGGTGCATTATGCAACAAGGTTTTCTTTTGTTGACAATCCTGAGGTACAATTTATTATTAAAAGATAAAATAAACAACTTCACGCAATTCCCAATACAGGGGTAGACAGAGGTCTAGTCTAGAGAATTAAGTCCCTTTGATCCACCTCCCACCGAAGATATATTCGGGACAACGTGACAGGTGGTGAGACCGTCGCCGTCTTTATGTGCAAGCCAACGACATAATGTGTACATAAGTTTTTTTGAAAAACCCATTGGTACGAGCCTGCCACCTGGGGATCGAATTCGGGTCTCTTGACTCGAAATTCCGACCACCCAACCACTCGGCTATCGTAACTTACAATTTATTATTAATGATAACATTCACTTGCAGGTAGTTTTAGGGAAATTGACAAGGCTTCGGATTCCCTTGTGATACTTTTCGGTTAGGGCAACTGCAACTGCTCATTATTGAATGCTGTGTTACTTATTCCTCTCGTGTTCCTTCATGTGACTACAGCAGCCAATTCTGTTCGTAAACCCTCGCCGACAGAATTTGTAAGAGCCATCGCCTCGCCATCAACGTCATCATCAATCATGGTTATAAAATATAGCCGTAGGTGGTTTGTCTTTCAGAGTATCGCGTTAAATATTCTAGTCGGATTTTCTCTATTCCTCATTCTCTACTTGACTTATCCCATTTCGAAAGCTCTATCTTGCATTTTTTCATGTCTTCTCTGAAGATCCTTGTAGCGTAGGATCGGACCACAAGTTAAAGTTATCATTTTATTTTAATTTATAAATACCGATATACCAATTTTTAACATAAACCCTTTTAAATTCCCTTTAATTAATAATTTTCAATATTAACATATCGACACACTTAGCGAACATGTACTACGTATTTTAAAACCTGAATATGGGACTATGCATTGGGGAAATCTCCATCGTACATTAGGTATGCATATGAGGGAAGAGACTGACGCAAAACTGGACAGGAAAATCGAAATATTAAATAATGTTAAGCAAACTGTCCCAATACGCGTTTGACAGTTCAACTGCTTTTAATTAACATTTCTGTTTCAAAGAAATCAACGCGATTTTCAGTGTTATTCATATGTTATAATATTATGTTACTATATATTATTTACACGAAAGAAAAAAAAACAAACAAGCTAAAGTCACGATAGCAAAGTGGTTGGGTAGTCGGAATATAGAGTCGAGAGACCCAAGTTGATCCCCAGGTGGCAGGCTCGTACCAATGGATTTCATCGTTGGCTTGGACGTAAAGAAGACGACAAGCTCACCACCTGTCATGTTGTCCCGAAAATACCTTCGGTGGCAGGTGGATCGAAGGTATTTAATTGTCTAGACTAGACCTCTGTCTACCCCTGTATTGGGAAATGCGTCAAGATATCTCTTTATTTTATTTATAGATAAATAGGTTTTATGTGTCTATATATAAATTTGGTACAAACTTAAAATTGATTCATAAATCTTCTATGAGCTAGAGTCTTAAAAATAGCTCACAATTGGATGATAGAATAAGCAAGGTTATCTGTCCGGTACAAAATTATGAAGCGAATTTTTGGAATAACTATCTAACAAGTTAAGGTCGTGAACTAAACTTAGCTCTAAATTTAATTGCAATAAATAATAAATAAAATTAAAATAACATTTGTTTTAATTAAGAAATATTCGACTAACTCAAGATAATAAATTAAACTCTACCCACTTAGCAACCACGTTTATCAAGGGCGCCGACGCTAGAGAGAATAAACAGTGTCCTAAGATTGTATATTCCACGGAACGTCATCAACTAATTCGCCAGATAAAAGATTGCAGTCATTAGTCTAACTAACCTATTCCTTACACGTGGAAAAATGCCAGTAGTTCAAGGCTACGTGAAAAAGCCCGGTGCTATTTTTAGTTTTGTTTAACATAAGAGAAGGAACTTACTAAACGACAATTGTTACGGAAACTACACGTGACTACAGTTCTTAGGCAAGTGGTTTTAAATATTAATGTTTAAAATTCTACATCTTTCCACGTCATCATGCACATGACCTATTTTATATCAACCGTAAAAGCAGACAATATATTCATTAGCATAGATTATGAAATATTCAAGATTGCCGCGTGATTGAGTGATCGGAATTCGAGTCAAGAGACCCGACTTCGATCCCCAGGCGGTAGCGTCGTATTTATTATATATGGCGGGGCAACCACTTCGAAAAAATGAGGGCAGTAACAGGCATCACCGTTTAGGGTGTAAGGTATCTGGAAATGGCGATTAGGATAAATTCTCACGGGAGATTCCTATCTATACCTTTAGTAGTCATGAGTCCGTTAAGTAAGTTAATATAATAATTGTTATATCCTATTTATAGTAACAACCTGATATATTAATTTTATCACGCAATCTTATCACATTGTGCTTTAGGTAATTGTTTTCAGAGCACTGTTACCATGCAGATATTTTCCAATATTCCAAGGTTCGAACAAAGCCTGTTGTGTTACGTACACGAGCAAAGGTCCATTTCGCCTCGCCTCGTCCACAGGTCACGTTGAGTTAATGAAGTGTCGGGTTTTTGCATGACATCGGCCGGTGACCCGTACTTACAAAACCCTTTCAGCCGTGTTGTTAGCACTGACTGGGCAATGGATGGCGTTTCCAATATTAACGCAACTCGACGTATATTACTACTCACATATAGTTCGTATATTACTATGTTGTACGTGATTAAAAGCTTCGGACTGCAATGCGTTTATTGGTGTTTACATATTAAGCGTGCAATAAATATTTTTTCCCATTAATATATTTTCATGTAAAGAGGTTGTGATATTTGAAAGACGGTCTTTTGTTGAGTTAATTTCCTTAGCCTGAATTCTATGGTTAGTTCAAGTGTTATTTACTTCTCTGTAATTTGGTCCTGAGCGCAGTGGTCTGTACTTGAAGACCTCACATATACACAACAGCTGATAAGTATACCAGTTGTTGTATGTAACTATGTGAGGTAAGAAGAATGAGGTGCGTTATATCTCTCTATTTACTATCTCTTTCTCCAGAGGACCGCAACAAAACGAATACACTACATCATTATTTCATTGGAAAGACTAAAGACGGCGACGGGTTCACCACCTGTCACGTTGTCCCGAAAAATATCTTCGTTGGAGGTGGGGCGAAAGGACACAATTGTCTAATCCTCTGTCTACCCGTTTGCGTGTAACGTAGCCTGTTGGCGTCTTTACGTCTAAGCCAATGAATTAAATCATTCATGAGGACCTCACTCGGATCTCTTAACTTGAATTCCGGTCACCCAACCACTCGTCTATCGTTACCATTTTGCTTTCAATAAAAGGATAGTCACATAATCAACAACCCTATACGTGAACGCTTGGACATGATGCGATGTTTACAACCGCGGAACGAGCTTCAGGGGACGTTTATAGTAAAGTTTGTTCACCCGGCACGCACGTCCTGCGAAGTGTGTTACTGTAATAAAATTATTTTTACAGTCACCGTACGATGTTGTGAAAGCCATTTGTGTACTCGCCGGCATGCTCCGCGTCGTGGAAGGTCGCTTCCGCGCATACGCAAATCACGCACTGGCATTTATCTTAGAAAATATATTCATACGTTGATTCATACGCACACGTATACATATTGTGTAACGTGCGTATACATGTGTGTGTAAGTTTAAAACACTTTTATAATCACATTTGTATATATTATAATGTAAAGTCTAAATTTTAAAATTTAATTATTATATATACATATCTTGACGCATAGTCCCTATCAAAAGGCTAACCAGAAAGAACAGATCGCCAAGTGTCACTATCGTTATATATTTGTATTTAGTACGAATTTGTCCTAAACGCCATGCTTAGCAAGCGAATCAGCGATCGCAGTACCAGAAACCTTTCATCCTAAACACTGATGCGTAACTGCTCTCCAATTTTCGAGAGGGTTACTCCGCTATATATAATAACAATAAATACGTATAGAAACGGAGAAACATCACGTATATTTCATTGATCCTAAAGTAAGTAGCTAAAGCACCCATTGTGATTTACAGGCGTAAGCTACCCACTATAAGAAAAGGGTTGAGGTTAGTAAATTCAGACGCGAATATTACACGGCACTTAAACAATAAGCAATAAATTTAATATTTGTTTTGTTTCCTGAGAAACAATATAGTAGCCACAACATATAATAAATACGCAGGTGATCACAAATCTAGACAGTTTGGTCACAGTTTTACGAAAACGTGATAGAAAGACAAGACAAATAAAAATTCTTTGGTACAAAGCTTAGAAAGCAAAAAAAATTAAAATTCGGACACGAACGTCAAAAAATTCTTTGGGACAAGGATTTACATAAGAGGATTGAAGACAAATCACCTAATTCGATTTCTGATCACACAACCGCTCGACTATCTTAGCTTGACATAGTTACAACCATAACGCCCTATGAAGATCCACGGCTGAACATAGGCTTTTCCCGTATGGGGGAGGTTTTGAGATGCTTGCCGTCTCCAGTCTGCCAAATTACAATTTGATATTTTTCAAGGTTCCCGCCATCTGACGGTAACCAATGATATTTGAAAGACTACGTGCCTTTATTGCAATATAATGTTGTTTTTAATTGAAATTGGATAGGAGTTAACTGTCTTCTTTATGGTTATGCTTGAGGCAGCGTTTTAAAACCAAAACCGGTTTTGAACTGGGAGACAACAGCGACAGGGTCCATCTTTAGGTAGTGTCTTAACATAGTTTATGTGTGAGTGCGTTCTTATCTTGGCAATGTACCAACTACTTATCTTAAAATAATCTTATTATTAGGTCCTTACATGTCAAATTAGCGTTTTGTCGTACTGGCCACTTTGTTCTAAAATATCTCCTCTTTAGTTAAGAATTCCAAATTCAAATTTATTAATTCATTTAGCTGGTACATTTATGTTTTAAAAACAGTCAGTCATTCATTTGTTTTTCCTCATTAACTTTTCCTTTGCCGTCGCTTATTACCGCACAATGGAAAACATGAAATATCGGTATATACACGAGTACGAGTTCTACCGATGCACCAGTGCTGCAGAAACAGCTGGAAGGATTAATGATGTGTACGGCGCTGGTGTCGCAAAAGAAAGCACGGTACGTTTTTGTGTTTCAACGTTCTCGTTCTGGTATTTCACGACAACGCAAGACCACACACTTCAAAACATACAACCACAGAGTTAGTTAAACTATAATTGCTCCAACAGATTACCACTTTTCCAGAATTTGTACAACTTCTTACAAGGAAAAAAATTCAACTCTGATGCGGCAGTCGAAACCACGGCGGTTCAAAGAGTTTATTGATTCTCACCCCCATGGTTTCTTTAGTAAAGGGATCAATGAACTACCTATGAGATGGCAAAAGTGCATAGATAAAAACGGTGCATACTTTTATTAATTAAATATATTTAAAAAAAAATTACTTAACGCCAATTTCATATGTAAAAACCTAATATTACAGATTCTATGACAGTATGCTGTTTAAAAAAACTTCATGTTCATCGTCATCATTTTTTTCCTTTTTAATATCCGACGTAAGGTGACGCAGAAAATTCCCTATCTTTGAGAAAGTTGTTAATGAGAATAATAGTTAGTCGGTAAAAGTGGTTTAGAGCTGGAATGTGGCTGTGGGAACTGAGAGACACGTTTTGTTTGTGGTCGGTGCTGTGGCTGAGATCGGCTGCGGGCAGCACTTTCGGTCTTCATATATTTTTATATGTTGTTTTTTTAGAAGTGTTTTTATTCAGAACTTTCGTAAGTTATTAATTTATTCAATGAGACTTTCAACGGAATCATTTTCTTATCGCCAGAAACCGGATTGGAGTGGTGAACTCTGACTTAATCAAGCATGACGCCGCGCATAATCTACCAGTCCTTTTCGGCAGGATATGATACATAGCGTCGGTCGGTCTATAAACTAATAACAAATTCATGTTTATCTTTTAAAAATATACATTTAGCAGCCAACGTAATTAATAAAAATTAATTTCATGAGAGCCTTGTTTGAGTGGTCGGACTTCGATTCAAGAGACGCAGGATAGATAGGTTCGTATCAATGAGTTTTTCAAAACTTATGTACTACTAGCTGCCCACCGCGGCTTTGTCCGCAGATTAACACTTAACGCGGAACCCTAATTGTGTTTCTTAAATAAAAGTAGCCTATGTTACTTTTTATAACATCAGTGAAAGTTCGTTAAAATCGGCCCAGCCGTTTCAGAGATAAGCCGGAACAAACAGACAGACAGACAAAAATAGTAAAAAAAATATTTTGGTATATGTACCGTACATAGTCATATACATGTAGTTAAAAATGGTTATTTCAATATTACCAACAAACACTACATTTTTATTTATATTTATATTTATATCGTTGGTTTGGATATATAGACAGGCTTACTACAGATCACTTTGTCCCAAACGATGTCATCGGTGAAAAATTAGCGGACTTAATTGTCAAGACCTCTGTTCCCTCCAGCATTGGGAATTGCGTGAAGATGTATTTTTACATACACAAGACAATTTTATTTTACTTTTCACGGAAGCTAATTTAAAACACGACATAAATACATAACACAGAGCACAAATCTTGTACAGAATCAACATGTGTTTGAAAGGGCCGGCTTTATTTTAAAACCAAGCCTCAGGAACATCTGAAGTCAGACATGCGACGAATACTAATTAATTTAACGATCGAACCGCAATTATGTTAAATATAGAAATAGGCAGGTAAAATTTACGTTATTATACATTTTATTTGGAAATTCGAACGTGTTACCTAAGGAACCTTTTCCGAGATTTTCTATAAAAAAAATATAAAAACTCTTGAGAAGCTTATGTTCATTTGAGTGTTATAAAGTAAAATAAACATATTACTTAACGGCTGGTAAGTCTCGTTTGCAGGACATAGACCGGACCCTTAAGGAAGTTTTGTCATAATCTAGCATACGAGCTCGACATGCGAATTGGCGATGGAAATATCAGACACCACGCATGTTATGCGGTGTGTTTAATTTAAGTCTGGTATTAATCGAGATGGCTATCCTGTCATACGTCGGGAGCCAGTGCGATTTACAAGGTTATTCTCCCAGACGTCAGTACCCACGGGAAGAGATATTACAGCGTGTGATATTACACTTACACCCATCCCACACTGCTAAAACACCTTGCATATTTGTAATATTGATCTAAGGTTTCATCGAGGTGCCTAAATCTGCAATACATGCTACACATGACAAGCATTCTTACCCGGTGACAAGCTTCTCTTACTCGCTTTACTATACATACAAAATGGCCGTGACAGATTCTAGCAAACACACGAAAACAAATAGGTGAAATATTAATTTAATGAATCATATTACAAATGTAATGGTGGTCTACTTAACAGGTACAGGTTTACGACATTCCAAATTCAAATAATTTCAATACACTAGCTGGTACTTGATCTACAGCCTGTTTAGGTATGCGAATCCAACGCTGCGCTCATTTCATTCCTGCCACCTACGCAAAGGTGTGACTCGTTAGCTAAATATATATTTTTTGTAATGTTGCTTAGTGGAATATATAATCAGCTAAACAGTTTTCATTGAAGTGTTGTATCGATCGATGAGAGATTCTATTAACGGCCAGTGAAATGTTTATTCTATAAATTTGCTTTAATTCTTCACTTACTCCGAGCATCTCACTATACTCAAGAAAAAAGGGGGGAGTGTCAGATACCTTTGCCTCCACCTTTTCTCCACCTTCACTCACACACTTCAGTTATATAGATATAATAAACAATACTAATACTGTAGTTCCATTCTTTCATGCTAGGATTAATTCTATTCAACCTCACAAAGAATAATTCATGGCTCTCACAGTTTAGTCACGCTTTCTGCGCGGACTGCGAGCCAACTTACAAATGTAGTGTAGGATTGGCATTGTGTGTTAAAAGCGAAACTTACGATAAATATATAGTTGGTATATTACCTTAACGGTAACCAGCACCGATGTTTCAGCACATCAACACAATATATTACGACTTCTTGTATATGTAAAAAGATTCTAAATTCAAATATCGAACACACTTCATTACACTACACACTGACAAGGTTACTCACATCAACGCGACAAAGACAACGCACCGTAATCATTCCACACTGTTGGATCGTAGCAACAACCCTATCACAGTACAGACGGTTGTTTATCTAACGGCACGCGCACATAACCTGAAACAATGAAACGTTATTATTATTATTATTTACGTCAGACACAACAACAGTCGGTTCTTACGAGACCTTACAATTTTCAAAATATTACATTTGGGTATTTATTATACATTTTTGACATTTAGGTTCTAAACATTTTATTAGTAACTATTACTAACAGAAAGACACTTCAACAACGAACATTATGCTCGTTTTATTTATTTTTTACACCAACATGTATAAATTTATTTTTATAATTGTACCTATATACTGCTGTAATTCAAGCGAAAGATATCCAAAATATGGGACGATGTTCAAAGGTTGGAGTGTCAAGGTTGCTAAATAAGAGAACCTCCTTAAGTCTATGACAAGAAAATTTTATATGATGAATAATTTGTAATTGAATTGAATATATTTTATAACTGAATATTTTATAATACTAAATATATACATACATAGGGACTAAAGCGCATACATCGCTCAGATCCCTAAGTACTAAACCAATTGTGTTATATAACCAGAACAAGGAAGGTACGAGACAATGTAGAAACAGTGGGTTTTCTGGTGGAATAGAACCCGGAAACTCAAGGCTGGCGACACCTTGAAAAACGGTGTGGACGCCACTGGTCCACGGAGGTCGTCATACAAGTACGGTTTAAAAGTTACATAAACGCAAAATCGCATAAAAATAGTTACGAATCTTAGCTCTGTTTTTTTTAATTTACGAGCACGGAATTTTAATATAAGAGTATAAAGATGTTTGTTAGTACCATCGAGACACAGTGCACAACTAGTACATATAGACGGCACAAGTACGTAAACTTCAATGTGTATATAGTAGCAAACATACAACACCCTAGTAACTGAATCAAGCACCATAGTTTGAATACTAGTACAATGTCAACGAGCTTCCTTCAAATGGTAAAATTTATGACGTTAGCCTATATAACGAGCTAAGGCTTTGACGTTGAGTATTGTGGAAAATGAAAGATTCCGCCCGAGACTTCAAGCGTTAACGTTCCCGGCAATTTCTGCAATTTCTCAGAGTGCAAATTATCGAATCTCGGTTCAAATGCGTTTAAAAAAATTGTACTTCAAATATAACCCAGAGGAATCATGTATTTTTTCGTAATAAATTGAGGTGCCTAGGGTGCCAGCGCAGGATGGGTTAATACCGTGGGGAATAAGTCGGTGCGGTCCCGACATCACTGCTCCGGCGACGGTGGATATACCTTAGGTATTTCCTCACGAGTAATAACAACGTAATAAACTAGGAAAAAAATTGTGGAAAAATTTATTTTAAATCTCTTTTAAAGTTGTTATTGAAAAAATTACTTCGCAACCCTCCGCATACAAATATAAAAAGGTATATGTTAGGTGGTGGTAGTGCATACACTGGAATTAGTGCATGTATCTGTGGGAGGGAGGGTGGTGCTCTTCTTCTCTTCGGACCAGGTAACATATACCTTTTTATATTTGCATGCGGAGGGTTGCGAAGTAATTTTTTCAATAACAACTTTACAATGAATTTCCGCAAAGTAACGCCTGAGTCAATTAACTATCTTAAATCTCTTTTTTAATCTGTTTTTGCAGCATAAAATAACAAATATACAAACATCTAAATAAGCAAACGTTCACAGTTATAATATTAGTCGGTTCAAGATAAAATTATTTTAATATGAAACAATATCGCCGTCATGCATTTTCCTAAAGAACAATGAAAGTTTCGAAGTCAGCAAGGACTCGCCATTAGTCACATAAAATTAAACCATAAATGACGTAATAATTATAAATTCACATGATCTGCTTACTTCACGTGAACTTAGTACTTAACTAAGTAATTCGTTTATCACGAGGCAATAAATCACAAATAATTTCAAGTGTTAAATTAATTAAACAAATCTTGTATCAAAATACCATACGGTTCATTGGATTAAAAAAATATATTCCGTTTGCGCATACCAGGATCTTTTGTATCCTGTCAAATATTTATTTGCCAGTGTTTTAAGAAAATAACTATCGAAGTAATAAGAATGCAAAATAAAAGAGGGAATCTTATAATACAACCTTCCATTTAAGTTCAATGAATGAAAATGAAAAATGGACAAATATTAGGACAATAAAAATATTTTTTCTCTGTGTGTACACTTAGAGAGAGAGAGAGAGAGAGAGTACACTTTATTGCACACCAAAAAAAAAGAACTTAGCCAACAAATACTCTGACCATTGGCTCATCGGATATTGGCTGATGGGGATACTGTGCGAGTTTTACGCAAGTAACAGCAAATAAAATAAATAAATAAATATATACCTTTTTAATTAAAACTCAATATTTATTTACTGCTATTTCACAGTAGAGAACTAATCTAATATGTACAGACTTTGTGATGGTACATCTTTCTTTCATAAAACACCGAAAATATAGGGAATAGAGATTAAAATTTAACGGGATAATATCCGTGAATCCTAAACAAACGATGAATTGTTAAAAACTGACACGCAAAAGTGTCAATGCTAGGTAAAATAAAAAAATAGAAATATCTTCACGCAATTCCCAATACAGGGGTAGACAGAGGTTAAGTCTAGACAATTAAGTCCCTTTGACCCACCTTCCACCGAAGATATTTTCGGGACAACGTGACAGGTGGTGAGCCCGTCGCCGCCTTTATGTCCAAGCCAGCGATGAAATTCGTACATAAGTTTTTGAAAAACTCATTGGTACTGCCACCTGGGGATCGAACTCGGGTATCTCGACTCGAAATTCCGACCACCCAACAACTCGGCTATCTTGTCAATGCTAGGTCCCACGATAAAGAACATTATGCAGCCATTTGATAAAATATCCGCTAAAGGCAACATTGATCGAGGCGTACACAACCTAAAGTGCGGAAGTGTGCGAGTTTCCGTCTGTAACGTGTGCGTATGTGAATCATAAAGTTCAAACATGAAACGGCAAACCTATGCTGTCAACGTAATAACAATTGTCTAATATCGAATATTTTTTATTGTATCGTAAAATGTAGAAAAATAAGTGTGTATAGCAGAAAAAGCCATTATTGTGAAAATTACCCGATTTGGGGAAAATGAGACGTATGGTACAAAGGAAAAGAATTTGAACCATTATTAAGTATATTTTCAATTAAGCTCTATTTTGAAGATCAACTTTCAATGAATCTTTGGAAATTCAAAATAAAATGGTTATTTTCGGGATTTCTCTGGATGCTTAAAAGGGTCTAGCGGTGCACGAGCCGCCGACGCAGCTTAGATAACGACCTACACAATCTAATTTATTATACATTTTCCTTAAATGCACTGTGAAAATGACACATTCATAGTTATAGGTTGCCTTTACATTTTAAAACCATCAAGCCAGTAACTAGCAAAGTCACAATAAACAAGTGGCTGGGTTATTGGAATCCGAGTCAAGAGACCCGAATTCAATAATCCCCAGGTGGCAGGCTCTGACCAATGGCTGTTTTCCAAAAACTTATATATGAATTATATATCATACATTATCTTACATACATCTATCAGCCCATAAGAGATAATTTTGAATTAGTTCAGTAATCAAGTACTAAATGTCAATTGAAGTGAAATTAGAAGATATTCCAATTGGAAGGCGAAAAAACTACTGCAACTACTGATTTTGTGGGAGATGGAAGTGCCTGAGATCATCATCCAATTTTTTTCCTATGCTAGTAGAATGAAAAGTAACTCATATAATATAAAAACAAAACCAAATTATGGTTTCATAAGCAGTTGCTAAGTGAAGAAATAGAACATTATAATAGCAATTTAGAAACATTCAAAACATTTCAAACACTCACATAAGGGAAAGTGGATAAGACAACTTTTTTTTTATTTATGAATGATTTTTGACTCTAATAGTTTTCCTTCACCACATTTAATACTTACATCATTTAGTGATACATTTTTGAGTAAATTTTTTAATATAAATAAACATCAATTAACGTCATTATTTTATCATTATCATCATCATCATAAAAAATCCACAATAGCCTACTGGTTGGTTGATCGGATTTCGAGTTAAGAGACCCAAGCTCAATCCCCAGGTGGCTGGGTCATACCAATGGGTTACTTCAAAAACTTATGTACAATTATATCGCTTGGACATAAAGCAGTGACGGGCTCACCACCTGACACATAGTCCAGAAACATGTCATTGGTGGATGGTGGGTTGAAGGGACTTAATTATCTAGACATGACCTCTGTCTGTATTGAGAATAGCATGAAGATAATTATTTTTTATTTATCATTATCATCAGACATTTCCAATTCTGCACCATCAAGTACAACATTTCTTCTTATTGGCATATGATGTCACATCATGCAGTACTGGGGTGGCTAGAGCTCTAGTCAAGATAATTTGGTCCCCTAAACAACACAACCACAGTATGATTTGGACAATGTTTATTCAAGCTAATTATATAAATCATAAACATGTTTCAAAAATACCCACTGGTACAAAGTGAGCCCTTCTTAAAATGTTTTGTTAAAAATTTAGGTGGTAAGAATAGGGTGACTGACAGTAAACCATTTTAAAAAATATTTATTTTAAAACAAAAGTGTGTTAAGTGAGAAAACATCCATTCTCTATCTGTAATTCTTCTTTTGAATATAAAATTGTTAATGGCATAAAAAAATAATCATATATTAAATACAATGAATTATTTCTTTTTTTAACAATAAATTTTATTTGTTATAATTTTAAGTCACAAATATACATGAATAAATATATATTTTTTAAAGTAAATATTAAATTAAAAAACAGTCATATAAGACTTCATTATTCAACCATATTTAAAATTAACTTCAAACTCGCTTTTACATTTCAAATATACATTATTAAGTATTTCATAAAATATAATAATAATAATAATAACATGTTTAAGATATAAATGTTCGAAATTCAATACAATTACAACTTCGAAATAATTCGCAAACTTTTTTAAATCCTACCCATACTATGCGCATTTTTATCAAACGAAAACTACTTATCGGAAATGTGCCTACTCCGGCAATCACATCACATTCGTTAGTAAAACATAATTCATCATGAATCATCGGGCGGTAAGGCGGTAACAATACAGGTTGCTTAGAAACTGGTTGTTGAATTATCGGGTTCAGATTTAAACAAGGTTAGGTCACACCTGAAGCTAGTTATATTTTTCAAGTACCAAGAAATACTTCCAGAGTAACATCACATTCCGCAGGAAAGGCGGTGTCTGTCGCTCGTCAACGAGCTTGGGCGATGGCGGTCAGCTAACGGCCGACAACTGCTCACAAGGCAATAGTCACAAGTCTTAGTAATAATTGCATGTTATTTCACATTAATAGTATTTAATTAATATAATATCACAATAAAAGAAAACTCACCACATGACAACTAAAGATTGCTACGATTTCTGGAACCACCATTCACTCACAATACAAAACATTCCACATCCACGGTTGACAATTTGACACTCACTAATCAGTTACTTTTCATTTCAAAGCAGCACACACAGAGACTGTAAAGTGAGCACAGAGAACATAAAATATGATGATAGATCTATCTGTGATAGATATGATCCAGTATGGGGGATAATGGATTGCTATAGTCTTACAAATGATATATCATCTGAACCAAGTACAAGTAACCAAATTATAGTATTATCCAAAGGGAATATAATCACTACGTTTTATCGTTGTATCGGTTGTACCGTTTAAACCAAATTTAAAAGACTTGAAATACAAAAATAATAAAGTGATGTAGGCGAACTGATAAACTGCGATACTGGTAGCGGGTAACTAATAGACTGATACAGTTTAAAGTAAAATGAACAGCAGATAAAGTTATAAATATCACCAACATATCCAGTATGGGGGATCCTAAGGAACATTTGATACGTGTTCCCACAAACCGTGGACCGCGAATACCAATATCACTACAATCTATACCATAATTTGAGAAACTAACTGTCCTGCCAAATACCGCCCTTTTCAGTGTTTCTCATTTTATAACACAATGGTTTTATAATTTACGCATGCAAATAAATATCAGTATGTCATACGATACATAACACAATAAAATAAAATATTTTAATTTTTTGTATAACTATGTAATAAATAATAATAATTAGCCATTGCTTCATCGAAGAATATTTTTACTTAAAAAGTGTACAATTCCCTATAGACAATTGATATTATATTGTCAAGTAGTGCTGAAGTGCTAGAATATATTTAAATACAATAATAACAAAATCAGCGAAGATATTTTTGGCAAAGTGTAAAATCTACACCATCTGTGCGAATGTTTGAATAGGCCGCCTAGACCGGTGAAGTACTACTACCTCACAGAATACCGACGTGAAGTAGAAGTCTAACCAACTTCTGCGTTTCGTCTGGTGAGTGCAGGTAACCGGTGGCCCACACACCTCTCTCCCCTAATTCTGGGAGGGGGGACACTCTAAGGAAGGCAATGCATCTGCTATGCCTCTGGTATGGCGGTAAAAAAATCTCACGTACTTCACAAGGAAGAAAGTTTGAAGCATAGCTAAAGTTACTTCTTCCATTTTTTTTCCGACATCAGTTTTGACGATTTTTAATTTATTTAGAAATGTTACATTAATTAATTCTAAAATAAAACAATTTTCCGATTTCTGACTGAAATGAAAATGTAGACGCCAACTTCTTGTCGGCCTTTTTCCTGTACACATTATAATTTTAATACTGTTTACATTTCAGTGTTGTCAGGGGAAAACAAAGTTTAGTTTTTAAAAATAACTACAATAACAATGGTATGTGGTTGGTTGCCATCCAGTGACAAAAGTGAAATTTGATAATATTCTCCAATAAACTGTTTACTCTGTCATAGCACAGAATGAAGAAAGTGTCATCTTTCAGTTATATATGTCATTATTATAGACGGACGGATGGCGCTTAAATAACATACGTTTTATAATAAAATATATTTTGTCATTCACGCTTTGGACTCGGGAGAGATTGTAAAGTGTAGGGATGTAAATATGTAAATTTGTTTGATAAAGTATGTCGATCTTATAAAAATTTTATTAAAATAGATTTTTATACAAAACATCGAATTTTTTCTATTACCGATTATTATGACAACAATCGGTTTTTTCTATTATAACGTCGTGGTTATATTCTCTTTGACTTTTACATCCCTAGTGTCAAGTTATCTGTCGTTAAATAGATTTTTTTATTTCATTTCGGAAGCGATATAGAATGAATTAAAATACAAAAATGTTTGTACGAAGGTGTATTAATATTCCAAATTCATATCAGTTTTACAAAAAACTTTTAAATAAACGATCTTTGAAACAATCTATTCATTGTCAATGCGTTCAAATACAACAACACAGGTTATGTTTTGTTGACATCTCTTTATATTTCTGCTCTTTTACTATACTTTGTTTCTCATTTTTATTTAATTTTTTCAGATCAATAAGAACTGATAATTTTCTGAATGCTGAAAATATTACCAGTAGAAATGATTTACTTCTTTCTGGTGGTATGTCGAAGAATAAAAAGAAAATCCTCTCAAAACATTCGCCAATTTCGTCTGAGGAACTACTTGAAAAATTAATAGCAGGTTTATCTGCTGATATACACCAGAAAAGAAGAGTTTATAAAAATGATCTATTGAGAGTTATAAATAAAGTAAATGAATTAAATTTTTCTTCCAAAAAACAAGGACTTCTACTAATTCAATGCTGTACTGATTTACTTCCTGATGAAACACCCTCGACTCGAATGGATTTGCTCGAACAAGTATGGACAGCATTAAAGTAAGACTGTTTATTAATAATTTTAAGAAACATTAGGGGAAAACAAACATTAGAACTGTATGTTTATTTTCATAGATATGGGGATACAATGACCCACAAAGATGTCTAATGGCCTAGTTGGTAGTAACCCTACTTTCAAAGCTGAGAGCTGGTAGTTCAAATCTCACTGAATCAAACATTTGAGTTTAACATGAATGCTTCTACTCAAGTATTTTTTAAACGTAAATATGACTAACTTTATTTACGACTTTATATTTAGTTGTAAATTCATATTCTTACAATCCAATTACAAGGATAGGAAACCTACTTTTTGATGATACTTATTTAATTTAGTTTTATTTTCATTTTTATTTATCTTCATGCATAGTCCCTGATGGGGTAGCCAGAGAGAACAGATTGCCAAGTGTCATGATCCTTAAACATCTCTTCTGCTTCATATCCACATCTAGGTATCTGAGTACTCTTGACCCTCCCCTCTTTGAGCAGTATGCTCACATGGTCTTCAAAAGCTAGTCTCAGCCTGCCTTTTAAATACTAGCTTCTGCACTATTTATTTTCTTTCACCATTTGGTCTTCACTTATTCGCTTACCATGCCCAAACCATGGAAGCACACCTTTATCAATTTTAGTGGTAAGGTCATCTTTCAAACCTGCCATATTGCAAATCTCCTTGTGACGCTTTTGGTTGGCCACGGTAATGCCACACATTTTACAAAAAAACCACATCTCCACCTGCATTCATCTTGGTTTTATGCTTCTTCTGGAATACCCAGGTTTCGCTGCCATACAACGAATTTGGTGCCAGCACTGCTCTATATATTGCAAAGCGTGCAACTTTCAGATAGCTATGCCTTTGGATAAACGCAGTCAGGGCACCATTGACTTTGTTCCCAGTAGCCACATCTTACATCCTGGCTAAAAGTGGGCTGCTTCCCAAGCATAATGTGTCCTTCACCTGTTCTGTTCATTCCTGATTCACCCATATTTCATACCTCTCACATTTTCTTCCTCACTACCTAATCAAATGCCTTTTCCAGTTTCACAAAAGCACAGAAAATATTCTGGTTAGCAGCCAGAAGCTTTTCCATGATCAAGCAGAAAGAAAACACTTGATTCATGTATCTTCTTCCAGGTCTAAATTCGCACTGTAGGGGAGGTATAAGATCTTTCCAATTTCTCTTGAACCTTCGAGTAAACTAAAAACACAAGGCCCACCATACTTGACCATTTCAGCAGTAACTGTATATAGTCCCGCAGCCTTATCACATTTCAAACTTATTCAATCTCTTTCATACTGATGACCTCAGTACCACCGACCCCCAAGGCTTTGCCATGTTTCTTCCACACTGTCTTTCCTGCCATCGATGTTTCCTGCGTCTTGCTTGATATACATTCCTAGTGTCCGCCTCTGGAAGCTTCCAGCTTCAGATACGATAGGCAGACTGTAGTTCGGGTATCGACTATTGTGTGTACCGACGTGCAAGGTAGAGTCACGCATCACCTTTTGATGTTGCATGAATGGGCCGGCTCGACCGGGGAAGTACCTCGACCTCACAGAATACCGGCTTGAAGTAGAAGTCTAACAAACTTTTACGTTTCGTCCGGTGAGTGCAGGTAAGCGGAGGCCCACTCCCTCCCCTCTCCCAATTCTGAAGGGGGGGGGGGACACCGGTAATACATCTGCTATGCCTCTGGTATTGCGGGTGTTCATGGGCGGCGGTAATCACTTTCAATCACGTGAGCCACCTGCTCGTTTGCCTCCCTTTTCTATAAAAAAAAAAAATGGCGCCAGCTCGCGAACATACATCTAAATCTAGTAATAACTTAATAGCGATCCGTTCCCAGGTCAGCATCCCTGAATACTGTCCATCACCTGTTTGCACAATCGGTCATCCACTAAGACTAAATTGATGATACTTCACTCACTCTTATTTTCTCTAGTATGCATAAGGATTTTCTTGTGGTTAAACATAGTGTTTGCCACAAGAAGACCTTGCATACAGCCAGTATAAGCTTGCCAGCATCATTAATCCTATTATCACCAAACTTTCCAAGCACCCACTCATATCCTGGTTGAGCGTATTAATATATAGAACGAAAATAATTCATTCATTTCCTCTTACCAAATCTATAACTTGTTTATTTAACATTCTCCCAAAACTCCTCCAGCTCTTCCCTGGACGACGAAGCTACCAGCGCACATAGACAGCCAAAAGGAATAGCTTCGTCAGTTGCAATTTAAAGCGAGCCCAGAGAAGTCTTGAGTTCACAATCTCATAATCAGTCATAGCATCGACCAACCTTCTGAAAGTCGCTCTTACTCTCTGGCACTCCGAACCATTTAGCTAATGTCCCTCGGTGCAACTGCCCTTCTGTTTGGTTTCCGACAAACACACTATATCTAATTGCCTTTCTTTCATTATTTCGATCAACTCATTCACCTTATCTCATTCATCATGCCTCCTCTAACATTTCACGTGGCAACTCTTTACTCCGTCCTCCACCTTCCGCCATGTCAGGCTGTACGTAACTGGTGGTGATCTCCATCGCCGTTTTTCGTGCTACATTCCATATTCCATACAAACGGGGTCGAGCTGGTGTTCGTTGCCATGGGGAGACGCTCTAACCCACGTTAGAGCATGAGATGAATACGCAGCTGTAGAATTGCAGTCCGGATAAGGGCTACAGTGGTCGCGACGTGCACGGTTCTACCATGACTCCCAAATTATAACTATATAACCAATTAATTATTTTTATACCAAGTATTTAAGTATCTGAAGCATCATGTGGTCTCCCTTTGCATGCATTGCAAGCATGTGGTTTCCCTTTCTTTTCATGGGTTAATAGGATGTGATTAAGGGAGAAACCTTAAAAAATGCAATTACCATATGTTGCGGGATAACTATCTCGAGAAAAACCAGACAATAATTCAGCAAACCAGAGATGAACAGCATCTATGGTGCATCGTGTCTGGCACTATGTTCACCAATCCAGTGTAACGATTACGGCAAATCCTCCTGTACAGGATAGGCCTAAGTCCTGCAGTAGACTTTACATGATGTTGATGATGAAATGAAAGCATCTGAAACTATTCACTACTACCAATCACTAACTATCCAATGCACTACCCAACTAACTACTGGAGTATCGAGTCACAATAGCCCAGTGGTTGGGTGATTGGAATTCATGTCAAGAGAACCAAGTTCAATCCCCAGGTAGTAGGCTCATACCAATGGGTTTTTTCATAAACTTGTGTATGATTTATATGGCTTGGACATATAGACTGTAAAGTGCTCATAACCTGAATCCTTCACCCTTTTTGAAAGTGTACCAGCATTGATATATTTATTTCGGTATCTCTCAGGAATATGGGGGTAGGTTATTGCCTTATTTGAATATGTTTTGGTATTTATTTAAAATTTTCGAATTTCTTTACAGATCCCACACAGAATTTAAAGTGGAGCATTATAATGAATTGTTAAAAGTTTATATAGCCAATAATAGAATGCTAACAGTGAGCTCATTTTTTCACCAGATGGGAAAAGTGAAACCAAACATATTGACTTATGAATTAATTTTACGTGCTCTTGGAGAGGTACTATAAATTATTTTAAAATAAAGTTTGTTTTGTTTTCCTACTGAAAACAATTTCTGATTTTTCTTACTTTTAGTGTGTGATTAAGTTATATTAAAACTTAATCACACACTAAAAGTAAGAAAAGTATTGTAAACAAATTTATACTTGGCTCTGCTACTGTTATGTAAATTGAGAAAAAAACTTTTGAAAATGTAATAATTTTAAAATATAATAATAATATTTTGTGCCTACCCACTATATCATGCAGATTGTCGCTATCTTGTGAGGGGCATCTTGCACAGGCAACTGCAGTGAAGTGTTCTATGCTTTATTACATACAAACCTAAAGATATTGTACAGATATCTGCTACATGGTGAATAATCTGCATCTAGAATACAATGCTGTAAATTTTTCTACTTATAAAGATTCTTATAAAGATTTTTATAAAGATTCCGCTTTTATTTTTTTTATTTTGAACCCTGAAAAGTCGTATTTATTTTTACAACATTTGTAATTTAGGTTGGAGACTTAGATCAAGCAACAGAAGTTATTTCAAATATGAAGGCCCAAGGATTACCTGCAACCGAACACATATTTAATTCTCTGATCATTTGCCAAGGCAAGGCAAGGTAAGTAAATCTAAAGCTGGAAATGACTCCTGACTACAGCAATAATTTTAATACAGTTTTGGACCAGGGATATATTTTCTTATTGTTATAAACTAAGAAAAAGGAAGAAATATATTATGACTTATTTTGCTTGTATGCTAAAATTTGCCAGGATCCCTACTAAAAGTCCTAAGATAAATGCTTACAGAGATATATTTTTTGGCATATTGAATGATACATACAAGTCTTCTCTCGGTCTCTCCCATGGGGAGGACTTGCCTTAATTGCAACCCTTGGCAACACCCTCCTGAACAAACCTTGCTTCTTAAAGGTTGCAATTTTTAAATTGCATATGCAAATACATTACATTTTATGTACATGCATTATTCACACACTATAGCTGCGTCTCGTAACGGTGTCGCGAGTCCAGAGATTTTATCTCATTTAAAAATATGCGTACCGCGCTAAAAGAAGTTTTCACTTCAAAAATTAAGTGTATACTTAAACTAATTATCTTTGAGTCCAACTGTACTTAATTATAGTAATCTCATTTTACAATCAATTACAATGTTTCTCAGCAACCTTAATAACATACAAGAGGTATTGAGTATGATGAAGTCTCTCAAGATTGACTACTCAGTTGACACCTATACAGCTATTGCAAGAGCATATGCTTTGAATAAGAAAAACGATTTGGTATTGCGAGAAATGGAGATGGCTCTACAAAATGGATTTCAGTTTGGGGAAACACATATAATGGAGATTGTCAAAACCCTGGCCTCTGTTGGTTTATATGAGACAATTCCTAAGGTAAATATAGTTATTATTTATAGGGTACCTGCTGAGTTAAAATTGTTAATAATATTATATAATTAATATTTACTATACTGTGTTTTTTCTACAGGTGTTGAAATTCCTACCGAAAGAGATTCTAGACACTCCATCAATATCACCATATATGCAGAGTGTATCCACATCTTTGGTATTTCAAAATCATCCCATAGCAGCTCTAGAAATATATAAATGTCTGCCATTACCTTCATTTGGCCCCAAAGATGACCAAGGTTTGCATGGAAGAAGCTTGATCAGGGATTGTGTTAAGGCGTCAATGGTAATATCCCATTTATCTTATCTATTTGAGTATGTATACATATACCTAGAAGATTAAGAGATTTAAAAATCGATACACCCAACTGAAAAGTAAAATAAATATAAATAAATATCTTCACGCAATTCCCAATACAGGGGTAGACAGATGTCTAGTCTAGACAATTAAGTCCCTTTGACCCACCTTCCACCGAAGATATTTTCCGGACAACGTGACAGGTGGTGAGCCCGTCGCCGCCTTTATGTCCAAGCCAACGATATAATTCGTACATAAGTTTTTTTTGAAAAACTCATTGGTACGAGCCTGCCACTTGGGGATCGAATTCGGGTCTCTCGACTCGAAATTCCGACCACCGAACCACTCGGCTATCGAGACTAACTGAAAAGTAATTTTGCAATGTAGCAAAACATGTATGAATGTTTCATGTTAATATTATTTATTTTTTAGTCAGGGACAAAACTTTAGCCACAAATATATTAAATATTAAATCTAATTTTATCAATAAGTCACGATAGCTGAGTGATTGGTGATCAGAGTTCGATCCTCAGGTAGGCTTGTGTACCACTGGGTTTTTTTCAAAGTAATTGATGCTTTATATCGTTAACGGACCTAAAAACGGCGACGAGGTCACCACCTTTCACGTTGATGCAAAAATTTCTTCAGTGGAAGGTGCGTCTAAAGGATTTAACTGTCTACCGTGGGGTAGACAGTTAAATCTAATAAAATATTGGGAATTTATCAAAAATTATAAATTTAAATTGCATTTTAATATATATTTATTTTTGGTCTCTGTACTTTCTGCTCTTAACTACAGAGCTAGTATTTCCAGTAACCCTTTCAAAAGTTTAAAAGTTGGGATGTTATGAAAATATCTGTTGCGTTTCTAGCCGTCCAGTGTGATCAGCCTTATCGCTCAAGAGCTAATGTCATCGGGTCGCAACCCTATAGCGATTCATAACGCATGCGAAGCAGCCCTGCAGTTAGGCAAAGTCCCGTTGGCATTGGACTTATTTACCCGGATGAAACAAATGGGGATGCCACTGAGGCCTCATTACTTTTGGCCCATATTACTGCACACTTCAAGGACGTATGGAGAAAAAGGTAAGCTAAAGAATTATATAAAATAAAAAATAAAATATAGTTATAAAATAAGTAAATAACTATAAATATCTTCACGCCATTCCGATTACAGGGGTAGACAGAGGTCTAGAGAATTAAGTCGTTTCGACCAACCTTCCACCGAAGATATTTTTGGTACGTGACAGGAGGTGCACGTCGTCGTTTTTCGTACGTAATTCGTACATAAGTTTTTGAAAAACCCATTGGTACGAGCCTGCCACCAAGGGATCGAATTCGGGTCTCTCGACTCGAAATTCCGACCACCGAACCACTCGGCTATCGAGACTAACTGAAAAGTAATTTTGCAATGTAGCAAAACATGTATGAATGTTTCATGTTAATATTATTTATTTTTTAGTCAGGGACAAAACTTTAGCCACAAATATATTAAATATTAAATCTAATTTTATCAATAAGTCACGATAGCTGAGTGATTGGTGATCAGAGTTCGATCCCCAGGTAGGCTTGTGTACCACTGGGTTTTTTTTCAAAGTAATTGATGATTTATATCGTTAACGGACCTAGAAACGGCGACGAGGTCACCACCTTTCACGTTGATGCAAAAATTTCTTCAGTGGAAGGTGAAAGGATTTAACTGTCTACCGTGGGGTAGACAGTTAAATCTAATAAAATATTGGGAATTTATCAAAAATTATAAATTTAAATTGCATTTTAATATATATTTATTTTTGGTCTCTGTACTTTCTGCTCTTAACTACAGAGCTAGTATTTCCAGTAACCCTTTCAAAAGTTTAAAAGTTGGGATGTTATGAAAATATCTGTTGCGTTTCTAGCCGTCCAGTGTGATCAGCCTTATCGCTCAAGAGCTAATGTCATCGGGTCGCAACCCTATAGCGATTCATAACGCATGCGAAGCAGCCCTGCAGTTAGGCAAAGTCCCGTTGGCATTGGACTTATTTACCCGGATGAAACAAATGGGGATGCCACTGAGGCCTCATTACTTTTGGCCCATATTACTGCACACTTCAAGGACGTATGGAGAAAAAGGTAAGCTAAAGAATTATATAAAATAAAAAATAAAATATAGTTATAAAATAAGTAAATAACTATAAATATCTTCACGCCATTCCGATTACAGGGGTAGACAGAGGTCTAGAGAATTAAGTCGTTTCGACCAACCTTCCACCGAAGATATTTTTGGTACGTGACAGGAGGTGCACGTCGTCGTTTTTCGTACGTAATTCGTACATAAGTTTTTGAAAAACCCATTGGTACGAGCCTGCCACCAAGGGATCGAATTCGGGTCTCTCGACTCGAAATTCCGACCACCCAACCACTCTGCTATCTCACTAAAAATAGTTCCTTTTTTTATACAGGCATAATGAATACACTCTCAACTATGGTTACCATGGAAGTGAAACCAGATTATGAGACCATTATGACATATACACTCCCGTATGTAAGCTTCACTTCACCACAGAACTTAATGAAGAAGTTTCAAGACACCGGATTATCTGTAACAACGGTACTCACTCCTATGATGGAAACACTTATAAACACGGGTCAAGTGAGAGCTGCAAGCGAGATTTGTGAGTACACTTACTTTGTGCCATATTGCCAAGATGAAGAAGATGATATATTTATATTGTAAATATATATATATATATATATATATATATGTATATATATATATATATATATATACATATATATATATATATATATATATATATATATATATATATATATATATATATATATATATATATATATATATATATATATATATATATATATATATATATATATATATATATATATATATATATATTTACATATATATATATATATATATAATATTGATCTTATTCACAGTCTAACCATATAAGTAGACTCTTTATATTGAATATATAAGTATATATGTATGTATATTTATTTATTTATCTTCACGCACAATCCCTGACGGGGTAGCCAGAGAGAACAGATCGCCAAGTGTCACGATCCCTACATACTTCTTTCGCTTCTTTCAGATTCATCATCTTCTTCATACATGCACGTCTAGGTATCCGAGTACTCTTGACCCTCCTCTCTTCGAGCAATTTGCTCACATGGTCTTCGAAAGTTAGTCTCGGTCTACCTCGACACCTTTTAATATTAACTTTCGCGCTATATATTTTCTTCACCATTCGGTCTTCACTCATTCGCTCAACGTGCCCAAATCATCGAAGCACGCCCTTATCCATTTTTGAGACAAGGTCATCTTTCAAACCTGCCATATTGTGAATCTCTTCGTTTCGCTTTCGGTCGGCCATGGTAAGGCCGCACAATTTACGAAGAGATCGCATCTCCACTGCATTCAACCTGCTTTTATGCTTCTTCTGGCATACCCAGATTTCGCTGCCATATAACAAAGTCGGTACCAACACTGCGTTATGTATTGCAAGGCCTGCACTTTTCACAACGCCTTGCCTTTTGATTAACGCAGTCAGGGCACCATTGACTTTGTTCCCGGCAGCGACACACCTGTCCACATCTAAATCACATCTTCCATCCCGGCTAAACGCACTCCCCAAGTATACAATTTCATTCACCTGTTCTAGACATTCCTGATTTACCCAAATTTCGCACTTCGTTCTTTCTTCGTCCCTTTCAAATACCAGAACCTTAGTTTTATTAGCATTCAAACGGAGACCATTAATTTCACATTCTTCTTTCATACACGTGACTAATGCCTGCAGTTCTGCCTCTGATGGTGCTATAAGCACTGCATCATCAGCATAAAGCAGACAATTTACTTTTATGTCACCCAATTTCACACCCAAACAGCTATCTTTCAGCTTCTGTAAACAGCTGTCGAGATACAGTATGAATAGCCAGGAAGACATGACACAACCCTGTTTTACGCCCTGTTTTATATATGTATGTATATAGGTGAGCATATATGTAGGCTCTATATCTATATACTTGTATACTGAATAGCAACATCTGTTAAACATATTCCTCCTATCCCAAAGATTACACCACATATGAGATTTATGAGTCAACCTCCGTCAACATTGTGCCATTACTCCCGCTGTCTTGTCGGGATCATCCTACGCTGTATTGGTATATTATGTTCTATACTATGTCCACACGAGAATCTAGTCCAGTATTTGGGGAAGAACGGTATAAACCAACCTTTACACTTACGTTTTTTTTCTAACTTACTTTCATATTTACGTAAAGTCTAGGGGTAGTATTACGAAAGACGATCTATTGTAATCACTGGGCATATACCTCTCGGTATAGAACCAAGTTTTTGCTACTCCCCGGTACAAGTAATGTTTACTACCTCACCAAGTAACAAATAATAATCACAGAGCCTCACAAAAGACCAGCATGTTGTGAAATATGAAAGGTCTTCTCTCCTATCCTTCTTTCTCCATCCCAAAATTCTATTTCTCTTGTAAATATTTCGATGAATCGGTAAATTCTATAAATTATTTAATATTTTACCATCAGATATCAACTTGCATGCAAACATGTTTCCCAAAAAAAAAAAAAACATTATTTGAGTTGTTTCTTTTGCATATCAGTGACGTTTTGTAAATTAATTCCTTTGCACCTCAAATGATATTCATAGGTATAAGTTATTATAGTCACGATAGCCGAGTGGTTCGGTGATCGGAATTCGAGTCGAGAGACACGAGGCGAGAAATCTCATATGTGGTGTAATCTTTGGGATAGGAGGAATATGTTTAACAGATGTTGCTATTCAGTATATAAGTATATAGATATAGAGCCTACTTATATGCTCACCTATATACATACATATATACTTATATATTCAATATGAAGAGTCTACTTATATGGTTAGACTGTGAATAAGATAAAGAAGATGATATGTATATATTTATATTGTATATATATATATATATATATATATATATATATATATATATATATATATATATATATATATATATATATATATATATATATATATATATATATATATATATATATATATATATATATATATATATATATATATATATATATATATATATATATATATATATATATATATATATATATATATATATATATATATATATATATATATATATATATATATAAATTTTCCTTCTCCATTTCAGGCGAATTATTTGATGGGAAAGTGGATGCAGAAGTGATTTTACGACCTCTTGTAAAAGGTTATTTAATGAGTCAGGATGTTAAATCCACTATACATATTCTAGAAGATGTGATGTCTAAATCCATAGACAAAAATAAAGACTGGGTGGGAAGATTCCTTTGTGTGTTCATGCAACATAAAAAAGTTAAAGAGGACTTGACTGATTTTATGGCGATAATACAGGTAATAACTCTGACACTACTGAGTTATTTTATTATTTTAATCAACTAAGCAGTTTTGCACCGTAAAACTGCTTAGTTGATTGATATACTATCTATATGTTTGGGGTTCCAAAACTTGAAATTTATTTGATGGATTGACTTGAAAGTGTGATTGGTCATTTTATTTTACCCCTGAGTGACTCTAATTACTTTGTTTCCCTAAGTTTCCACGAGAACAGAAAATATTTTAGTAAACATTCAGCATTAAAGATATTTAATCTATCTTAAAGTTTGTCATGGTAACAGTTGTTATCAGACAAATGATTTTCTTTCAGATGTTTTCTGCATAATTTAAGCACTACTATGCTGAAATATTTTATGCTATTAATTTTAGACTATGGCACCGTTCGTCTCACCCCCTATCACGTGGTCATAAATAGGCTATTGGGAATTGTAATTGTATTGGGAAAATGTGTCAAGATAAAAAAATATTTACGTTGCCATAGTAACCGTTGTTATTGACTAGAAAATATGTGTAATATGATATTTGTAGTGATCACATACTCTTTGATATTTTATCCGTTGCCATCTTCATAGATTACTGATTACTTTTACAAATTTTAATAACAGACTCAGTCACAAAAAGGACGAGTTTAGCGAGTTAAATATATTTTCTGCATACATGACTTTGTTATATCAATTTGCTGTACGTTTTTATTGACATAAGAGTATATACTACACAATATAATGGCTTCTTGTACTTAAGCAAGCACTACACATTTGAAACAAAACGATTAGTTACGGTTTTTATGGTCATGGGGTACTCCACAAACTTCGCTTCGTACAAACGCCGCGAGGTTTAACGAAGTTCGATCCCCAGATGGCAGCATCGTGCCAATGAGTTTTTCCAAAAACCTATGTACGATTCATATCGTGGCTTGGACATGAAGACGGCGACGGGCTTACCACCTGTCACGGTGTCCCAAAAATATCTTCGGTGGAAGGTGGGTCGAAGGGACTTAATTGTCTATAATAGACCTCTGTCTACCCCTGTGTTGGGAATGGCGTGAAGATATTTATTTATTTACAATTGATGATATCGATTATTTTCAGGCATTAAAAGAAACGTCACTGAAGATATCCACTTCAGCGGCCGACTATTGTATGACACGTTTACCAGAAACAAGCGATGCAAACACTATCGAGAAGTTCAGGAATACTCTCATTGAGATAACGGATGAGACATTAGTGGATGAAAACGAGATATTCGTTCAGCAGATGCCGCATCCAGTAAGTTGAGATTACTATTACCTAGTAGTTAGTTAGCCGTTAGTCGGCCGATAGCCGAGTGGTTAGGTGATCGGAATTCGAGTCCAGAGACCCGAGTTCGATCCCCGAGGATCGTACCCGAGGGTATTTTTCAAAACTTACGTACGATTTATATCGTTGACTGAGCTTTCACGTTGTCCCGAAAAATTTCTTCGGTGGAAGGTGGGTCGAAGGGACTTATTTGTCTAGACCAGACCTCTGTCTACCCCTGTATTGGGAATTGCGTGAAGATATTTGTTTTATTTATTACGTAGTAGTTAAATATAAGTCACGATAGTCCAGTGGTTAGGTGATCGGAATTTGGGTTGAAAGACTCGAATTCGATCCCCGAGGATCGTACCAATGGGTTTTTTACGTATGATTTCTATCGTTGGCTTGGACATAAAGACGGCGACGGGCTCACCACCTGTCACGTTGTCCCTAAAAATGTCTTCGGTGGTCGAAAGTACTTAATTGTCTAGATCTTATCTAGACTAGACCTCTGCCTACCCCTATATTGGGAACTGCGTGAATTTTTTTTTTAAGTTGCTTACTTTGCTATCACAGCAATGTATATGATGTTGTCTCTATCTATATATGTATTTATATAGATATAAGTTTACCTTTGTTTTACAGAAAAATATGAATGAGGAGTCACTTCGCGCACATTTAAATGAACTCGAAGCTAAAAGCATGAATACACGAGGAGTTCTGCGTAAACTGCTGCAGCAGTACTGTCGCGAGAATAACCTGACTGCAGCTTTAGAAATAGTCGACAAATGCCAGAAAGAGGGGGTGAACTATACTTTTAAATATTTTTAATAATAATTGATGGTATAATCCTATAAGAATGTGGCTAGTAACAGCTAGTATTTGTATAAGTTTGACTATATTATTTATTATATTTAATATAAGTTATACTAGTTTTTACTACCGTTCGCGTGGTTTTTCTGTGTAGTTTAGAGAATTTTATGAGGAAATGTATAATTTTTTTACAACATAGTATTTTATGTCAGTTTGACATATCTCAAGATCCTTTTATAGCCATAAAAATGCTTCAAACGTACTATTGTACAAAGGAAAGACTATAAGAATCTGATCTGTTTGTATGTCTCTAAACACTAATCTACATAATTAACTAGGATTATTAAAAAGTAATTATGTAAAAATGGATTTAAACATTTGTGTCATGAATATAAATGTTTTCATCGGAGTCGGATGGATGTTTATATAAATATTTATCCATGTAAATATATGTAGGCTAGGATATTAAGACGGCGGTGGGCTTACCAACTCTTACGTTGTACCAAATAAGTGAAAAGTGGGTCGGAAGGGCTCAATTGCTATATTGTCCACCCCAAGACACATTTGTGGTCGATTGGGTCGATTTGTGGTCCAGGGTTCGTTTCTCGGACAATTCAATGAGAAAAAGTGGTTTTCTACGTTGTCTCGGGTCGGGTGTTTGTTGCATTCGTTGTTTCTGATTCAATAACACAAATGATTTAGCTACTTACTATAGGATCGGTACAACGAATATGATGTTGTCCCTTTCTTTTTAAAAGAAAATAAGCATTGATTAGAACATTGGTATGGATCAATCGAATAAGTAAATAAAAGTATAAAGTAAATGCAACTTCATTAAACAATTAAAAAGTCACAATAGCCGAGTGATTTGGAATTCGAGTCAAGAGACCGGAGTTCGTCCGACCATACATATAATATAATATAATATAATAAATAATTAAATAGAGTAATTATTGATCTTACAAGTCACGATAGCCGAGTGGTTGGGTGGCCGGAATAAGAGTCAAGAGACTTGAGTTCGATCACAAGGTGGCAGGCTCGTACCAAAACTTGTGTACGATTTTTATCGTTGATTTGGACATAAAGACGGCGACGGATTCACGTTGTCACAAAAATATCTTCGGTGGAAGGAGGGTCGTAAGGACTTAATTGTCTATATCTCTGTCTACACCTGTATTGGGAATGACCTGAAGACACTTTTTTATTTATTTTTAAATAATTAGAAACGGTTAAACTCAACATTTCTAGGTGTGTGTTTAGCCGTTTTTATTCATTTAATGAATAATATCTCACGAAAGTCACACCAATTGAAATAAAAGTCGTTAGAAACACCGTGAATGATATGAATTAAATAATATTTAATAGGTTTTCCTGTCAGCGGGTATGAAGGCGTCCATATTCGATCTCCACGTGAAACTGGGCGAGTTGGATATGGCGGAGGTAGCTCTCGCGGATTTGAACAAATCCTCACCGAACTTCACACTGGACGAGTACAAAGTAATCGATTTCGCAACTCTAATGGTCTATAGGAACAAAATCAAGCAGGCGTTCAGTTTAATCGAAGAGCAATCCAAGAAAAGGTATTGTATGTGAAATATAAATGACCAAAAAATATATCTTCATGCATATCCCCTGACGGGAGAGACAGAGAGAACAGATCGCCAAGTGTCACAATCATTACATAACTCCATTGGTTTCTTTCTTCACTCCTTTCGTAATACAGAGGTAGACAGAGGTCTCGACTGTCTTTCCGACCCACATTCCACCAAAGACTTTGGGACAATGGGACATTGGTGGAGAGCCCGTCGTCGTCTTCATGTCCAAGCCAACGATGTAAATCGTATATAAGTTTAAAAAAAAACCACTGGTACGCGCCCTGGGGATCGGATTCGGGTCTCGTGACTCGAATTCCGATCACCGAACCACTCCGCTATCGTGGTTTCTTTCAAATGTAAATAGAATCTCTCAAATGTTCCACGGAGGTCGACTATATTTTTTTTATAGAAAAGGGAGGCAAACGGGCAGGTAGCTCACGTGATGGTAAGTGATTACCGCCGCCTATGAACACTCGCAACACCAGAGGCGATAGCAGATGCGTTGCCGGCCTTAGAGTAAACCCCCAATTGGGGGAGAGGGGTGCGTGGGCCTCCGGTTACCTGCACTCACAAGACGAAACGCAGAAGTTTGTTAGACTTCTACTTCACGCCGGTATTCTGTGAGGTCGTGGTACTATAAACATATTTCTTATGCATCTTCCACACTGCGAAGGTTTTTTTTTATAGGTTAGAGTTTTTTAGAACGGTCATATTTAGATAATGATCTAATTCGGTAATGATTTTTAAGGCGTGTAATGGGCGGTCGCAACATCTCAATGAACTGTTGGAGGTTACTGGACGCGGTGGCCGCACAAGCAAAGCCGGACGAAACGCGTCGTATGTTCGATATGCTCACCGGCTTGCGGTACTGTAAACCTACGAATACGTTACTGGGACCGCTGATACGTGTGCACCTGAAGAAGTAAGCTCATAATTTGTGTACACACAAACACACAAGCACGCACGCACGAATGCACGCACGCATGCACTCACGGACGCACAGACGCAAGCACGCAAGCACGCACGCACCCACGAACGCACGAACGCACGCACCCACGAACGCACGAACGCACGCACCCACGAACACACGCACGCAAGCAGGCACGCACGCACGCACGCACGCACGCACGCGCACGCACGCACGCACGCACGCACGCACGCACGCACACGCACGCACGCAGGCACGCACGCACGCACGCACGCACGCACACGCACGCACGCACGCACGCACGCACGCACGCACGCGCACGCATGCACGCACGCACGCACGCACGCACGCACGCACACCTAGGTGTAGATATAGAATACCTCTAGACATTAAGTCCGCCACATAGTACTTTCAATGGTGTGTGCAATAGTGTGTAAATATTTACATGTAAACGTACATTCTATGTTCTTATAATCTTTCAAACCGATTATTAAGTACATACAAGGACGGACTAAATTGTATTAAAATCCACAAATTTTTAAAACTATAGGTTTAAAAATATTTTTTTACAATGTATGTATATAATTTTTGCAATGTACTGTAGTGGTTCGCCTTTTAATAAAATAAAAAAATATATGGCGTTATTTTAAAATGGTACATAATATGATACCTGAGAATGATTTGGTCGCTCCCAGGCTGTTTCTATTTTAAAACTACATTGTATATTAGTATATTGTATATTAATTTTATACTATATAATTAATTTTGTGTTTGCTTACTCCTAATCCATGTAAACTTTAACTCTGTCCAATCTTTATTATTCTCCTTGTTGAAATAAAACTTCCAAATCCAAAAATAGGAATAAGTAATAACTGTTATATTAGCAAAAGTTATATTTTTTTTGAGTTTTTAATAAATAATACATATATAGATAGGGACAACATCACATACATTGCTCTATTCCAATGTAAGATGCTAAAGCACTTGTGGTATGGAATCGGAAACAACGAAGGCACCACAAACACCTAGACCCGAGAAAATGTAGAAAAAGTGGTTTTTGCTGCATTGACCCGACCGGGAATCGAACCCGGGACCTCGAGATGGCGACACCTTGAAAACCGGTGTTACGCCACTCGTCTACGGAGGTCGTCAAAACTTATAACCTACTAACTTAACTAAAATATTAGCAACAAGTTGTATGGCGAAGACAGTAAAAACCAGAGAGTGTATAGCACATAGTGTAAAACATAGTAAAAAGTTCCAGACAATAAAAGCAACACATGTTAACTTTATGTTTACACTTTTTCAATACTTGTTTCCGGCAATTTGTTCAACAAAAGGTATAAAGAGAATATTAATATCGAATATTAATATCTAAATATTTTTGTGACGAATTTCAGCGAAAACCTACGAACAGCCGTGGAAGAGTTTGTCAGCTTAGCGAATAAATATAACAAAACACCGCTGAAGCATGAGTTGCTTCGTAATATACTGACCGCGATGGGTGACGGCGGATCGGAAGATACTTTTATTATTAACGAAAAGAGTAACGGGAGTTTGAGTAAAATGGTGCAAACAGTGCTCAATGTCGACAGGAAGGTTCACGGGCCCGGTGACGTACAGGTAATAAATAAATATATATAAATAGATAGGGAAAACATCACATACATTGCTCTCTCTCTCTCTCTCTTTCATCACATTATCTGATCCCAAAGTAAGCAGCTTAAGCACTTGTGAATCTATCTAACTTGGGACCTCAGAGCTGTCTGGCCGAAAGCCGGTGTATACGTAATAGTATATAAATAAATCGTCCAAAGTTTTTCTTAAAACCTTTAGTACGAGCATTGGGGATCGAACCCGGGTCTCGTGACTCGAATTTCGATCACCCAACAACACGGCTGTCGTGACTACTACACAGGTTTATACATAATGTATTAATGTAGTGTAAAAGTACTGATTTACAATTTAAAGACTCACGTTCTTTTTTCTAGTTAACATTAATAGCGGCACTAGCGGATGTTGGCTACAAGAAGACACTCCGCAAACTGATGCTGGACCCCACCGTCAAGTTTCATCCCGACGCGTTACTGAGACGTTGCGAAAGGTTCGCGGACGAGAAGAAAGTTGCCGCGTTAGAGATAATCGCAGAGTGCGTCAAAGATCTCCGTCATTTTAACGTGGAGGAAATATACAACTTTATATTGGATGTCTATCGTAAGTTACATCATGAATAAATACTTAATTATTAATTTAATTTGTTAATGGCTCGAAGCTAATGGTTCCGAGCTCGAATCCTTATAGAGGCATATTTGAATGTAATATTTGTACAATTATATTATATTATATTTTTTTATATATAGTGTATTCTAGTTTAGGGCTGGTTGACGTGGGTAATTACTCATTTACGTGTACGTACGTACGTGTGTGTACTACACGTACGTGTACGTACTATACGTATGAATGCGTACGTAAAAAAAATTTTACGACATTCCCAATACAGGCGTAGGAAGAGGTCTAAACAATTAAGCCCTTTAGACTGTCTTTCGAAAATATTTTTGGTACAAATCAAATCAAATTTATCTATATAAGTAACATTACGTAACGTTGCGTGTTAAGGTTCCTCCTATTTTTGGGACAACGTGACAGGTGGTGAGCCCATCGCCGTCTTTATATCCTAGCCAACGATATAAATTGTACACAAGTTTTTTTGAAAAAAAAAAACCATTGGTACAAGCCTACCTGTTGATTGGGTTTCTTTATTACAATTCCCTCCGATCCGAATTCCGATCACCCAACCCAAACCCAAACCCAACTCGGCTATCGTGACAATCAACTTGAGTACGGGATTGTACAATATTTTATTTGCATTTCAGAACGCGATGATAACTGCCAAGACGCTCTCTCGCTCTGGTACAAAATGCAGGAGGCCGACGTAACGCCCTCCCAGAAGTTCGTGGAAAACCTAACTTCGCTCTGCAGGTCCAATAACAAGGAGATACCACCGGAACTAGCCGTATTGCTTAGTAAGCAGAATAGAAAAGCGTCAATAACTAAATAAATTTGTGTTATTCGTTTAGAAATGTTAAATTGAAAATCGAATGACAATGAAAAATAATATTTTAGTGTACTGTCACTTGTAATTTATCTTTAGTATCTGTGATATTAAATTATTGTGTTATATCAATAAAGTTTTGCAAAATTTTATGTTTGTTTTTAATAATTTCGTTATCAGTATTAGAAATTTATAAGGTTATAGAATATAGTCACCTAAAAATCATGTGTACATAAAACCCAATCATTTCTCAGTCTCGAGTACTAAGATTCATATTTATCACACAAATATTTGCCCCTAAGCGGGTTACAAACTCGCAAGCTTTAGCTTCAAAGGCAGGTTCTCTATAAACTGGGCTATCGGGTCGAATGTACGTCCAATTTATTGGTTTTTTTATTTATGTCATTTCTTGTAACCGTCTTTAATGTTTTGCCACTTACTAAGTCCGCCATACTTGCCTTGTATCTCCATCTTTATAAGTTGGTAAGGTGCATTAAAGAATAAATAAAACGACAATTTACGATATATCTCTTTATTAATAACTACAAATATCATTTAACTATTTTTAATAAGTTTTATTGGTAGTGTTTAGATCCTCTATAATCTTCTGGTTTAACACTGACAGTTCTTCCAAAGCTTGCTTCTTGATTGGTTCATAGTCTGCCTTCAAGGTTATAGAGGCGATGTCCTCTTCTAATACAGTCTTTCTATTTTCCAAATGTGCAACTTGATCTTCTAGACTATTCAATTTCGCGTACACCTCATTGCCGTCTAATGACATCTGTTTCATAAAAATATGCTTTAATGTAATATTTAAATGAACAGTTACTATATGGACATAGGTGAATGAATGAATGAAAACACTTATTGTCCATCACAAATTAAAGGATACACATATGTAGTAATAGATAAACAAGTTTATGTAATACAATATAGCGGCCTTATCGCTTCGTAGCGATATCTTCTTGGTAACCAATAGCGTAAAGAAAAAATTACCTTGGTACATGCTGTAATAGGAGTATATACAATATAACGGTGTAAGAATATTGCCACTCCCTTTCTTCCCGTGGATGTCGTAAGAGGCGGCTAAGGGAAAAACTTTAAAAATGCAATTGACTACCGACAGTTAGCGGGATTGTCATTTTAGAAAATACTAAACTAAAATAAAACAGACGTGTCTACTTTGCACCACCACGTCTAGTGCGATCGCCAATCCGCTTGTCAAGTGTTGCGATTATGGCAAATCCTCCCTTACTTAAAGTCACGATAGCCGAGTGGTTCGGTGGTCGGAATTTCGAGTCAAGAGACTCGAGTTCGATCCCCAGGTGGCAGTACCAATGAGTTTTTCAAAAACTTATGTACGAATTTCATCGTTGGCTTGGACATAAAGACTGTGACGGGCTCACCACCTGTCACGTTGTCCCGAAAATATCTTCGGTGGAAGGTGGGTCAACGGGACTTAATTGTCTAGACTAGACCTCTGTCGGCCCCTGTATTGGGAATTGCGTGAAGATATTTATATTTATTTACTCCCTTACGGGAGAGGTCAATTTCCTGCAGTGAACTTTTAATGGCCGTTGTGATGTTGTAATTACTCAGGTCCATCGATAACGGAAAACACCGAGAGGAAATTCACATGTCTGTGAATATATCACAATCATAATGAATATATCTTATCAATATAATATGTTTAAGTAACTTTCAAATGAAAGCTAAAAATTTACCTGAATTTTCTTTAATTTATTGGAAGCTTCTATTATTGCACTCTCGGTAGGAGCTAACTTCTCTTTCAAAAGTTTCAGCTCACTTTCCAAGGCCCTTTTCTGTTCTTCACCTGAATGTAATAACAAACTTCGCTCATGATATTCAATCAAAGTTACACTATGCAGCTATGTAGTATTTATGGCGCAGTCTTAAATTATATATATTAAAAGTAAATGTATTTATACATTAATAAATATCTCATTGCCGAATTCTTCTTATATTCTTTACGTGGTCGTCGTAAGAGGCGAGTAAGGTAAGCCTTTAAAATTATAGTAGGCTCTCGACAATTGATTGAATATCCATCTCGAAAAATACCAGACCACAATTCAGGAGACCGGTGGTGAACAACTGCATCAGTTACTAGTATTGTGATCAATAAGTGCTATGTGAGGCAATTATGGCAAATTGTTTTTATAGGAGGGAGGTTCTATGTTCTTTAGTCGGTAATTAAGTGAAAATTGTGGACAGTCTTGAAAGCAATCATCTCATTTTTTATTCAATTTTAAAACAAACGCTACCTTCATCCCTTAGCCTTTCGAGATCAGACAGCGTTACCAGTTCATCTTTCATCGCTTGGGTCTTTTCAGGCAGCATTTGTAATTCAGCCACTAGACGCTCGCGAGTGGTTTCTGCCTGAAATTAATTTTGAAAGATATTTTTTTTTACCTAAAAACTCTAAGCACACTTATTTTTTATAAAAAATAAAATATAAAATATCTTCACGCAATTCCCAATACAGGGGTAGACAGAGGCCAAGTCCAGACAATTAAGTCCCTTTGAGTACCTTCCACGGAAGATATTTTCGGGACAACGTGACAGGTGGTGAGCCCGTCGCCGTGTTTGTGTCCAAGCCAACGATGAAATTCGTACATAAGTTTTTGAAAAACTCTTGGTACTGCCACCTGGGGATCGAACTCGGGTCTCACGACTCGAAATTCCGACAACCCAACAACTCGGCTATCGTGACTTTTTTTATTTATTACTTATTTTTATGAACATACTTTTTTCAAATTAGCCTGAAATCTCTCATAATCCTTCATAAGCATCTCTATTGTTTTCTTGCTCTCGTCATAAGCAGTCATATAACCTTCTTTTCGTTTAAGAGAATCTATTTCACTTAGATCAAGGTCTATATTAGAACTACAGTGTTCTAATGCGAAAACTATATCCTTTTCTAGTTGGTCAATTTTTTCTTTTTCTTTTGCCAGATTTTCTTCATATGTGGACATAAAAGCGTCCATAGTTTCTTCCCTTTTCTTAAGTTCTCTATACTTTTGGTGGCGTTCGGAGTTACCTTCTTCCAGATCCTGAAATCAAAGCACCTTTTAGTTATACAGTAGGAACTCGTTCCTCCTCGTGACTCTCGTTCTGGCCGGCCGGCTGATAGGCTGTTATTAGCCGTCTGACGTCAACTCGTCGTCAGTGATTTGTTCATCGCCTTCCGAGATGACCCCTATGATCCTCAAATAAGTGCTGCAGCTGCTCAAAAATGAGGTGCTGCTGGTGCCGAAAGCACGTTACAAAGATATGAAGTGTTAACTGATGAGGAGAGGGGCAATTTATGAGGACGATGAGCACGACGAGGACTCCAAGAGTTCTGGCTATTTAGTCAGATAATGAATCTATGTAGGTGAAACGACTGGAATAATTATGTGATTTTTCGGGTGGGACCGCGTACAGAAACGATGCGATGTAATTATTTAATAATAACTTTATAATATAAATTTGCGCAAGGTAAGGCGCGAGTCTATTAACTCTTTCACTGTTTTTCTTAGATATATATCTTCACGCCATTCCTAATATAGGGGTAGACAGAGGTCTACACAATTATTTTCTATCTACCCACCTTCCACTGAATTTTTTTAACATTTTTTGGGACACCTTGACAGGTGGTGAGCCCGTCGCCGTCTTTATGTCCAAGCCAGCGATATGATTCGTAATTTAGTTTTTTTTTTGAACAAACCCATTGGTACGAACCTTAAGGATCAATCTCGGGTCTCTCGACTCAAATTCTCGTTATTCAACCGTTCGGCTATCGTGACTCTGTATTTCTTACATGTTTGTAATTTTGAACATATACATTTTTGTCTTTGTGATTTAATTTAAAAGATTAAAGTTAAATATGTGTTTTAGTAACATTAAATATGGCATACCTATATCCGGACGCCTCGATTAATCAACAAAGGGCCTTGTTTTTGCCACTCCGGATTAACCAGGCCCTACTGTATTAAAACATATTCTAGTATACTGTGTCAATTCTTTTTATGCTTAATACATAATATACAACTTTAAATTTTTCCCCATAATCTTGAAAGGATGTTATGCATGTCTGGAAGGGATTCCTCCTACGTATAATGGGAAATAAAGCGTATATCATGTATCTAATAACCATTTAATGGGCTAGAATTATATAAAAAATGGTTTGTTATACCTGCTCTGCTTGTTCTATCAATTCCTGCACTTTTCTTATTTGTTCTTTTAGGTTGGCGGCGTTGCTATCCAATGATGCAATCGCGGCATTGTCTTCGCGAACCTGTAACGATTAATTGTAACTTATTTCTATCATTCAATAGTCACGTTAGCCGAGTGGTTAGGTGATCGGAATTTGATTCAAGGGACTCGAGTTTGTGTGTGTGTAGGCCCGTACCTATCGGTTTTTTCAAAACTTATGTAGGATATACATCTTTGGTTTGGCCATAAAGACGGCGACAGGCTCACATTGTCCCAAAAAATGTTTTCGGTGTCAGGTGGGTATGCCACTTATACTTTATTTTTAATAAATTTTGCTTCACTGCGGGCTTTTAAAAAATGTGACACCAAATACAAATATGTAATTGCAGTCACGATAGCCGAGTGGTTGGGTGGTCGGAATTTCGAGTCAAGAGACCAATGGGTTTTTCAAAAACTTATGTACGAATATCATTGGCTTGGACATAAAGACGGCGACGGGCTCACGACCTGTCACGTTGTCCCGAAAATATCTTCGGTGGAAGGTGGGTCGAAGGGACTTAATTGTCTAGACTCGACCTCTGTCTTCCCCTGTATTGGGAATTGCGTGAAGATATTTATTATAATATAATATAAGATATTATAAATATTATTTATTTTATAAAACAGCATATTGATAAAGCAAATGATAAAACAGAAACCATGGGAAATTAATTTTCTTTGGAAAGAATTGTATGAATTCGATTTTTTGGTTTGTTACGACTTTACGGTTTTTTTGTTTGATTTTCAATAATGGTTTTTATAAAAAGGCCACGAATATGTCCTAAAATACTTCCATATCAATAACGATGTAATAATTACTTGTTGTAAAAGCTTCTCTCTCTCTTCTTGTGGATCTAAGTGACTGTTTATTTCATTCCTGATGCTGTTGCGTTTCTCTTCCGCAGCTGCTAGTCTCTTATGCAATTCCAGTAGGTGTAGCTTTATCTGAAAAAATTAAAAATAAAATGACATCGAACAAAATTTCTCAATTAGATTAAAGGTTACTCGCCGTATTTTAGACGCAAATAATATAATATCGCAAAATAAATAAATATTAATAAAATAAATATAATTATTAAATTTCATATCTGCATTATGAAATTTAAAATATTAGATAGGGACAACGTCACATACATTACTCTTAATCACAAAGTAAGCAGCTAAAGCGCTTGTTATATGGAATCAGAAACAACGAAAGGTACCATACCACATATATATACGGTACTGACCCGAGAAAATGTAGTAAAAGTAGTAGTGTTTTCTACATTGACCCGATCAAGAATCGAACGCTCAACCTCAACCTCAGAGCTGGCGACACCTTGAAAATGCTACTCGTTCACGGAGGTCGTCAATTAAGTATGAGTCATACAAAAATGTCCAATCAGTCATATTTTCATGGGTTATAATTAATCGAATTCTCGTGACATGTTGAGTTGCGACCTTTCGTTGCATACAGACACGGTCACAAGTAGCCCTTTTATAACAAAGCCACAAACACCAGTCTCGCTATGCAACCTTCATATAAAAGAAATTTTTTCCCTAACTCTTCTAGCAAGGTAGGCTAGAAGACGATGCCGATATCCAACTGGACTTTAGAGAAATATATATAGGTTCAGTGGGCGCATTAAAACCACTAAAGGTAAAAAAAGAGTAAAATTGCCGAAAAAACCTAGGCATAAACGTTCTTATTATTATGTCATGGTGTCAGATTTGTTGAACATTCATGAGTTATGTCAACGTATAAGTTATGTACGTATATATTTTGCAAATGAATTTACCTGCGATACTGATATCTCTCTATTGAATTCTTCTTTTTCCTTTATAAGGTGGTCGATTTGTGATCTAGCTTGCTCCACTTCTTCCCTTAAAGCCGCAGCTGTAGCCTCAAGCTCGTTGTATTGTCGCCTTTGATCCGACGTCATTTCTGTTAATAGTTTTGAGATGGTTGACTGCTCCTGAAAATAGACGTCGGTAATAATATCAATGAGTAATAAAATATTGCATAGGTACGTATAGCCAAGAACGATTAATCTGCCATAGTGGACGTGGTAACTGTGGAAAATTTTTTTTTCTAGAAGAGTTTGTTTTGAATTCTGATAACATTTAGAAGTATAATAGTTAAAGGTTACTACTAAAACTACCTATAAACCAAATTTGATTCGACTAGTCTTCAAAATATCTTCTATAAAAGGGCGCTGGAAAGATACTGCTTTTTATCTTTTTCGTATTATCTAAAGTTCTTTGGTTCTAACTGTAAAACATTATAATAGTTAAATAATCAATTGCGATGATGGTATTGCCATTATCACCAAATCTTAAAAGCCTTGGCTTATATCACGGGACAACCATCTCTAAAAATATCAAAAAAATAAAGCTGGCGGTGGCGGGCAACATCGTATAAGGTACGAAGGCATGGTACTGAAGTCTTCAATCTGTTTGCCAAGTGTGCTAGTGTGGTAAATCTCTTTAATTTACCTGCTTTGCCTCCAATGCACATTTACATTCTATGATGTATACAGCATAGCAAACATAGCAAGAAATATACCATAAAGGGCATACACTCGTAGTTTAAAACTAAATTTTCATGTGCCTTGGCTGAATGATGAAATTATTCATCATCACGACTCGAGTACAAGATTTATTATACGACATGCAAATGTTCGTCCCTAAAATAATCTATCTAAACTATTTTACGCGATAACTGTCTGCTTGTGCAGACAAACTTATTGATCCGATAATCAATAGTCGACACGAATTACAACTTCACCGACAGCATGCATGTTCCAGTCTTATAAAAAAATTAAAAAAAAGAACCTTAATAAAACGATTTTCGGATTTTATCACGTTTTTTATTAGTTTTTAACAAACTATTTTTATTTCCCGAAGTGGTCACGCGGGGACTGGATCCCCCGAATTAAAAAATGCGATAAAATCCGAAAATCGTTTTATTTAAGATGTGTAGCATTCGCGTAAATACAAGAAATCATTACAAAAACTTGAGTTTTTTTTATATTTGGATGTTATATATAAATAGATATAGACTTATGACTGTTTGTTACTCAGTCACGCTGAAATAGCAGAACGGTTATAAAAATAAAAATTTTTGAATGATACACAGATTGTTTATTACCTAATAGTTTATGATTTCTTCCGAAAAATGGTTTTTTACCTTGTACTCCGAAAAATTAATAAATTTTCTAAATGTGCCAAATAAAGTTTTATAAAGTAATATAGTATTAGTATAGTATAAGTAATAAAGTAGTATTAAAAGGAGTTTGTCTATTACCTTATCCATCTGTTCTCTTAGTTGTCTTAACTGGTTCTCTTTTCTCTGCTTTTCTATAAACACTTGTTCAACTTCTTCTTGCAATTTCTTATTGCTTAATTCCAATTCTCTTGTTTGTTCTTCAACTGATTGTTTAGTAGCTTCGCCATTTGCGATCCGAATTGCGGTGTTGTAATCTGCAAGTCTTCCTTGTAAATCTGAAAATGGAAAAAATGTAAAAAATATCTTCACGCAATTCCTAATACAGGGGTAGATAGAGGTCTAGTCTAGACAATTAAGTCCCTTTGACCCACCTTCCACGGAAGATATTTTCTGAACAACGTGACAGGTGGTGAGCCCGTCGCCGTCTTTATGTCCAAGCCATTGATATAATTCGAACATAAGTTTTTGAAAAACTCATTGGAACGAGCCTTCCACCTGGGGATCGAACTCGGGTCTCTTGACTCGAAATTCCGACCACCCAACCACTCGGTTATCGTGACTTTTAATTTAAATTTAAAGGTATTTATTTTCAACAGATCCTCAGATTTAAAGATTACGTAATTCCCGAATATATCACGATACAATAGTCACGATAGCCGAGTTGTCGGGTGGTCGGAATTTCGAGTCGAGAGACCTGAGTTCGATCCCCAGGTGGCAGTACCAATGAGTTTTTCAAAAAAAACTTATGTACTAATTTCATCGTTGGCTTGGACATAATGGCGGCGACGGGCTCACCACCTGTCACGTTGTCCCGAAAATATCTTCGGTGGAAGGTGGGTCAAAGGGACTTAATTGTCTAGACTTGACCTCTGTCTACCCCTGTATTGGGAATTGCGTGAAGATATTTCTTCTTTGTATATAATAAAAGAAACTCAAAATAATTAACAAGTAGCAGAGTAAGCAAGATCAAATGTCACAGCTATTGCCTTCGATCTCAGATAGAATTATTAGGAAAACAACTCAATACAAAACCACAGAGGCAACAATAATTTTAACAATAGATATTATGTAAGTAATATGTAATGAAATAAAATAAAAATAAGCACAGGGGTGACAAGAATTACTAAAAAGTTCGTTACCTTTAGCTTATCAACTTCAACACAGTAATTTTATGAAAAACTTGATTGTCACAATATTAATTGATTATTAGGCTTTTCAAAGATATTTGAAATTGAGGTAGATTAAAACTGTTATTAATTTTAATTAAATTTAAATTAAGGAGCATAATTTAACAGAACTTATTGACAGGGTTGCCACATGAAAATCCTTATCCTTATTGTCACGATAGCCCTGTATTGGGAATTGCGTAATTCCCGAATCCAGTGGTCTGTGAATAAGTTAGCCCTGTGTACGTGCCGAGATTTGTTTTTTAATAATCTTTGTTTCTAGTTACGGACTAGAAACAAAGATTTAAAAAGATTAAATCTTTTTAAATCTTTGTTTATATAAATCACTGTTAATTATTTTACTGTTGACTTTATAGAATAATACATATATCAATAATATTATGTATTATTTCATCAAAAAATGGTAATTTAAATTAATAGTTGTTATTGGTTCCAATAGAACACAAATTTGATGATGATCCAGTGGTATTCCATTTGGTCTACAACTGGTTTTTAATCTCTTTGAGAATTTTTTTGTTTTTCATTTTATATTTATATTAACATAATTGATGATATAAATGAATTTTCATTAATAAACTCCTAAAAAATCACATCGTTCCAGTTGTAGACCAGTGGTTTTTTACAGGTAACATCTCGACTACGAGTTTGTTCCAGTAACTGACCTGACTTACATTGATTTACAGACGCAATGCCGCCGAAAAGAAAATTTCAAATATAAGGAGGAAGATGTCTTAAAAGCGATAAACGACATAAGCAAAGGCGCAAAAATTAGGGTAACATGCCGAAAATATAATATTTCTCATACAACCGTTATAAATAAAACAAAACTGAAGTACCCTGTATAACGAAAAATCGGACCTCCCACGATATTAACCAATTAAGAAGAATCCTTGCTTAATATTTGGATAATAGCGATGGCAAAAAAAAGGATTTCCAGTCAATAAAGAAATGATATTTGACACTATTAAGAAAATTATAATAGAAGAGAAAGGACCAAATTCATTTAAAGATAACACACCTGGCAAGCATAAAAACTCTTAAGGCAGGTAACAGATATACAAAATCAAAGAAAAAGAAAAATTAAACAGATAAAGAAACACCAGCAGCTCCGAAAAAGTGGAGGCGGTTTATAATTTATTCCGACTCTGATGAAGAGATTGTTCCTTTAACTGTACATAAATGTTTGGAGGCCAATCAAAAACCAAAGAAAAGCGATTACGTGATCGTTAGGTATGAAAGGGAATATTTTCTAGGGATTGTAGAGAATATTGACGGCGCCCTTTATGAGATAAGTACAATGATAACTTCTGCTGGAAATACTTTCCGTTGACCAGAACAATGTGATAAAATCTGGTACCGGAGAAATGCGATAAAATAGAAGATTGCAGTTCCTACATTGGCTAATAGTCGCGGTTTTTATAGAGTTCCTGAAATGGATAAAGTGATGCCAAAATATATTAAGTATTTAAAATATTATAGGTAAATTGTTCTAGGTTTAAAACCTTAATATTTTATATTTCGTTTCATGATAATTCATTAATATTTTATTGCAAGCTACGACAGTTATGTCAGTGATATGAATCTTTTAATAATTAGTTATTTAATTAAGCACCATGTAGCTAATAATTAAATGCTACAAAGAACATAGCCTAGTAGCATTTAAATATTACCTACAAGAAACTTGAAGACTGATAAAAAGTTGTGATCATTACTAAGTACAAATTAATTAAGTTAGTATAAAATATAAAATTATTATTCATGAAAAGCATTTGTTTTATTTACTGGTTCACTATTGGCACAATGTCTGGTCTATAAATGGTACCTTCTGGTCTACCTTAGGCACCTTGCGACTTTCCACATTCATGTTTAAATAAAAATAAACTTAATAAGTATTAAAGAAATCGGAATAATCTACATAATTCTGTGGTAGATAACATATATTTTATATTTTTTTTAAATTATTGTCACAATAATGGATTTTCTTCATCAAATTATGTGTCAAAATGTCACTTAATTGGTTTGTTACAGGTGCACCCACCCTCTTAAATATTATTAATAATATTAGAAATATTAATTGATTTTTAAATAGTTATAAACTTAAACAGTTTGCGAATAAGTTACGTTTATGAAAAACAAAGATAATAGACACTGTAAGTATAAGACGACGCAGTAGATAAGTTTTTGCCACTTTAGGTTATTAAACAAGTCCTAAGGAAGTGCAGTGTTGTGTAGTGCCGCAGGAAGCAATTATTTCTTAAGTAAAAGTGAAATGCCCTTCAGGGGTAAAAATAAATTTAGGAGTTTTAAATTTGTTTGCCGTGTGGTATCAGCATAAGAAATTACCACTCCCGCATGGAGTCTTTTCTCTCTTTCCGAAGGAGTCTTTTTGAATATCAGTAATAACACTTGCCACTAAAGGATAGATCATAAAGTACCATATATTTGTGTGTAGTAAATCGATAGCAACGTTTAACATTAATTAAAACATTTATATCATTAGCCAGCGTGACAACATAGACGTAACTTCCGCTTATTGATTGAAGAGAAACAATCAACAATAATATACATTTTCTTATCTTAAAGGGAGGAAAAAACAATTCAAAAATTATTTAAACTAAAGTGAAGCTTGTAAGCTATCGGCTAGAGGGTTCACCACTAAAGGCCTTGCTAATGTTAAATTCTGCCGACAGATGGCAGACAATTATTATAGATAATAATTATAATAAATAATAATTATAATTATTATTAATAATAAAATCCGTAAATAACAGCTTCACGACAATTTTACTTTATTTAGATTAGGTTACAGCAATAAAACAACCTGTTAATTCCTGTGCAAGTTCCCTCACTCTCTTTTCGTAATGTTTCTTCGCAGATCGCTCCCTTTCGCCGGATTCCACTTTGTCGCTTAAACGAGCAATCTCCGCTTTCATCTCGCGGACCTTCACCTGCATTAACTCTTCCCAGTATCGTTTATCTTGCAGCTGCCTGGTGCGAAATCCTCTGGCCGTTCCTGTACGAAGCCCTGAGATACCTTGTTGAGTAATTGGCCTGTCAATCTGGGAAGTTCAAAAAAAAATTTTATAAACTTAAATATCTTCGTATACTTATTTAACGGTCAGTAAATCCGCTGCAAAACAGGACTACTAAATGACAATTTACCATAGTGACCACGCTTGATATATAAATTGGCGACCGCAATACTATACAATTTAGACGATCTTGTTCGTCGCGTTGCTAAAGGCTTACGACTTCACTATGTAATGCATTAAATGTAGCACAGTGTTGATTATACTAGGGTATGCAGAGGCTCGAACAACGAAGTCATTGCAAACTATTTTTCACAGAGGTTTATTTGAAGCAACGTGGTGAGTCTTATGCCGTCTTTATGTCCTAGCGAACGGTACACTACAGTACTGCGGAATATTTAGATAAGTATATATTGACATTGATAAATATTTATAAATATACGGTAAAAATACGTCAAGTCACGATAGCCGTGTTGTTGGGTGGTCGGAATTTCGAGCCGAGAGACCCGAGTTCGATCCCCAGGTGGCAGTACCAATGATACATACATACATACATATCATCACGCCTCTTTCCCGTAGGGGTAGGCAGAGACCACTTCTTTCCACTTGCTACGATCCTTACATACTTGTTTCGCTTCGTCCACTTTCATTATTCCCTTCATAAATTCCCTTCGATTCAGGGTACTCTTGACCTGGCCTTTTTTCAGGACGTCCCTGATTTGGTCTTGAAACATCCGCCTAGGTCTTCCCCTTCCTACACTTCCATTCACATTCGCCTTATATGCTTTTTCGTCAATCGTTCTTCATTCATTCTCTCGACATGGCCAAACCATCTCAGAATACCTTTCTCAATTTTAGTCACTACATCTTCTTTCAGACCACAACGTTTCCTTATTTCACCATTCCTTATCCTTATCTTTACATTCATCTTCATCCCCTTCCTAACAAAATCTTCACTCATAGCAGTTACCATCTCCTGCATCTCCTCGGCTGAAGACGCAAGTAATACTTGATCATCAGCATAGAGAAAACATTTGACGAGTAACTCATTCATTCTCAACCCACTTTCATTCTCTTTTAAATCTGTCAAGCAATTGTCCATAAACAGATTAAACAGCCACGGTGACGCTACACATCCCTGTCTAACACCTTTTCGATATTAAACCATTCAGTGTACGCCCCGTTTATCCTTACACAAGCACAGGAATCCCTATAAAGAGATTGCAATGCTCGTATGAGGATACTGCTGACACCTTTCACGGACAATGCTGACCACAATTCATTCCTCACCACTCTATCATAGGCCTTTTCTAAATCCACGAACGTGCAATAGACCTTCTGGTTTTAGCCAGACACTTTTCGGCTATGCACCGCAAGGAAAAGACCTGATCCGTACACCCCATTCCCTTTCTAAATCCCGCTTGTGCATCCCATACTTTTTCGTCCGTTTCATTCACAACCCTTTCAATCAACACTTTCGCATACAATTTACCGACGACGCTGAGAAGGCTTATACCGCGGTAATTTACGCAGTCCTGCCGTGACCCCTTTCCCTTATATAATGGCACGATTACGGCTTTGCACCAGTCTCCCGGTACTTGCCCATTTTGCCAGCACATATTGAAAAGGCGGTACAGCTGACTAGCCACTAAGCCCTGTCCAGTCCTCAGCATCTCGACGGTAATCCTATCATATCCGGCAGCCTTACCAAATCTCATACTTTTCAACGCTTTTACTATTTCATCCACGCTTATCTCACTGTCATCAACATTTATATTAACCATGGAAGGTGCCGGGTGTTGTACCTGCACTTCCTCTCTTTCAAATAAACATTCAAAATACTCTTTCCATCTCTTTAACACATATTCTTCTCCTTTTATAATGCTCCCATCTTGACTCCTGATTGTATTCAGCTCCGAGGTAGAGGTTTTTCCTCTGGCTGTATTGACGGATTTCCAGAAAAACTTGATGTTTGACTGGAAATCTTCAGTGAGCCTCCTATCAAAATCATCCTTTTGTTCTTCTTTCTTTCTAGTCACAACATCTTTCGCAGCTGATTTGAATCTTTTATACTTCTTTCTCGCTTCCTTTATCTCGTCATTCGTCGCCTTTTGAAGTTTTTGGTTAGCTTTTGTTGCTAACCAATCCAACCACGCTTTCTTCTTTTCTTGCACAGCCTTTTGTACATCTTTATCCATTCACACATTATACTTCTTTCATCCTTTCCTTCGTTTAGCTACTCCGCATACCTCAACAGCAACATTCACGACTCCTTTCTTAAATGTCTCCCACAAATCTTCAATCACACATATCTCTTCTATGCCTTTAAAACTTTCTATCAGTTTCTCTACATACTCGTCTTTCTTATCCTTTTCTTGTAGATTTTCCACTTTTATTCTGTCCAAAACACTCGTAGGCTCGGCTCCTCGGTGTCGCCACCGTTTAAAGATGCCATGTATTCGGGCTATGACCAGGAAGTGGTCTGTGTCAAGGCCTACACCGCGGTATGCTCGAGTGTCTAGCAGGTTCTTCCTCAATCTTTGATCCACAATAACAAAATCAATTATACTTCTAGACTCACCCTCAATTCTTGTATACAAATGGATCTTTTGTGATCAAACATTGTATTGGCCACGCACAGATTCCATTCCAAGCATACTTCAAGTAGGCTTCTCCCATTTTCGTTCACTCTCTCGTCCCCAAATGTACCCAGTACTCCTTCATACCCATCACGCTTTACTCCAACCCACCCATTAAAGTCCCCTAACATCACGATCCGTTCATTTTCTCCGCATTTATTCAAGACCTCTCTCATGCTATCCCAAAATTCCTCTCTCTTTTTGGGCTTTTAATGACCCACCCTCGCAGATCCGTCGGTGCATAAACCCCAAGGATAAACAAGCAGGTGAGTCCAACTTTTAACCTAACCCAGAGGAGTCTTGGGCTTACACATTCATGCTCTATCACACATTCAACTATTCGAGAGGAAAGAATCACACCAACTCCTGACAGCCTTGGCTGGTTTGGGGACTCCCGACCAGTATGCCGTGTAGGGACCATGAACCGTGGTGTCACATCCTTTCCTCTTGGTTTCGTTCACGCACAGGATATCTATACATCGTTCGTCCATCATCTGACATACTTCATCTACCTTACCATCCATTCCTCCTCTTACATTCAACGTAGCGAAGCGGCTCTCCATGGGCCGCTTTTCGCCCCCGCGAGAAACGAGACGTGATGGGTGGCGAACCACATCGCCGCCATTTTGGTAAGTAAAATTCACCATTGCGTTCCCACGAGTAGCAAGGGAAAGGTTTGTCCACCCCAGCAGAGCCCCGCATGCCAGGGTAAGGCTAGCCTAATTCTGGGTCGCCCGGTCCCAGGGCAGTGTGGCACGCTAACGACTAGGCTTGCCCCTAACCATGCATCCATCCGCACGGCAGACGTTGGATTGGCGGAGAGAATAGGAGTAAGGAAAGGGAAGTATAGGTTGTGAGAAAAGGAAGATTGGTAAGTTAAGGTGGGAATTAGGAAAGGTAGGATATTACCGCCCAGGAAGGCAAGGGATAGGACAGTAATAGCTAGGGAAGCCGGGGTCGCATACCCGTATACCATACCACAACTACCGGACAGGTAAGTTAGGATGAGTATCCCTGACTGACAGTACCAATGAGTTTTTCAAAAACTTATGTACGTATTTCATCGTTGGCTTGGACATAAAGGCGGCGACGGGCTCACCACCTGTCACGTTGTCCCGAAAATATCTTCGGTGGAAGGTGGGTCAAAGGGACTTAATTGTCTAGACTTGACCTCTGTCTACCCCTGTGTATTGGGAATTGCGTGAAGATATTTATATTTTTATTATATTATGTGAAAATACCGGGCACATCAGAAATTGTTTGCCGATCGATGGACGTAATGTGTGTTACTTATATCGTTAAAAAGATGATTTGATTTGACTTGGAATTAATAAAACATTAAGCGATAGAAACTATTATGTCTTAGACTCGCCAACACAAAAATCGGTTAAATAGTTTTATTCGGAATTACCATAGAAAATCCAGTTATGGCAGTTGGCTGGCGGTTGGCAGTCGGGGGAGCTGGACCGAATCCTGCCGTGGATAGACGCGAGGCTGTGTTTCCTCGGTAAGCTGAAGTCGGCCTCATGCTCCCGCTTCTATATATACGAGAAAGAATGTTGCATATTTATGAATTCAATACGATATCACCATGTATATATGATGTATATTTTGATTATAGTATGTGACGATCCCCATGGACGAAGAGCGTACAAAACCGGTTTTCATGGTGTTCCAGCTCTGAGGTCACCGAAACGGGGACCAGATTCCATAATATAAGTGCTTTAGCTACTTACTTTGATAGATCAATGTATGTAATGCAGGATACCCTACATATGTATTTATTGATTTATTTATTACACTAAGCTCTCTTTATACTCATGCATTTCCCAATGTTGAGGTACTTAAAGATATTAAATTCCTTTGGAACGACATTTCACCGGAGATTATTTGAGACATCGTGCCAGGTGGTATGCCTTTCGCGGTCTTTGTTTCTAGGACATTTTTTTTTAGTTATAAACAGTTAATTTAATTCAGGCAATAAGGTAATAAAATTGATTAAGGTGGCACAAAGTTCGCCCGATTAGATAGTGTAATCATAGATTTAATATCTTTAATTCTATCTTAAAAATAAATTTCAAATAATATTGGAATTGATATTGTTTATTTGTAGCACAGAACATGCTCGTTCGGACCTTAAACTTAAGTTGAATTGCTGCAAACCGTGATAGTAAAACTATGTTAGAGGTTGCACTATTTTATTATTTTAATTAATTTATATGTACCTTGATACAGGATGACCACTGTTAGTATATTCTCGGTACCCCCTCCTGGAAACCGGCCGCGGGGCTTCGGGCCGTCTGATCACGCTTGCTCTATCCACACCACTATCGGAAAAATCCATAACGAACGCTTTTTTCAACAAGTTTTCACCTCTAAGAGGGTAATAGTAATTAAATAACGGTGCCGATTGTCACGCGCAATAACGTTGTTGTTTGGGGTGTTACCATGGAAACAGAAACCCATGTACTCTATGTTAGGAACTGCTCACATTGTAGTGATCATAGATAATATATAGTATCATAGCAAAGAGAATATAACTACTACGTATTGACACCACGAGAGTATAAGCCTACGCTTTATATTGACAACATTCCATGTAGTGTACTATAGTTTAACCTTATGCTACGCATATCTTAAAAGTGTTTATTGTCTTAAACGACAAAAGAGTTTACATTTCCAGATAAAATATTTATTTAAAGTATATTAAAACAATTTTATTCTTTTTGAGTTTCAATAAAAAATAATTTAACATTTTAAAATATTTCGGTGCTCGTAAGTAAGACGCGGTCGCTCATGCTTGCTGCCTCCGGATTAATGACTAAATTAACTTAAGTAGGACACTAAAATTAAAATCAAAGTCATTAATTTAAGCGATAGGTAATTCATCTTTATTAAAAATCTTTATAGAAAAAAAACCCATTGGTACGCACGCGCCTGCCACCTGGGGATCGCACTTGGGTCTATTGACTCGAATCTCGATCACCCAACCATTCGGCTATCATAACTTAAGTAATTGTAATTGTAATTAACTGTAATCAAATCAATGTAATTGAAGAGATATTAACTACATAAGCACAAATATTCATATATAGAAAGGGACAACATCACATACATTGCTCCGAACTTAATGTAAGATGCTTAAGCACTTGTGGTATGGGAATCGGAAACAACAAAGTTACCACAAACCGAGAAAATGTAGAAAAAGTGGTTTTTCTATATTGACCCGACCGGGAATCGAACCCGGGACCTCGAGATGGCGACACTTTGAAAACCGGTGTTTACACTACTCGTCCACGGAGGTCGTCAAATTTACAGTCGATTACATATATTGTTTTACCACTTTAATTGATATGGTTTTGGTACGATACTCACATTAGTTACTTTTCTTTGTTACTTCAAGTTTATGAAAACAATTATTAAAATTTATTAAAAACAACGACATCATAGAACACAAAGTAAGTGGTAACAAAAGTGAAAGTGCAAAAATTTGTTAATAATATTAAATTACTAATAAATCTAAGTGACAGAACACTAAAGATAACACGCGTATTTATTGATGTTTAAGTATTCAACCACCATAATTTTAAACGCAAGATAAAATTCCATTACATTTACATAAATACTAATTTCGTAACAAAGAATTTCCATCGCTTTATTAAGTGAGTCGTCTGGTAGAAAAACATTTACGCTGCATAAAATGATTTGGAATGTTTTTCTGAAATTTTTATTTTTTATTACTCCCATTTGTTGTTTCTCGTTTAATGGCGGATTCAGATATTTAGTAAATGAAATATCTTCTGTTGTTACATTGGCAGGCATCCGAGGGCACGAAACACATTGGCTGGGACAAAAGCTGGACAATTTTGATGAAAATGAAAAACGAACGTGGAAAATGCGGTACTTCAAAAGAAACGAATTTTGGAAACCTAATGGCCCTATATATTTATTTATTGGTGGTGAATATGAAGCGTCTCCCAATTTCTTGTACACCGGTCTGATGTATGAGTTGGCCAAAGAAACGAACGGTGCAATGTATGCATCAGAACATAGGTACTATGGAAAGAGTATACCTGTTAATGGAACTGATGTTGAAGATTTCAAATATTTGAGCGCGAATCAAGCTCTTGCAGATAATGCACAGCTTATACGGAACATAAAATTTAATCCATTTTTTGCTACATCCAAGGTGGTTGTAATAGGTGGTTCTTATCCTGGTAATTTGGCAGCGTGGATGAGATTATTGTATCCTGATTTAGTTGATGCAGCAATAGCGAGCAGTGCACCTATTTTAGCAAAAAAAGATTTTTACGAATATCTCGAAACTGTTAACGACGATTACGAACAATACGGAAGTGATGGCTGCCTAAACGCAATAAACAAAATATTTAAACGATACGAATGTATGTTTAAAACGCAAGATGGAATTCAAAAATTAAAGGAGGAAGAAAATATTTGCTCCGAAACAAATATGAGTAAACCAGAAAATAAACAACTCTTCTTCTCTCATAAAGTGTCTCCGTTTATGTCTAATGCGCAATATGGGACTACTGAAAAAATTAAAGACCACTGCGTATACATTAATAAAAAGCAAAACAACACTCTGTTCGTTGAATCAACTTTTTGGAAAAAGGATAGGCAATGCAATGACTATGATTTCAGCAAGATGATTGACGAGTCTTATAATGATCAAATCAACTGGTATGTCAGTTGGACTTATCAGATATGTACCGAATTTGGCTACTTTCAAAGTACGTCATCTGAGAAGCAACCGTTTACAAACAATGTCCCAGTTGATTTCTATGAGAAAATGTGCATAGAAGCGTTTGGCCCTGAATTTAACGATACTGCTATCGACATTGGAATAGAAAGCGTTAATGATATATATGGTGGATTGCAACCCAATGTGACGAAGGTAGTTTTTGTAAATGGAGAGTTGGACCCGTGGAGTAGACTCAGTGTTCTAGAAGATATTTCTTATGACGCCCCTGCTATAGTTATTCCACGGTCGTCGCATTGCCGAGATTTGTTTTCTAATCGCCAAGGCGACCACGAAGAATTGATGGAAGCAAGAAAGAATATAAAGTATCTGATAAAAAAATGGATAGGTGCAGGTAATTTTATATCGAACTAAAATATGATTTATTAATTATTAATATTGTTAGGATTCTAAATAAATTAATAATAAAAAAAATAAACTAATTATATTACTGTCTCTGTTTAATAATTAAATATGTTAAATAACAAAGTTTTCAATTACAATCCAATCAATTTTATACACTGTTCATATTCTTTCTTCGCGATAAAATTTCCTTTTAAACAGCTTATTGGCCACTTCGGGCAAAGGAGTCTATTTCCTATGGAAGGTATACCATAATGGCTTACGCTTGGCAAAGATATCGGTGATCCTGTACCAGATAATGTGTACCTTAAACACTGATGTCTCTTATAGGTACGTTAATTTTGAACAGGTATTTTTCAAGTTGTTTGAGAGGCCTACCTAGCAGAATATGAAATCGGTAGTCTTAACGTTGCTAATGATGATGTTGAATGCTTCGTGAGCCTCAGTCTCATCCAATACTTATCTACCGGATGGTATCTGTTGACAAATCATATCACTCCTTAACTCGTTACCATTATTTATTTTTACATACATTGGAGAAAAGAATATAAAGTTCTCATTTGAAGTTCTTAAAAATATGTACCAACAAAATTGCTATATACTCTATATAGAAATTTTGTTGGTATATATTTCTATAAAGTATATTATATTTAAGGATACAATAGCTTCCAAAATCATCTCCGCTGCCTTTAATGATGAATCCTAGAGGCATACGACTAAATCATTGACATGATTTTCTAATTTTTTCATGAAATTGGGGTTTCTGTGATACCTACATACACGGATACCTAAACGTGCATGTATGAGAAAATGATGAATCTGAAAGAAGCGACAGAGGTATGTAGGGAATGTGGCACTTGGCACTTTTGAAAGTCGAGAAACAAGACAAAGAGAAATAAAGAGTTACACCAAAATCAGCTGTGACTTCGCCTTGAAAGCGTAACAGACATACGATAGTATATTTGTTAACTGTTCTGTAGACTATTTGTAGAGATAGTCGTATCTACAATTTGAAATTATGACTGTTTGTTATTATTACCTAAAATTCTGTATCTCCTATAGTGAAATCTTCTTTAGAAATGTTGTGCTTTGAAACTTGATGGAACGAAAAAAGCTACTCTTAAAAGAAACGAATTAAAAAACGGATATGTACTCATTTTTAAATTTTGTTGCTACTCAGATAACCTATCGTATATGAAGTTTAACAATTATCATTGAACAAAATATTCATTTCAAGAATCTAGTTTGTCACGGTATTTGAACTATAAAATAAATAACAAAAGAAAAACTATATTATATTCTAATGATTGCAAAGCGGATGACTTTTCACGATCGTAAACCGTTACTTATCCACTGACATATCTGTATAATAGTAGGATTGCCTTTCACACATTACGGCTTGTGGCGCCTGCAGGAGATAAACCTCTCCCGTGACAAGGGTTTTCCATAATCGTCACGCTTGGCAAGAGGATTGGCTATCGCAGCAACAGATATTTTGCATCTTAGACGGTGCTGCTCATCTCCGATTTGGTGAATTATGGTCGATATATCTGATATATCAATGGAAAATAGGAGATCTTATACTTTTTCGCTAACACTATTCAGCAACAGCAATGCCTTACAGCCTATTATTTTAACAGCTATTTATTGAAATCAGAACACAACTGTAACTACAATGCCGTCACCAAACGACTGAAAATGGGTTAAATTATGATGCTAATCGTCAAAACACTTAGACGCGGGGTTAGTCTAATTTGGTGGACACGTATCCTAATATATGTTTCGGATTATATTATTGTTTCCTTTAATTAAAAGTAATATTACAGTAAATATTTATAATGGCGAAGGATCAAGTAAATATCACTTATTCATAATGAAAGACAGATAGTCGTAAGATTATAAATAAAGATGAGTATCGTTATAAAAATTACAGGCCGGTGGCCCGGATTTGCAGCAAAAACTTCTTCAATATGTATGTGGTCGCCAAATATGAAAAATCGTCGAGGGATTGATATGAAATTTTTTACACAACGTAACATTTCGATAAAAGATTGTTTGTGTGTTATTTCACAGAATATAATATACGAAGTTTTCACAGAATTAGAAAATCCTGTATTTTCCGGTGAATCTTTGTTCTAGCAGAGCTTCTATTGCGATTTACATGCCACGAAGTATTAATATGCGCCTGACAAATATAAATAGCAATTTATATTTCCTAATTAAAGCACTTTAATAACTTTAGTGAAACTATTGATTTACTAATCCTTTATTGAATAATATTCATTATTAATTCTATTACCACAGCTCTGATCGTCCGCGAATCGAACCCGGACCGGTCAATTTAGAATACCATTTTTTTTGTATTGCCTCGTGTGAGAGTGTTTGTGAAACTTTACTACTACTTACTTTGGGATTAGAGCAATGAATGTAATGTTGTCTGTCTGTATTTCTATCAATCTATTTATTTATTTATTGTGACGAAATTCTAGCACGGCGACATCACCTGAAGATGAACAAGCTGGTGACCAACTTTCTAAGCAGTTCAACTCACGTCTGCGAACCTCAATGACTTCTTTGCTATAATGAGTATTATTATTTCATATTAGAATATGATTTATCGCTTGTGAGATTATTTTACCTAAATTTAAAAATGCAGATCTCAATTCGGTTGAATGTTTTTTTTTTTCTATGTTTCTGTTTTATGTTAGTTACATTACAACTCCGTCATATAAGGGTTTATGCTTAAGGTGTCGCAGATCAGTGAGTCTCGAGCGGCGCATTCACCAGATTTCGTCGCATCCTTATAAAAACCGATTTCAATTATAAGTATTTGAGCTCTTTTCATCAAAAAATTAGAAAATCATGTCAATGATTTAGTCGTATGCCTCTAGGATTCATCATTAAAGACAGCGGAGATGATTTTGGAAGCTATTGTATCCTTAAATATAATATACTTTATAGAAATATATATCAACAAAATTGCTATATACTCTTTCAGGGTGTGTACATATTTTTAAGAACTTCAAATGGGAACTTTATATTCTTTTCTCCAATGTATGTAAAAATAAATAATGGTAACGAGTTAAGGAGTGATATGATTTGTCAACAGATACCGTCCGGAAGATGAGTATTGGATGAGACTGAGGCTCACGAAGCATTCAACATCATCATTAGCAACCTTAAGACTACCGATTTCATATTCTGCGTGGTAGGCCTCTCAAACAACTTGAAAAATACCTGTTCAAAATTAACGTACCTATAAGAGACATCAGAGTTTAAGGTACACATTATCTGGTACTGGATCACCGATATATTTGCCAAGCGTAAGCCATTATGGTATACCTTCCATAGGAAATAGACTCCTTTGCCCGAAGCGGCCAATAAGCTGTTTAAAAGGAACTTTTATCGCGAAGAAAGAATATGAACAGTGTATAAAATTGATTGGAAATTAATTTTAATTATTTTGTAATTATTTTATTATTCATAAATATTAAAGGTAAAATAAAATTGGTGGCATATTAGAAATAATTGTATATTTTATTCATACATATTTTCCTTATAATAGGTTACTCATTAACCAACACCCTACGATACATGAAGAGGATGTTGATATTCTTTATATCTAAAACAAATTTAACGATCAACACTATATTTGCCTGCAGATTTTATGGTTCTGATGACTGATTTTAAAACAAAAATAAAATACTAGAAAAATCGTGTTGATGTCTCTACCAATATTAATTTAAGATTAAATTTTAATTCAAAGATTCTCATAAAATCAATGACAAAATGTTTGTAAGAAAGTTTTTTTTATGTTTATTTAAAATAAATTATCAAGGGATTTGTAATCGGTATTGATTACATATCATTCCATTTCGTGTATTGTTAATTGTATAAACATCTACGCACTGTGTAATATGACATTATATAAGCTTATAATAGGTACGTCTCAACGTCATAACGATTCCAGAATGTTCTGTATAAAGTATAATAATAGGTATATTACAAAAGATTGGTAACATGGGTAACACCTCCGAAAATATCATTTCGGATGTTCCACTACGTTGCTTAGTGATTTTTTCAAAATGATAAATATTTTGTTCTGAAAAGAACTACACGTATATAACTATAGCGCGTAAGTCTTTTGAGGACAGTTTATATAAAGTATATTGAGTAAAAAGTTTGTCGATTTGATTTATGACACAAATTATCAATTAATGATGTCTTCGACATGTTTTAAGATTTAATCCGAATAATGAAGTATATAAGAGCGTAACAGCATAACATTATGTATTTATATTCGTAAACAAATATCTTAAAGTATATACTTACGAATAATCTAATACATTATAGAAGATTAAGTTATATTTCGATTATATCAGTATTCGTATAATTGTCGACATAATTGTACAAAAGCATAACTATTTTATAATAATTGAGTATTGGAATATTAACAATAAATGAAAAAATATAGATCTATATATAATATTACATCAAATTAATTCATACACTTATAGTATTGAATTGCTAAGAGCTGGAAGTGATTTATATACAAAAGTGAATAAACTTTAATCCATAAGATTACATACAATTACAAACTAAAAATATTTAGTATTTGAAATAAACATTATATTAAACATCGTACGGTATAAAAATAATATTTTTGAAATCGTTTCAACTATGTATTATGCTTATATAAATAATTATACAAAAATGAAAAAGACAAGTAACTATTTCTCAAAGAATTGCTTATATTCCCAACCCTGTATTGACTAGGATTGACACCTAACTTAAATTTAACAACACATAAATTTATATTAAACATTATGTTTGAGTGTGTTGGTCTTTTGATAACTTTTTGTCAAGATCTTTCAAAATAATTTTAAATATTAATATGTTCACGGAAAATGGGAATATTATAAATAATAATGAAAGACTCTTGTTAAATACATTGGCAGTGATAAGCTTACTCAGAAAACCACTTAAGTTAACTTAGCAAGAAATTACAAAAATTGATAAAAATATTTTGTAAAAAGTATGTGTCATATAAGATACTTAAAAATACCATTAAGATATGTAATGCTAAGTATAATCTACGTTAACTTTATACAAAATATCGTAATGACAGTTATAAGATTATTGCCAATGTTGTCAGTAAATTGTAAATTATAATCTAAATAAATTCTTTGTCAACCTAGGCGACGCCTTAGACTCTACAAATATTTTATAATTTACAACAATACGAAATATTTACAATCGTCAAATAATTATACCGTCACATCGATATTGCAGTAATCTGATGGTATTGCGTTTCTAATCGATTTATTTCGAATTTTGCCAACATCGATGCAACGGTATGTTTCCGATAAGAGTATTGCAATAGTAATCCTAATTAGTTACAATGAAAACGATTTAATCCCATTCTCCGATGAACATTTGGCGAGCATGTGGTGCCGGTGGTGGTGGAAAACCGCGGCCGGGTATAGGCAGGCGGCCATATAATGCATAGGGGTCGTAGTGTTCGCCATCTGAAAACAAATCTAAATTATTTTTTATTTACTACTCGACAGTTTTCACCATCTGTGTTATGTTAATACATGTTAGATCCTGTTGTTACACAACTTACGACATCTCGGGATGTGTTAAATAAATTTAGTCGTGTGAAAACATTGCACGAGTCGTTGATTTCCACACGACCACGTTCTTACGTTCACTTTCTTTACTACAATACATTTTACAATTTAATACCGTTGCTAAAATTGTTTCTTTTCTTGTATATTTTTGTTATATCTATGATATTAATAACCAAATTTATCAGGAAGCTGAGTAAGCTGCTACCTTCTTTTTCCCTTAGGTGACGTAGTAGGTGGTTACTATCACGGAAAAGTATTAGAATTCATAATAAAAAGAAAGGAAATTTATATATCGATCACCAGCTTTTATTTTTCATATTTGGACTGTCGAAAGACGAATTGAACCTGTCACGCTACGGTGAGTTACGCTTAATAAATGTACACAAACTCAATTTTCCACCTCAACGGATCAGTGATCCTTAACTAAATATTATTAACTATTGATGAAGCGAAGCTTGCAATGGCGAAATCTAGCGGTGCTATCCAACCGCTATAATGAACATGATCTGGAAAATTGCAGAGGAAAACTGAAAGAGCGCAGAAGTACGAAAATAAACGATGAAGAAATAGTGAAGTGAGACACGAGAGTGTGTGACAGAAGCGAAAGGCGTGGTGCTACCAAAAGCGAAGCAAAAAACGGAAAGGTTTATACCAAAACTGTAGCGAAGAGTCCGCGGAGTTAAAGTGCGGGGGGGTTAGTCACTATGTACACTATCGCGGCTGCTGGATCACGATGGGGCGCAGCTTTCGCTCCCTGTCGGGATAGAATTGGAACATCAGCTTTTCCTTTCTTGGGTTACGCTCGTACGCACCGATTCCGCTTTCGTAGGATCGTGCATGCCAGAGTGCCGCTGGCGGCATTGGCGCGTGGGCAAACGGCGCCATGTGCGGTGGGAAAGGGCCCGGATGGGCGTGGGCAACGCTGTAGCGCTTGCTGGGCACTGGCGCCTCCTTCAGGGTCAAACGCTCGGTCATCGTCGGGAGTACGTGCTTAGCGCCGTTTGCCTTGACGAAGTTCGGTACGCGTGCGCGGAGTCCACAGTAGTACGGGTCATCTGGAATATTAAACAGATTATTTAGTGCAGTTGAATTTTTTTTGACTACTACGAAATTTTTTTTATCGAACGTATGATATGATAAAACATAGACATTGTAGTTGTGTCTTTTGGATTAATATTTATAAAATAGAGGAAGGAATGTATATTGTTCGGAGTCGCTTTTATCAATTCTGTTTTAAATTGAAAAGCTACTTCTTAAGATTGAATAGTCGATATATTTTACCCTGCTGTATTGTACTTTGTGGTGTATATATTTATATGATGTAAATAAAGTTTTAATTACTGTTGCGAAGTTGATAACAAGTCTCAATATATTAAATAAACTATTTATTTATTTTACAATAAAAGCCCCAATAACATAAAAATAAATATCAGGTAATATCTTTTCAAGTACACAGCTTTCGACTTTCAATGTAACGTAAATGTTCTGTAAACTGTGTAAAATTCTACGCAAGACAAGCACACACATACACAAAATTTACGTGTAACACGTCGTGTTTCTAGAAAATGTACAAATGTTCTTACACGCGGATAGTGTCACAGTCCCTGGCTCCAGCTGTACGAAGTGTATAAAGTTCTGTGAATTATTTCGTTGGTATCTTTATATCGTGGATACAATTCAGGCTGCTTGAAACAGTAAGGAGTCGTGACTCGTCAGACAAATCAGTGCTCTGACTGCACATGATCTTATTCTACGTTCCGCATCCTACGCCCGCTTCGTAAAATACCAACGTTTCAAATATCAAGGATATGACTAAATGGCAGTGCAGTTGCAAAATAGGTGAGCATTGTTTCGACATAACCTTTGCTCCTAGCGACGAACGTTAGACTAGAATGTACGATTATGAACTCAGTACGAGAGATGTACTTTAAGGCGATGTAAAAATGTCTGATAAAAGTTATTATTTAGGTATTAATTAACTTTTAACATAAAATATGCGATCAGTTTGTAAAATGTGCGGCCTTACCTTCGCCGACTGAAAACGAAACAAAGAGATTTGCAATATGACAGGTTTGAAAGATGATCCTGTAGCTAAAATGGATAAGGGCATGATTGGATGGTTTGGGTACATTGAACGAATGAGTTAAAACCGAATGTCGAAGGAAATATACAGCGCGAGAGATATTAATTTAATATATTTTTAAACGTGCGTAGCATGTTTTGTAGATAGCCAACTGCCGATTTTGTACTCATATACGTGTTGAATAAGAAAGACAGACTAGAAACAATTTTTCTTTTAACACGTAACATTAGAAGCATCTATTATTTTGAATTTATAAGATCAAATTTAAATTTGATCTTATAAATTTTTATTTAAAAAGAAAAACATTATTAATTAAATTTTTAAAAAGAAAAACATTTTGAAAACATAACTAGACCGTGAAAACCTTATTACTAACATCGCATACATCACTGTGGATTTTTTTTTTAATTTAAGATGGGTAAGCTCCACACGACGGCATAGGTGAGGTCTACGTTAGAGAGTTTTCTAATAAGAAGTACTCGCATCTTGAAGAGTTTAAGGGTATATGCGTTCAGAAATACAGATGCCGGAAACGCATTCCACTGCCTGACCTTGCGCTTTATGAATAAAGATGGCAAGCTCATAGTTGGGCATCTCGTCCAGATATGGGTGGTACCCCGCAGTGCGTCTGATATCCCGTTTTAATAATATAAAAATATCTCATCAGTGGAGTCGCAAACAACTGAACTACTCAAGAATAAAGCTAAACAACAACAACTATATTTTAAGAATTATAAAATTAAAAAAGTCACGATAGCCGAGTGGCTGCGTGGTCGGAATTTCGAGTCAAGAGACCCGAGTTCGATCTCTAGGTGGCAGGCTCGTACCAATTTTTAAAAACTTATGTAGGAATTATAACGTTGGCTTGGACTAAAGACGGCGCCGGGCTCACCACCTGTCACGTTGTCCCGAAAATATCTTCGGTGAAGGTGGGTCAAAGGCACTTCTTTGTCTAGACTAGACCTGTATTGGGAATTGCGTCAAGATATTTCTTTATTTATTATTTATAAAATAGATAAATATAGAACAACTATTACTCAAAATATTCACAGAATATAACTTTATGCCATATTATATATTACCATAGGTTATAAATGTATGTTCATTGTTACTGTAGTTTTTGTATATATTTTCCAAAAATTGGTAGAAAAACCATACACAAGTGAAATATTTAAATAGATTTGTTCACATAATATATATACTTATTCTTAATTCAATACACAATTAATTATAAATTGTATTATAGTAAGTGATACTTCAATACGTATTAAATTAATTAGGGCATGCGTACTATCTTGACCCCGTTATTGATATTATAGAAACATTATATGTTGATCAAATACACGACAGAATGAAATACTAAAGCTAGCTAAGCTAAAGCTAGAATACATGTTCACTGATTACTTACTATGATTTTAACATCTAATCTAATTTCCTTTATGGTCTTCACTAATCTTGTGTAATAGACAGATACTCCTATGTTACTCATGTGACCCTGCCATCAAAACTTAAAATCATAGTTGCGAATCTTGTTTTGTATTAACCATTTATGTAAATATATACATATATCCAGTTAGCGCATAATCCCTAAAGATAGTAGTCAGAGAGAGATTAATTAATTAGAGAGAGACTAATTCTCATTACTTAGTCTTTTTAAGTGAATTAACAAATTAATAAAAAATGAAAAAAAAATGGATTGGGTGGATTTGAACCCGCAATCTTAGCTATATCGCGTAATTTAATTACGAAATGTCGTACTTGTAATTACGAAATGTAATTACAAAATATCTTACATACTTTGAAAATCAATAAAAAATTGCATCTTAAACGCTAAATATTGATTATTGTTATTAACACAGCGAAAAATGTTAAAATAAAACAAAGCTGCAGATAGAGTCAACAAATACAAAATAAACCTGAAAAACGTAATGTGTTGTGTAATGTGTAGCTATTCAAGTTTTCTCGTACATACGAGTATCTTAGAGTGTCGGTTGTTTTCAAATAAACGTTTATTAAGAAAATTTATAAGACTATAATGTAATTAAAGACAATTGTTTTAGATATTTTTATCTCGCTTTGTTTCTTAAAGAGTCTTATTTTCGTTGTTTAATTAAAGTCCACGTAAATAGTATGAGTATTATCCATTCGTAAATCCTAGTCACAGATACATTGGAAGTAACCCAAGTCGATAGTGTCTCGTGTATTTATTTTCACAACATTAAATACAATGAAATATATTTCACTCGGCATATGGAGAAAAAGGAATAAGGATTTTTAAAATATTCGTCGCTTTTAAACACTATTAGAAGCTTTAATTTTTTTGTACACAATGTTTCAACAATTTATATTTCTGTTTGCAAATACGAGAATTAATAGATAAATATCAGTTATTAACAATCTTTTATTAGCTTGGTAGGTATGTATCTATGTAAAGGAATGTTTCAACGTGATTTCCATATACTTTAAAACGTCTGAGTCAATTGAAATCTGTATAGATAAGTAAAAAAAAGAGTGATTATGAATAAAATTATTATGTCGTAAACCCCCCCTCGCGGAGTTTTTTACACCAATTGTTGTAAGTGTGTAAGTCAAACTGAATTGTAATAAACTATAAATACCGTATTTTTTGTTGTCCTTTCCTTTGTCCGATTTGCCTCTCGGGAACTGCGATGGGATGCGCCCGTTTTCTTCTATGTCGTCGTAGTCCGGCTGCAAAAAAATTCAAATACATATTTAAAAAAAAACGTAATAAATTTATATTGGGGTATTCGCGGAAATAATAATAAATTTTAATAACAAAAGACTTTTAATTAATTCGTTCAAGTGATACTTTTATTAAATACTCACGATTGTTGTCTCTTGGTGGAACGTCATCTTTAAACACGTTAAAATTCACTTTTACTTATTTTGATAAACCTTTGATAATGCCATAAAGGTGAAACCGATCATGTATTTTAATAGAAATAAATAAATAGTGGAATAAGTAAAAGTGAATTTTAATGTGTTTAAAGTGATACTCATTATACTGATATTTAAAGATAAAATATTGAACTTTTATAGTCTCGCGACTTGTGAAACACACTCCGATTCCTCCCTATTGTCCATCCCTTTTCACAATGATTTTTTTAAAGGTAGACCACCCGTAGCCCATTTGTCATCAGACCAACTCATATTCAATAATGAAACACTCTAAGAAAAAACACTTTATCATTAAGTTACAGTATATGTTAAAATATTGTGTATTTTAAGTATGTTAAAATATATATGCCCTCAAAGATAGCCATAAACATACTAAAAGTTTAAAAAGAAAACAAAATGCAAATACTCGTTATTTAACTAAGTTTAAATCAATGAAGCAGTGTGCTAACTTACACTGAAAAAAATAAAACAATGCACGATTAAAAAGCTTTAAAAGGTTCACAAAGAAATGCGTGGGCATACTCTATCTGGTTACATTACAAAATATTGAGTAAACTAAAACTAATGTTGATACAAAACTCATATTGTAGATGAGATTTTATCATTGCGAAAGAAATTATTCGCGCCACCCAGCATTTTAGACTATTACTTTCAAGGGACCCAGTAAACATGGCATTTTACAAGTGCAGGACAAAAAGGCGCACCGCATAATTCATGTGTGTGGTGTCACAGTTACAACCTTTTAAAGGAATGTACTATTTGGATTACCAATAAAAGAAGATGGAAGGCGACCTCTAAAGGGCGTGTAATGCCATCTATCTTCAGCGGTCGTGAAATCTCCGATGCGTTGGCGATGTGGGCTTTACCATTGTGTTTAAAAGACACTTTAAAAATAAGTTACAATTCTGTTACCATTTGATGTATAGATGGAAACAAATCGAACTTACTATTTGCATAATACGATTTCAGATGGATACTTCTAGATTTATTTTGATTGGCCACAGAATACGAAGATTGGCCATAGAAAAAAGAAATACATCATTCTAAACGCAATACTAAATCGTATAGAAACAGAGCATCTTTTAACACATGTTAATTTTAGTAAACTAAATCAATACAGTGTTACTACATTTCAAACTGTTTAAACTTTTTTTGGCATCAAGTAGTAGTTAATATTTTTTAGCTTTAACCTTTTAGGAAACAGCTTGTAACAGGCTTCAACAGCATAAAGTGATAACAATTGAGATAACATAATAATTGAGAAAATAGTTTACTACATTCTCCATCCTGGGCAAGCTTATTAACGATCTCAGTACATAATATTTCGCACTTTAGATGTTACATCCCTATTCTAGTCTATTTATTTTGTAGTAGTAGTCTATTTATTTTGGTATTGCTTTTATTCGTGGTTATTTCGCGTTTTAGGACACCAACGGGACACCTTCCCAACACAACAAGTAACCTAGTGAAAGAAAATTTCTTTTTACAGTCACAACACCATGAAAACAATATCTAAATTTACTTATAACTACTGTTTTGTACATATAAGCATTGTTTCTCAAAACAATAAAATAACATTGTGTAAAACAACATCCGATTCGTATTATGATTTGATTGGACATGGCTACCATTTTTCATGTCATGTGACACTGATTCAAAATCACTTTGCGTAAATCGGGGCCCTTATCGCCGACATAATGCATACTCTTTTATTTTGGGTTTTCTGCGGGCTTAAGGTTCAGGGCGTCATTTCTTGATTCATGACTTTAATTTAGTTAGCGTTTTGACAGATGAAATTGCTTTTGGGAGTCATGCGTCAGCTTAAAATGCCCAATTCGCTCGACGACAGCTACACGATATGCTGCTAGTAGCTCTCCAACCAGCGCATAATTTTACCCTCTTAATTTTTCTAACGTAAAGTAGGGATTAAATATAAAAATGTAATGGGCCATCACAATTATACATATTTAACAGTCACGATAACAGGAACGAGGCAGAGTGGTTGGGTGATCGGAATTCGAGTTAAGAGACAAGACATCACTATAAAGATAAAATTTCAGAAGCATCACATCTACAATACAATTTCCACCTTCAAGACAATTGATATTAGAATTTACCTAACCACCGACCACATCGTGAATTAAATGAATTGTTTTGCAGAACAGGTATCTTTTTATTCCTAGAAAGGATGTACGAATGTACATTTTATATCAATATAAACATATTATCTGTTTTATATTTTATATTCATATATAATGAGATGGATATAACAGAATGAATGAATTAATAAAGAATTCACGATAGCCGAGTTGTTGGTTGGGTGGTCGGAATTTCGAGTCGAGAGACCCGAGTTCGATCCCCAGGTGGCAGACTCGTACCAATGGGTTTTTCAAAAACTTACGTACGAATTATATCGTTGGCTTGGAAATAAAGATGGCGACGGGCTCACCACCTGTCACGTTGTCCCGAAAATATCTTCGATGGAAGGTGGCTCGAAGGGACTTAATTGTCTATACTAGGCCTCTGTCTACCCCTGTATTGGGAATTGCGTGAAGATATTTATTTATTTAATGAATTAATAAAATAAACAAGTTGCATGTCGCTGTATCTTTTTTTCTTTTTTGAATAAAAGAAGGGCTTTCTGTAACTCATAATGAAGACAAATCTATCTTATCGTTTCAGTATAAATAAGTGGTGCTTTAGGAACCACTTAGCTAAAAATCTAAATACATTAATAATTTATCGGAAAGATACCTTGAAATGTTTTCGTTTTTAAACTCTTACTTTCTTGCGAATTATTTCTGGGTAATCTTAAAAAATTTTGTCAGTTTCAATAATAAAAGTCAAATTTTAATAGACGTTTTATAATTCATTGCAAGGATGAAAATAGCCGTAAATCTTTTTCTGTAATGGAATAATTTTACGGTAATTTACTATGTTGATTTTTTTAAGGTTCAATGGGTACACTAGGTAAATTTAGTTCATAATGAGAACTTTGTATTAAAACATATAAGATTTTTTTAACAAAACTATAAACACAATAGTCGTTTTCATGGTACGACTATGGTGACAAATGAATAATTCAATAAATAAATAAAAAATATTAAATTGGCTCAGTTAATGGTAAGCCATCAGACCTCATGATGTGCGCTTCTACGATAGAGGATTTGCTGATGCATTGTGAATATTGAAGAAAGAAGAGATCAATATGTGTAGAGTGAAGGAGATCAATGAATTTCATGCTCGAATTAAGTGAAAATTCATGCTTATTATCTTTTGATGGAACTTCATGGTTAAATCAAGTCAAATTCACTTTTAATATTCCACGATTACCTTATTAGTATAGAATACTGTAATACTTATAGCAAACCTTTGATAAAAGGGCAAAAATAAAATTAAAAGAAAATAACTAAAATTTGGAATTAATTAAAGTAAATTTTAATTGATTTAAGTATTTGTTGTATGGAATTTTATATAACAGTATAAAAACCTTGGGAATATCAGCAGGTCCATATCCGTTCTCGCGTGGAGGCAGTTTTGGTGGTTTGTCTCCTCTTCTCTGCCCATTCATTTGCATCATTAGCTGTTCCCGAGTTGCAGCGACTACGCCATGACCATTGCCCAGTCCATATCCACCGGAGCTTCCACTAGATCCTGACCCGTTTACATTAGAACTGGCGATACTGTAAGGATCCTCGTCTGGGATGGGAATACGTGGTCTGTTCTTGATGTCCAGCGGTCTTTGAACTGTCGATAAAAATAAGCAATTAATTCCATGATGACAGCATTTAACGAAGACTATAATTTATATAATTTTAAACTTAAAAAACAGTAGGTATAGACAAAATGATGAAAATTTTAGATACTTTATACGGACATTGGATATATATGTCACATTATGTAGATATAGACAACATATATAGAAATTCCTAAGAATCAACAATCAGTAAAATAATAACGATGAATGAATAATACATAAAATCGTATGCCCTATAGTGACAGCATAAGAATATACCACCCGAATATTCTTCCCGTGGGTATCGTACAAAGACAGCGAGATAACTTATATATAAGATAACTTATCTCGAAATATACCAGATTGAGAATCAGCGACTGGCAACAGGCAGCATTTAAAGTACGAGGTGGTTAGTACTGCGATCGTCAATCCGCTTGCATTTAGCGGCGATCGCGGCAAACTCCCGTACGAGAGGCGTATGTCCTGCTCTGGACTTTTTAGAAGCTTTAAAACTAAACCTATTAAGTTGTTTAGGCTAAAGAGCATTAACCTAATAAAAAATAAAAATTACCAATTCCTACTTCTACTTTTTACTAACATCATCACTTTTTACGCGAACGAAACACGCACCAAGTAACTTCAGATAGATTTTAAAACTTCAGCCTATCTATAATTTTGGTTCTTTCACAATAACACTAATCTTTGTCACTTAAATGTGTACGTGGGTTTTTAAAAAACGATCCTAAATGACAATAGCTTTAATAGACTATCTGAGCGTTCGAAAATTGTAAACGTTTGGAGCCTATTGCGAAACCTCAGCGACATGAACGTTTTGTCGTGATACTGAGATCGGACGCCAATCACTCCTCTTCACGACTTTAGGCAATCCACTATTATTAAATATTCTACGTTAAAGGTTGCAGGTTCTAATAAACTTCCGAGTAATCTGCTTCAAAATATTTAAATAAATAACTATATAAGCTTTTATAAACGCAATACTAGGCAGATTTAGACAATGAAATTTCCACCCACGTGACAGGTAGTAAGCCTATCGCCGTCTTAGTATCCTAGCTAACGGTACAATGTTCTTACATACATATATTATATACTTATATAAATATTATTGTGTACATATAAACATCCATAACTCGTGTACAAACATTTACCAACACCCTAGAGGGATTCGAATCTACAAACTTTAGCTTTGAAGGCAGAGTTGCTATCAAACAGGCTTTCGGATCGTTAATTGACTTTGAAACCTTTAATAAAGAAAAATTGTGTTTTAACAAAGAGAATATAGAGTTAATTAAGCGCAAGGTTGCGTAAGGTTGAACTCAAATAATTCGGATCTAATCTTTTAACTTCGGTATTAATTTCGGACATAATTAGATGTAGTTTCGATCGGATTTCGATAGACGATCATATTAAAAATTGTTTGTGTTTAGTTTAGTAAATTATGTTGAATGATCAAGCGGAAACTAAATATCAAAAAGCAGTGACCATGACAAAGCTTGATCTATTACAAATTCTTTTGAAAGCGTCGATTAAAATTGAAATAATTGTAGTTACAAAGAAGAAGTAATAGCCATACTTCTTTGTATCTACAAAATTGTAAGATAATTTAATTAATTACTTTTTTTAAACTTTATTTAAGCGCTAAAGATCAAAGTTTTACATTTTGTTACACTGGTAATACCTCGATTTATTATAAATATACTAGATTTTAGATTAAAGCTGACTCTGACTGGCAGGGATTGTGTACGTTTCGCACATAACTGAATTACAAAAGATGTAAACTTATAAAAAGAATGAAGTAAGAACAGGATTAGAATCCAGATTAGGTTGTTTGCTGATATGAATACTAAAATAAAATACCTTTTCATTTTATGCTTACAGGTAGATAGATGTTAATCAGTTTGTATGAAAGACCTACAAGTCATACAAAGATATGAAAGTCATACAAAGATACCTTTGTTTGGCATGACAAAGAAATCTTTATATGACATAGGTTTTCATGCAAACCGATTAACATCTATGTAGATAGATGTTAATCGGTTTGCATGAAAGACCTATGTCATATAACTGATTTGATAATTGCGACAAGCGATTTCGCGGTAATTCTTTCGCGAGATCACTTTTTTGAATTATTTTCTATTTCTATATAGATTCTAAATTCTGAACGTAACTCCGTTTGCGTATTGTTTCAAAATAATGGTGAGGTGTTCTTTAAATACGCGAAGTAGCCAGCAGTAGCAGTGTTTGACAGAGGATTCGCCAATTAAGTCTTTTCGATCCACCTTTCACCGAAGATATTTTTGGGACAACGTGACAGGTGGTAAGCCCGTCGCCGTCTTTATGTCTAAGGCAACGATATGAATCGTACATAGCTTCTTGAAAAAACCCATTGGTACTAGCCTTTCACCTGGGGATCGAACTCGGGTCTCTCGACTCGATTTACGATCACCCAACCACTCGTGATTTTTCTAGACTTTTCCAGAACCCCGAAACAATAAATTGGAATTCGATGACTTGATTGTCTAGACCTCTGTCTACCCCACTAAATGGTAACGAAATAAAGACATTTTTATTATTTATATGTATGAATATCGTATGACGAAATTTATCTGCGATTAAATTAAAAAATGCACTACGTCATCCTGTTCAAATACATATTTCTATCATAGCACGCTTCTTGTGATCAGCTCGTGCTATTTTGCATAATTTCGATCACGACTCCGATTCGACTAACTGTTTAATGTTTCAATTGGCGATTATTTCGAATACGAAATGGATTCTGCAGCAATGGACTAGAGGTAAATGGTATATTGAGCCGGTGATCTAGTTTGGCCATACTTAGTCACGAACACGTGTTGTGACCTTCACGATGAATTCGAAATTTTTCCTATCGCGAGCCAACGGTACAGTGAAGTGGTGAAACATTTTTAATAGCTATGTTATTACTAATTTATTCTAATGAGCTAATTTAGTATATAAATTTATAAAATTACAAATTTGAAAAATACTAGAACAACCTAGTCGTTCTAGTATTTTCCAAATTGAAAATTTTTGAAAATAGCAATTGAAAATAACTCGAACAAGATCAAAGTTCAGCAGACCGGTGACAGTAGTATCATCAAAGTGCTAGGTGTCTAGTCTACTGCAATCTGGTTACGTTATGGAAAAAAGGATATATTGTGTTACACATGAAGTTGATCTAAGTAGAGGTCATTCCCGGAAAAAATTAAAAAATTAAATCACTATTTAAAAAAATACGTCATTTATTGACCAAAGGTGGCTTGGTAATCCATGTACTTTACTTGATTTTTAATATGCCGATTAAACTATTGTTAAATGTAATCTTGAACGCATTACGGAAACGGAACAATTTTGTTCGGTTCCATTAAAATTGAAGGTTACACGGAAATGTATTGAAATTACGAAAAAACTATATGTAAATACAAGTTGCATGACATGGTATTAAAGATTTTTGACCTATGATTATCATACTAACAGAATTACTTTACAGACATGAAAAAGATTCGTTCAAAAGATTTCTTTGCGTTCCCATCCGATAAACAGAAATAGTTGTTAGACCGCGAAACCGCTGGAGAAAATCTAAGAACGTACCTTATCGTCTATGGTAAATCACGGGAATCTTTCTATGCGGTTTCTTTCTCGTGAAATATCTATGATTACGGTAAAACCAATATTGAATGTTGTTAGTTGCAAAGTGCGATGTGGATAGAGCTAGTTAGAAATGCAGTAAACAGTGATTGAGATGAGGTACAATACTTCTGCAGATCGATGGCAGATTGTATTGTTGCAATACAATTTAGCGCGCTACTGCAAAGTGATGGAGTTGAATAGTTGATGCGGTTGCGCGTTATGAGAGTAGAATCAGACGTGCAATTTGTAATAAAATTGCACGCGTTTAAGCTAGGGATATACACGGTCAAAATAATGTTTATTGTTTTTCTTACATAGCAATTTTTGTGCGCACGTGTGAAAGTCCTCAATTTCCTTATAGATAAAATTTGACATGACGGTACGTCAAAAAAAGGGCTTAATATATTTCTGGATATTTTGGATAGTAGACAGATAATAGATTTTTTGGATAGACTATTTCTTTATTACTTTTTTTTAACAACGGGTGAAAGCATGGAGTGATCACTGTGAAAATGTCCAATAATACATAGAGGTAAGGACGAACGATGGGGGTCATTGTAGAAGCGTGCTCGTCGCGACCCCTGCCAGCCCTTTTCAGGGCTGCAATTCTACACAGCTGCGCACCCATGCCAACGAGGGTTAGGGCGTCCCCCCAAGGCGACGCACACCAGTTTGTCCCCGTTGGTGTGAAATGCAGCGCGCAAAGCGGCGATGGGGACCGCCACCCGTCACGCACAGCCCGACACGGCGGAAGGTGGAGGACGGAGTGCAGAGTTGGCACGTGGAATGTTAGAGGAGGCATGAGAGATAAGACGAATGAGTTGATTGAAATAATGAAAGAAAGAGAATTAGATGTCGTGTGTTTGTCGGAGACCAAGCGGAAGGGCAGTGGTACTGAAGAGCTCCCTGGCGGGGCGTTAGCTCTATGGTCCGGAGTCCCGGAGAGCGAGAGCGCCTGCCAGGGAGTGGGGGTGCTGCTGTCGTCTCGGTTGGTCGATGTTATGACTGAATATAAGGTTGTGAACTCGAGACTTCTCTGGGTTCGCTTTAAATTGGGACTGACGAAGTTATTCCTTTTGGCTGTTTATGCGCCGGTGGCTTCGTCGTCCAGAGCTGAGCTGGAGGAGTTTTGGGAGAATGTAAGAGAAGTTCTAGACTTGGTTAGAGGAAACGAAAGAATTGTTGTATGTGGTGATTTGAATGGATGGGTTGGTACCGCTCGGCCAGGGTACGAGTCGGTGCTTGGAATGTTGGCGATAAAAGGGTTAACGATGCTGGCAAGCTTATACTGGCTGTATGCAAGGAAAAGGGTCTTCTTGTGACAAACACTATGTTTAGTCACAAGAAAATCCATATGTATACTAGAACAAGAGAGAATGAGAGAAGTATGATCGATTTATTCCTGGTGGATGACCGACTGCGAAAACAGGTGATGGATACGCGAGTGTTCCGAGGTGCTGACCTGGGAACGGATCACTACCTAGTGATTACTAGATTTAGGGGTCTGTTCGCGGGTTGGCGCCACCGGACAACGATACCAGAACCACAGTCGGTCGGTAGCATCGAAGCTGGAAGCTTCAGGAAGCGGACACTAGGAATAAATATCAAGCAAGGGTAGCCGAAAAGCTGGACAGCATTGGTGTTAGGAAAGAATGTATGGAAGAAATATGGCAGAGCCTTAGAGATGGAATGGTTAGTGCAGCGGAAGACGTGTGGAAATGTGAAAAGAGGTAGTAGTAAAAGGGTGATGCATGGTGGAATGACGAAGTGAAAGAAGCTGTAAATAAGAAGAAGAAAGCATGGTTAGACTACTTGGCCTCTAGTAATGATAAGGATATGAGAGAGAAGAGGAAAGAAAGATATAAGCTCCAGAAAGTTCACACGAAAGCATTGATTGAGGAAGTGCGTGAAAGGAGTAGAATGGAAGCGGACGAAAGGTTGTCGCACAACTTCAAGGAGAACTCCAAACTCTTCTGGAAAGAGGTTGGAAGGACCCGGAGTGGTGCGACAGCCTTAAGAATGAATAAAGTGCTTTCGGGAACCAATGACGTCCTCTCAGAAAAATCGGACGTCATGCAGCGATGGAGCGAATTTTATAGAGAGATGTATGCGTGTGATGATCTTAGTGAGGGATCTGGGGTGACGCCGTGACTGGTACGCCAGACTCGGACCTCGATGACACTGAGGTCATCAGTATGAAAGAGATTGAATGTGCGATTAGAAGTTTGAAATGTGGTAAGGCTGCGGGACTAGACAGAGTTACTGCTGAAATGGTCAAGTATGGTGGGCCACGCGTCTGGGACAGCTTTCATCTGCTGTGCAATTTGTGCTGGCGAACGGGGCTGTTCCGGATGATTGGCGATCCGCGGTCATTGTGCCTTTATATAAAGGTAAAGGTTCACATTATGACTGCGGGTGCTATCGGGCGATCAGCTTGACCAGTTTAGCAAGTAAAGTTTACTCGAAGGTTTTGACACGTAGGATGCAAGAGAAATCGGAAAGATTTCTATGGGAGGCACAATGCGGATTTAGACCTGGAAGAGGATGCACGGATCAAATGTTTTCTCTCCGCATGATCACGGAGAAGCTTCTGGCTGCTAACCAGACGATTTTCTGTGCTTTTGTGGATCTTGAGAAAGCATTTGATAAGGTTGTAAGGAAGAAAATGTGGGAACTGTTGCCGGGGTATGGTGTGGATGGTCGATTGCTAAGGGCTGTGCAGTCACTTTATTGTGACTGTAAAGCCTGTGTGCAGGTAGGGCATGACCTGTCACCCATGTTTAGCGTCCAAACGGGCGTAAAACAGGGTTGTGTCATGTCTTCCTGGCTATTCATACTGTATCTCGACAGCTGTTTACAGAAGCTGAAAGATAGCTGTTTGGGTGTGAAATTGGGTGACATAAAAGTAAATTGTCTGCTTTATGCTGATGATGCAGTGCTTATAGCGCCATCAGAGGCAGAACTGCAGGCATTAGTCACGTGTATGAAAGAAGAATGTGAAATTAATGGTCTCCGTTTGAATGCTAATAAAACTAAGGTTCTGGTATTTGAAAGGGACGAAGAAAGAACGAAGTGCGAAATTTGGGTAAATCAGGAATGTCTAGAACAGGTGAATGAAATTGTATACTTGGGGAGTGCGTTTAGCCGGGATGGAAGATGTGATTTAGATGTGGACAGGCGTGTCGCTGCCGGGAACAAAGTCAATGGTGCCCTGACTGCGTTAATCAAAAGGCAAGGCGTTGTGAAAAGTGCACGCCTTGCAATACATAACGCAGTGTTGGTACCGACTTTGTTATATGGCAGCGAAACCTGGGTATGCCAGAAGAAGCATAAAAGCAGGTTGAATGCAGTGGAGATGCGATCTCTTCGTAAAATGTGCGGCCTTACCATGGCCGACCGAAAGCGAAACGAAGAGATTCGCAATATGGCAGGTTTGAAAGATGACCTTGTCTCAAAAATGGATAAGGGCGTGCTTCGATGGTTTGGGCACGTTGAGCGAATGAGTGAAGACCGAATGGTGAAGAAAATATATAGCGCGAAAGTTAATATTAAAAGGTGTCGAGGTAGACCGAGATTAACTTTCGAAGACCATGTGAGCAAATTGCTCGAAGAGAGGAGAGTCAAGAGTACTCGGATACCTAGACGTGCATGTATGAAGAAGATGATGAATCTGAAAGAAGCGAAAGAAGTATGTAGGGATCGTGACACTTGGCGATCTGTTCTCTCTGGCTACCCCATCAGGGATTTTGCGTAAGGACGAATTGGTACTTTCGAGCGTTAAACATCGCACATTAGTATACAAAAAAATCATTGCTATGAACTTTCTCTTCGGCATCGACTTCAGGTTTCCAGGTATCCAGATACCAATTTGGATTACCTACCTGCTTGGCTATAGGGCTATTAAGGTTAATACACTCCACTCTGGCGCTTCTTTAAATTTAATTATTATCTTTGACAATTTATTTTATATTAATCAATATATTTACGTATTTATATTAAATATAGACAAGGGATTTTTACATTAAAAAAATATAGACACGGGAGATAAACATACGCGAATTTCTAGAAACGGTCTCAATGACATTTCTTAATAGAACACTTTTTCTAAAGCTACATTTTTGCTAAATATTACCGTAATAAGCAAATCTTAAAACTGATCAGATGTGTACTTAAATTATCCATAACCATAGAAAAGGTCACGATAGCCGAGTGTTCGGGTGATTGGAGTTCAAATTGAAAGATCCGAGTTCGATCCTCAGAAGGTAGGCTCTTACCAATGAGTTTTTCAAAACTTATGTACGGTTGTTGATCGTTGGCTTAAAGACAGCAACAGCTTGACCAACTGTCACGTTGTCCCAAACTAAGCTCCGATAAATTGTGGGTCGAAAGAAATAAATTGTTTAAACCTTTAGGTACTCCTGCATTGGTAACTGCTTGAAGATAAAAAAATTCTGATCAGCAGTCTGACCTACTTCCGGAAACATGTTGGCGTGGACAACAAAAGCAATAAATGGCGAATGCGACCGGTGGATCACCTTGGTCGTATAAAAACCAGTTCACTTTTGTATGGGCCGCAACAATTACCTTCAAAATTGCGCTGATGATCCTGTTCTTAAGGTTATCTTGGAACGTTATTCGCGCACGGAACCTTTTTGTTTTCGCTTAACATCGAAAGTATTCCGAACGGTAAAGTAAAATTCACTTTTGCTGCTGAAGTACGATTCAAGGTCGGCTAAACATAACCTGGCGGTTTTGCGTGAGAACTTTGCATTATAAATTTTTAATTTTATATATTCGTTAGCGTTTCTTAATGATAAAGTGTAGAGGTCGTTTCATTGTTGCGTTGCATAATGTTGAGGGGCTGCGGTCTTCGGAGGTCTGAGACAAGGTAATTGTAACATTGTTAATATCGTTGCTTCTCGTAAATGCACGTTAATGTACGTGAATCAACATTCAATGGTAATTACTCGTAAGTTGATGACGCGTGACTGACGTTTGATTGGGTCCTTGTAATATTTATACTTTTTACATTGTGATGACGTTGTGGAAGTAAAGATTGTAGAAAGGCACAGACCGCGATTAGAGAACGTTGCCATACTACGTTCGTACGGGGGAGAGGGAGTTAAGATACAACCCTGTGACACTCTTGGTCACTTTCTCCCTGTGAAACTCTTGGTCACAGGGAGAAAGGGGGGCGGGGGCTTGGTTTTTCGTCATGTAGTCAATATGCTTTAGGAAAGTCTGTTACTATATCAATATGTATCAGAATAAAATAATTTTTTTTCAATTATAAAAAAAATAAAATATTTTTTTCAATTTTGGTCCTGGATGTCATGTGTAAAGTAAAAAAAGAGAAAAATTTTAAGTGCCAAAAATACCTCAAAAATACTTTACAAATTCTTAAAGAAAAATTAGAAAAATTAAATAAAGAGGTATTTATAATATTAAGTCACGATAGCCGCGTTGTTGGGTGGTCGGAATTTCGAGTCGAGAGACCCGAGTTCGATCCCCAGGTGGCAGTACCAATGAGTTTTTCAAAAAATTATGTACGAATTTCATCGTCGGCTTGGACATTAAGGCGGCGACGGGATCACCACCTGTCACGTTGTCCCGAAAATATCTTCGGTGGAAGGTGGGTCAAAGGGACTTAATTATCTAGACTTGACCTCTGTCTACCCCTGTATTGCGTGAAGATATTTATTTATTTATTTATTTATTATAAGAGGTATTTAACATTGATAATGTTGATAGGATATTCATAGATAAAGTCAAAAAAAAAAAAGATTTGAACACAATAAACCATGTCATATATTAAGCGCGTAGGCGTCCTTTGATAAATATTGTTCACGATACAATATTATAATGGAGTCTTTTCCAGTTCTCACAGCACTGGTGCGTCTTCAGTCTGGCACTGTGTCTCTGTCAGAGATCTCGGCGTTAGGCGATTTATTCGCTTTGACACGTATTGTGCGTTTGTGTCGCTTTTGCGCTTCCATTTGGATGTATCCTTTGATCTCGCTCTCCGTCTACATTATTTTAAATATATATGTATATATACATAGTTCCTGTACAACTTTAAGACGCTAGTTCACGCAATTTAATGAACTTCTTTTGTCGCTTGTACGTAATCTAACATAATTGAAGTAGAGAAGGCTATTAGAATATGCGTAATCTAAATCACAAATAATCTAATCTCGGATATTAGTGCACGAAAGAAGTAGTGGAAAAGTGATTACAAGCTGCGTCTAGTAACTATCATGTGTTGCTATACGTCTATTAATATTATAAATATGACAGCTTTAATTTGGAGCTTTAGTTTGGAAATTTGTTCCACGTTCATGCCTCAAAGACTGACGGATTCCGATAAAATTTGTTAATAGGTAAGGGACTGGAATAATACATATGAATTTACTAAACGGATTTTGATTTGTTGTTCTGGGTGCTTGGTCAGCGGCACAGGCTTTTCTCCATAAAACTTCGGAAGGATGGATACACGGAGAAAATCGTGGGCAGAAACTGGTAATTTTAACTATAATGTAATATTTGACGAACAACTAACATATTCGTATGTGTATTTTGTCTAATTTATTGAAATATAAAAAGTATATTGAAATATAAAAAGTTTTAATGTTGTATATTATAATGAATATAAGATACATTTCAATGAATAATGAAGATGTGTATCCCCTATATTTTACCACATTACAATTAGGGAAATACAAATACTTATTTAAATTGTAACAGAATTATAATGAGAATGATAACCATTTGACAAGTCATTAGGCAACATATAAACAAACTGTCTGTCTAATATAATTTGACCTAATCAACTTTCTGACAAAAAAGATCATGAAACGTTGAAACGTAAAAAGCAGAGGCGATTTATCAATATACCGGTACTCGTGGCCACTTCTCATTGAACTTGAGAAGATTTAGCCGTGTTTTAGTGCGGAAGTTTGATTTTTTTTAACATAATATGAAGTAATGTTTGCTATTACCTAGGTTTTGTACTAACGTGTATTAGCCATATATGCGTTTTGTATATTAATCATGTTTTGAAATACGTCGAATTCTATGTACGTTGCTGTTTATAAATTTAATTAGAATCTGTTTAGTTTTTTTCCACGCCATATAAATTGTAATAAATACAATTTTATTAATTTTCACGTAGGCTTTACCGTAAAGGTAATCGACACCGTTGTGGAAAAGTAGACTGTGGGAATGAAAATTGGTTATTTTTATCCTATGTACGTTGGCTATATCCATAAGTTTGTGATACATTTTTGTACTGACTTCTTTTTAAATAATTGTTTAAAACAGCTATTAATAACATGTCATTACTTATGTTTACAAGAATTCTACACATTTGAATCAAAACTACTATTAATGCATTTTATCACGTTTCATTTATTTCGTTTTTGAAGTTTCCTCTTATTTTGAGGACTTTATAACACCCGTCGCCGGGAAGGACAGTACCGAGGCCTTTTTTATTCTCCGTCGTCATTATTTGCTTATACTTATAAAGCATAGATCGCTAACGGTCAGTATTATCATAGGAGCAAGGTTTGCATTATATAATACGATCGCCTGTTGTCTATTTAACAACCTGTTTAAGAATCCACGTCATAAGAGGGCTATGTCTTTTAGTGGACGTTTACAGGCCTCTATGTATGTGTGTATGAGATAGGAAAAAATTTACGGATTAACCTAAAAATCTAAGCGTCAGTTTAACTTTTACGGTGGATTGTGAAGCTACAACTTAAAAATATTAAAAATATAATGCAGTTATTTATATTAGGCTGATACTAATAAATTTTGCATCAGGTTTTATTTAACTCTAATATTTAGTCCTGTATTACATGATATACATTATTTTTTATTGAAGGAGGTGGCAAGTGTGCAATCGGCGCATGATTTCGCAATCGGATGATGTTAATCGGGTGGCGATTATTAAGGGTCACAACATCTGTAGGGCTGTGGTTTCGTTACTTATCTTTAAAAAAAAGAGAAAGGGGGAAAGAAGCGAAGAGGGAAGATAGGGGCATGGGCCGTCGGTTACGGATGAAGTGCGAAGTATTCAGCCAATATTCTGTTAAGCTGTCGTCCTCCTGCGGACGAGCCCGCTCATTTCTGTAACACTGAAAGCCGCGTTTGTTTCGGACACTTATTCAAATCACTTCCTTAATTATTATTCTTCTTAATTTAACCTACAATGTCCCTTATAGAACGTTTTTATAATGAACTAAGGCACAAACGTATCATTGCTTATAGAAAGCCAATTGTATTTCAGTGAATTGTAAAGCTTCAAGGCTGCTCTTGTCACCCGGATAGAGTCTTTTTCTGTTATAATAGCACAGATAATGTGGCGTACTGCGTGTGGTTATTACATCTGTAAACTGTTTTATTAAGCAAATGAGTTGTCTTTATAAGTCTATTGTACTTTGATATGACCGGTGTTTTATATTTGAAATTAGTACATGGCTAAAAAAAAAACAAATGAAGGGATTCGCAATATGGCAGGTTTAAAAGAAAACCTGAACACTAAAATTGAGAAAGGTGGAGAAACCATCAAAGCACAGTTTAAGAACGTTGGCCGAATGAGTAAGAACCGAAAGGAATGGAAAATATATAGCGCGAAAGTAAATATTAAAAGGGGTTGAGGTAATCCCAGACTAACTGCCGAAGACCATGTGAGCAAATTGCTAGAAGCGGGAGGGTACTCAAGAGTACTCGGATACCGAGTACCGGATAAAGAAAGTGATGAAAGATATATGCAAGGATCGAGACACTTGGCGAACTGTTCGCTTTAGTTACCCTGTCAAGGACTATGCGCGAAGATATAATAAAAAATAAAAAGTACATGACCGTTATAAAATTATTTGTAATTGGAAATTCCGTGTTTCCTTTTAAGATGGAAAATGTAATTTACTCATAACATTTCATGCATTTGACTCACAAGTCACTTGTTAAGAATGTAAGAATGAATCTATGACAATGCAATTTGTGATTCAAGTATAAAAAGTTATTCAAGTAATTGAGAAATTAACTAGCAAGGGTTTGTAAAATAAAACCTAGTTATCTATATGAAGAAAAATAATAATGCATGATAATATAAGTAATAATGCATATATTTCTCCATACTGGAGTAGACAGAGGTCGAAATAATTTGGTTCTGATGTCGATAAATAAATGATTTGATTTGATCTTTTTGTTTCACTCACTTGTCTCAAAACCAAAACATTCCGCGAAATTCTCTTCCGCAGCAAATTGTTGATAAAGTGAGCTCCGAGTGTTGTATCTACTCTGACATTTTAACGTACTTACTATTGTAAGAAGTTGTAAGAGTTCATGATGGCTGTGTAACTGTACTTTTATATTGCTTGCCATTGCGTTCCTTATAACTAACGGCCTGTTAAATTTCACTACGAGATATAGCCCTAAGTCTAGGCCTAGGCTTAGGATACTAGGATATAGTCTTACGGGAGTAAGAACGATTAGCTAATACCAAAAACCTCGCACCTTTGACGCTGATGCCCGTCGTCGGTGTGTTTTATTTTCAAGGCGTTTCCCTAAGTAGCCTTTTACAATAGCAACGGAAAAAAGGGCTGGCAAATTCTAACGCCGATACCATACGGCCACTCTTAACAAAATACTTAATTCGGAATCTGGTAATATAGGAAACGTGGCGACAATGGCTAAGTAACTTTGAATTCAAGATCGCGGGTACGGTATAATATTTTATATAGATATTACAAGCAAATCATATTTGTAAAAATTTACCTTATACATATTTAAACCTGAGAATAATCTAAAACTACATGGAGCTTATTTAAATTTATTTACATTCGAGCAATACCTTCCTACCAATCATCATATTTTTTGTAGAATGATAAGTAGTTTGTAATTATACTGACAAATGTGTCCGAAATTGATATATTAAGACGCTCCCATGCCGTGTTAATCGTTAAGGTAGGTAGCGCAGTGGTTTCGAAAAAAAATCCGTAACGAATTCTTGAGTAGCGTACGCGGTAAAAACAGCCGCCAATTTGTAAAATGTCCATGCGTCATTTCCATGTTTTTTTTAGTCTAAAATAAAATTTTATTTTAATGACAATTTAATTAAATTATTTATATTTGCGAAATACAACAAAATGCGGCAGAACTAAGCATGGACATTGAGCTGGAAGTTGGACATATTCCGGTAGATGTGACCAACGCTATAAAATGCGAAAATAAAGAGAAAGATTTCGAAATTCAACTGATGCGTGTAGGTAGGACTTGGTGTCTCGATGATGTGAGCGGGCCACGGTACGTCAGAGGTCGCGGGTTCGAATCTCGCCTGGGTCAGTTGGTTTTTAAATTTCTTATTAATTTAATACAATAATGTTATCTTAAATTACACATTATGTTTTTTTTCTGTTACAGAAGTTAAGTTGATAGATTACCTGGAGACATTTTTGATTTCAGCATGTCCATAGCGACAACATTGATGACAAGCACCCAAATTGGACATTCGAGTAGATCAGCGTCGGACTTGACGAATGCCACAGCGCTCAGGCATTGCGTCTCCAGTCTTCTTCGATCCGGGTATGAACGTCTCGATTCACGGGTCACGTTTGACTGGAATTTCTTCATGTCGAATAACTGAAAAGGAAAGGTTAGGTTAAAATCATCAAGTTTATTAAATATCAGATTAAGTAGAAGCCTGAAAATCTCATCACTAAGTATAGGCTCGTACTTATTCCTTATAAAGTGAACAACGTAAGCCTGAAGGATACGCGCAAATAAAAATATATTCCTACATCTTCTAATTTCCCATATCATAAGTAATGTTTATTTAGTGATAATGAAGGGGGTTAGATGAGCATAAGAGACATAACACATTGTCATCATCATTATCACGACCTGTTTAAGTCCACTGGACATAAATTATGGACATTACCTTCTTCACTGGTCTCCTAAATATTTGTCTCGAAGTGTGTGAGTGTGTTTACTTTCTAGGCCACTGTTTACTTCAATAAAGGAAAAATTACGTAAAGATAAAAAATTAAACAGACTTGAAATAGAAAGTGTCTAAGGTAATGCGATCGTTAAACTCTCTGACGTTCCTGATTAGTATAGTATACTAAAAAAAATATCTTCACGCAATTCCTAATACAGGGGTAGACAGAGGTCAAGTCTAGACAATTAAGTCCCTTCGACCTACCTTTCACCGAAGATATTTTCGGGACAACTTGACAAGTGGTGAGCCCGTCGCCGTCTTTATGTCCAAGCCAACGATATTCGTATATAAGTTTTTGAAAAACCTATTGGTACGAGCCTACCAACTGGGGATCGAACTCGGGTCTATTGACACGAAATTCCGAACACCCAACCACTCGGCTATCGTGACTTGTATACTACATTTGGATATTATATTGAAAACATATATCAAAAACACATCATAATACACGTATAAAACACGTCTAAACAAAAAGATATAAAGAAAGATTCACTCTCTCTTTCTTGCAATTAATGCTGTATGTCGGTAGATTTTTAGATGCTATCGATTTTAATTTTACAAAACAAAGCCGCTGTCACTACTAATATTACAATTGATTTTTCAAACGCTCTTTGTTCTTTCTTTGTTGACTAATATCACGTACGAAGACTATATTTGACTTAGTAATTTAAATAGTCTACTTGACTTTCTATTTTAGAAATGAAATATCATAGAAACAAAGTAAAGTAAGTAAAACTAATAACAAAGAAAAACATTTTTCTTTAATATGTCATCACAGGATTAACATTAGAAATTTTATAAAAGCATATTTCACTGTATTAAAATATTTTTTGTTAATGAGAAATATTTATAAAAATTCTATCATTCAATAAAACATATATATGCAGTGTTATTATTAGGAATGTATTATAAATAAATCTTTTAACATACAATTAAACCATCCAACAAGAAATAATGTCACGATAGCCGAGTGGTTGGGTGGTCGGGATTTCGACTTCAGAGACCCGGTTCGATCCGCAAGTGGCAGGCTCGTACCAATGGGTTTTTCAAAAACTTATGTACGAATTATATCGTTGGCTTGGACATTAAGACGGCTACGGGCTCACCACCTGTCACGTTGTCCCGAAAATATCTTCGGTGGAAGGTGGGTCAAAGGGACTTAATTGTCTAGACTAGACCTCTGTCTTCCCTGTATTGGGAATTGCGTGAAGATATTTTTTTTAACAAGAAATAAACTGTAAATGCTAGCAATAAAAAAGATTATACGTCTATGCCCTATACAGTAAAAACATTATAGTTTAAGTCGGCGGCAAACGTTCATTTGTCGTAATTTAGTAAGTAGTACTTATTCTATTCATATTAATATGTAACAAGTTCAGCTAAGATTTATACTTGATTTTTTGTGCGTTTTTTGTGATACCTACGGAGTTTTTTTTCCGCCAATTTCCTTGCCAGAGGAACCTTATTAAGAAACGATGGTATATTTAAAAACTGGTGAAACACTGGTGAAATTTTAGTTTCTTAGTCGAAAAATAAAGTTTTTGATTATTTATAGGCAGTAATAATTATTCCATCACATATATTAGGCGACTAGTGAAGTGAATATTCCAAGCTAAACATTGATTTAAACAATATAAGCATTATTATTGTATATTAAGACATAACAACATTGTTTATTGAGAAGCTGATTCAAACGTTTCGGCATCCTATCGATGATATTGGATAAATTGAAATACTTGATAATATTATTACACAACCCGTGCACATCTTCGGTTACCGCGGTTGGTTGCATCAAGATGTCCATCTAAACCCGACTAGGCATCGGCCGAAATAAAAAGAGATGTTGATGATATCTACAAAAAAAATCACCGCCTAATATCGATAAGTCTTTGAGGAGGTGACTGTCGATGTCGGTGAAATAACTGATTTGTTTTGGAGAATTTTAATTATTATTATTATGTATAGACAGCCCTTGTTAATTTAAAACCTGCGCCGGCGCTGGTATATTTAATTGGATATCTTCTTGGAAGTTTGGTAGGACAGTACAGCAGACACATTTATGTATACACAAGATATTAATTAATGCTATATAACACTGCTTTTGATCTCCGCTAATAATGAAATATCTCTGATTGCTTTCGAACATATCAATGTTTCAAGCTAAGAGATACCTTCTCTGCGTTAAGTTCTCAAATCGTCTGAATTTCAAATTACCTAATGAGTGAGTGTACAAACTAAAATCTAAACACAGAATATTGACTATTATCGTGAACTACTTTTGATATAAGTTCTAATGGTTATTTGGAGTGGTTTACAGGAATATTAGTAATTTTAATATTCTTCGTAAGTTGATATATGGCATCAAATTAGTGATTAACTATTTATCAAATTAGTACTTGTACAAGAAAATTATATGCATACAAGTACTTTAATAGAGAGTATAAACTTTTGATGACATAGATGAAGATGACAACATTGTTTCTTTAATTTGCTCTCAAGGGAACACATCGTGAGAACTGAAAAGTATCGCACGAAAAAATATCTCAGAGATCAGCGGGTTATAGCTGTTACAACATTTTGTATTGTCTAAAGATTATTAATGTGTTCTAAGAACTACTGACCTGAGTTAACGTTGTTTTCTATTTACAGAGATGAATGGATTCAAATTTAGAGCAACTAATTTCATGGGCGCAGGCTATACGTGATCATCGAAAACAACAATTTATTATCGATTGAACCTTAACCAATATTAATAGAGATATTGTAAAATTCGGTATATTTTTTTGTATGGCACGAAACGTGTGGCATTGAAGCTGAGGCTTTAGGAATAATAAAACATAAAAAAACGAAGACAGACAACTCAGAAATTAGATCTTTGCCTTTAAAAATTGTTGATTCAAATGTCCAAATGAATTTAATCATGGTTATTTGGTGACATAAGAAAATTTCATGTGATATTGGAAATATACCACCCACTTTTTTCGGCTATCGACAGATGGCAGGATAACCATCTCGAAATATATCGAACCAAAATTCTGCAGATCAGCGAAGAACGAAAGTGTTTAAGGTGCAATGTGTCTGGTACTGCGATCGCCATTCTATTTGCCAAGTGTGGCGATTATGGTAAACTGTACATTACTGGAGAGGCCTATATTTTGCAGTGGACTTCCACAGGCAGTTAAGTATTATTAGCAAATTTTATTCAACTTTTTGAAGAGTAAGGTAACATCAAACTTAAGTAAGATATAAACCTTAGTCTTAAAGCTAAACCTTAGCTATAAATCTCATGTGTGTCGAGGAAGAGAAACATTTTGTTATTAACTAATTGTAGAATATACATTTATGTACACATATATCAATTCCATTGTTAACTAATACCATGTGTACGAAAAGTATATCTTACGTTTACGCTCGTACATTCACGTAATTAAATTTAAGCCGTTTTTTAATTTTTCAATAACATGTAGTGTATATTATTATTACCCACTTATGTTGCAATATGTATACAACACAATACGCACAATTCGCTTTCGTTACTCTCAAGGAAACAACTACAGATACAAACAAATAAGTGAGGCAATGACCATTCTTTCCCTTGCTTAATAGCACTATCTTCTCGCATTGTTTGTGTCTGCTACTTACGTAAAACCTGGTAGTTAATGGTGTATGAATTACTAACGAATCTGTTGTGTTATACACTAGGAAATGAATTTTGTATTGTTTGATTCGACCTGATTATTTTGGACGTCTGCCGACTTTGTTACGAAGACTTGTTACTTTGATATATAGGTTCATAGATCTTCATTTATTAATTAGCGTTCAGACACACACACACACAGTTAGTAGCATTTCATAATAAATGGATTAAGAACGCTTTTATTTTTGTCAACGACTGACTACAAACTCCAATTTGGAAATCTATGTCACTCGTGGATAAGGAGTAGTGTATCTTGACTATTTATTTCCTTTTCAATATTTTGATAGATTCTTATGACGAAATCAGTTTTTATAAGAAAAAATAAATTTCTTGTGAAAATTTTTGTATCAATTTGAATTTTTTTTTGAGTTTTTCATTCCATAAAAAATATATAGCAACACAAAAATAATCGGTAACGCATTATATAAAATGACTAGCGAAACACTGTAACTTTATGCTGCATGCAGTAAAGTTATTACTATTATATTATTTAAGCATTAGAATAATGAGAAACTTAACATAAATTTAAGTTTAGTTATCAAATATATTTAATGTTTAAAAAATTAAAGTTATCAAAAAATAAAATTATATTCTTTAAATAGACAAACCCTTTTTCCTTTCGACCCGAATTTCAGCTGATCTTATTTGTAACAACGTGAAGGGTGGTCTTAGTATATATATATATATATATATATATATATATATATATATATATATATATATATATATATATATATATATATATATATATCTATATATATATATATATATATATATATATATATATATATATATATATATATATATATATATATATATATATATATATATATATATATATATATATATATATATATATATATATATATATATATATATATATCTTCACGCAATATATATATATATATATATATATATATATATATATATATATATATATCTTCAATATATATATATATATATATATATATATATATATATATATATATATCTTCACGCAATTCCCAATACAGGGGTAGACAGAGGTCGAGTCTAGACAATTAAGTCCCTTCGACCCACCTTTCACCGAAGATATTTTCGGGACAACGTGACAGGTGGTGAGCCCATCGCCGCCTTTATGTCCAAGCCAACGATATTCGTACATAAGTTTTTGAAAAACTCATTGGTACGAGCCTACCAACTGGGGATCGAACTCGGGTCTATTGACTCGAAATTCCGACCACCCAACCACTCGGCTATCGTGACTTGGTCTTAGTGTCTAAGATTATATTATAATATATAATAAGATATATTAATATTGATTATAATAATTTTCGAATAAAACTAGAACTAGAAGTATTTATTTCGAATTTCAATCACCCAACCATTCGGTAATCGTAGCTTCGGTTCAGACCCTTCATTCCTATTATCTTAAAACAGATATCGATGTTTCGGCTAAGATAATAATTGCCGACTTTAGAATTCCAATATTAACTAAGGCGATCAAAAATGAACACCGCCAGACAATTTTATAATTTCGTAAGAACGTCAACTAAAAAGAAATTATGTGGCAATGTCATGGTCAAACCATGAGTCGTGCTTGAACATAGGTAGTCGTGATGCACAAGGAATTACCACTGATACACACAATGCATCTCGCATTAAGAGTAATGTACTTACTCTTAAAACACTTCACAAAAATATTGTCTTAACCGCTAATGTACAACAAAAAATTATAGTTATAAAGTGTAATTGAATTATATGATTGAAGTAACAATCAAAAAAGGCTTTTAATGACTTGAGAATATTTTTATTTTGGTTTCGAATTTCGAACGCATCGCGCTATTGTATTTCTTTAACATTGATATATAATTAAGGTTAATTTATATTACCATCACGCCTGTTACAATGCTTTGATCGAATCACAAATACAACTGATGTAAAGGAAACAACTCGAACGTGATAGAGATGTAACTCTTATCGGTACACAATCATCCTCGCATACAATTTATTTCAGCAAATATTAACAATAGCTGTATTATTGATGTTATTTATTATTTTGAATACCGCCAGAGGTAAGCAAAGATGGCTTCCTTATTGAAAACATCGTCTCACTCAAATTACCATCGTTGGTAAGCATCGGGTTATTACGAGAGCAACTAAGAAATTAATAGGCCAAGTTTCGTCATACACGTATGCGTTCATCTTGACGGAAATGATTACTGGCAACACCCATTTGTGCATGTCTGGCTTAAGCTAATAGCCTCATGCGTTCTAAAGAATGCTCAACTCCCCTTAATCTAAAAATTTGACGCAATACTATTTAATTTTGAAACCTTTGAAATTACGTTTCGGATAAGACTGTATAAAGGTGGATCAAATTGACTTACTATTTTATATAATATTCATCTATGTGTTTAAGAACATACCATCTTTTTTTATCCATTGGTGTTCTCAGAGGGGTTTTAGGTAAACGCCTTCAAAATGTCGTGTAAGTAGTTAAAGCTTAGCCAAAGTATGGAATCAGAAACAAACACACACCGCCACCAACGCCGAGACTCGAGAGAGTGTAGAAAAAGTGTTTTTATTACATTGACCCGTCCGGGAATTGACTTTAGAGCTGGCGAAATCCTGAAAACCGGTGTGGACACTACTCGTTCACGGAGGTTATCAAATTGTAATGAGTACGTTGTGTTGATCAGACAATGCTATAAATATGAGTTAATATTATGAGTGAACTGTTCGTTTTCTGATCGTATAGTAAAATATTATACATAGGGCATACGTTATGCAGTCATAACTAAAAGCCAAAGTAAAAAGTTGAAATGCCGAAGTAAAAAGTTGATATTTTAAAACCGTTTAGTTTTAAAATATCTTTTATTTATATAAAACTGGCTGACCCCGCAAACGTTGTATTGCCATATAAAAAATAGGGGTTGATCACAGAGGGGTAAAAATTTAGGGTTGTGTGTATTTTTTAATGCCACATTATAGAAAAACAGAAAACAAAAAATGTTGTGCAAAAATAAAAAAAAATTAAGGGCGAACAACCCTTATCATTTAGAGGTATGAAAAATAGATCGTAGCCGATGCTAAGACGTACTGAATATGCATATAAAATTTGGTGAAAATCAGCAAAGCGTTTAGGAGGAGTAAGGTAACTAACATTGTGACACGAGAATTTTATATATAAGATAATATTTCAGTGAAAGTGGTCTACCCCCGTATTAGGAAATAGATAAAAATAAATCTACTTAGACTTCCTGAAAACCCATTTAAACATTCTGAACAAATAACAGAATATTGAAATGGAATTTTTTAAAATAATTTTAGTTTAAAATAGCCGAGTGGCGGAATAGGGTCAGAATTCCGAGTCAAGAGACACTGGTTCGAACCCTAGGTGGCAGGCTCGTACCAATGGGTTTTTCAAAAATTTATGTACTAATTATATCGTTGGCTTGATCACAATGTCCCGAAAATATCTTCGGTGGAAGGTGGGTCGAAGGCACTTAATTGTCTGGACTAGACCTCTGTCTATAATATAGGGGTATATTGGGAATTACGTGAAGATATTTTTTTACTTTAGTATTAACGAAATTAAAGAAAAATTACTGACCTTATATATTTTTTCTTGTTCCAACGAATAGCCAGGCAACTTCATTATGTCCTGGCCTATCGCCGTCTCTTCGTTGTTTGTTGCTGCTGTACTCTTCACAAACACACTACTCTTGGAGTAGCGTCTGATGAGTATGTTACCTGCGTCGTCCATTTTGATTTTGACGCCCTGTTAGTAATAAAATACAATTTAATTATTCCTATATTGTATACCTAAAGTTATACCGAAAATAAGGTTTTACTTATTGTAAAACCTTCTGACAGAAGTGATCTCTGCAGGGTTTTGGCAAGCCGTTAAAAATAAAATAATTTTAAAGAAAAAAAAATATTTAAACATATTTTTTAAAGCTATTTTATTTACTAAATATCTATATACTTTTTGTTACGTCATTGGCCACACAAGGCCAACGATGTGATGAACACTCATTTTGATAGTTCAATATGACACGACAAGCGCGCAATAATAGAATAAGGACTATTTATCGTTTGACCTATGACATCATTGACCTTTATTGATACACAAAAGCGTTGTAGCTTTGCAAGGCTTAGCTATTTCCGTTTTCTTCAAAAGGTTTCAAAATTATTGATAATATTAGGTACACCAAACCAGTCAATGTGGCTCAGGGTGTTATTATAATTGGTATAAATAGTAATCCTTAATTATGGCAACGGAGGGAACATCATTTGTCAAACAACGAAAACGGTTACCATGACAATCAATAAAATAAATAAAATTTTGAATGCTCTATTTTGTATGAAAATAATCTCTCTTTTTTTGTTAACTTTGGAATGCTTAATATAAACATTTTTAAGGAAAACTGCTATGACTTGTCAAAATTTCAAGTAAATTTTATTTGATAAGATTGACTTTTTCAGTCATAATGTAAAGGGGGTTTCATACCAGGAAGTAGCGCTTCAGTAGCCTGATCAATGTTTTTTGAAGAAGAATTCTTTCCAGTTTGATCTTCCCATGGGTAATATCATTTGGCATATTAGGGATATTGAGCACTGTCATACGCATTGGCTACCGACAGATGGCGAGATAACTGTCTTGAGATATACCAGAGCAATATTAGGCAGACCGATGACTGGCAGTAGCGTTAAATATACTTTAGCCGTCTATACTATCTCTCCTCACGGAAGAAGCCTAATTTCGGCCGTGGACTTTTACAGGCAGTTAAGTATGTTACAATATATCAGTAAAACGTTAACAAAATAATATCAAATAAAAACTGAAAATGTTTTCCTTTAATAATTGTAAGCCACAAATGTTCCATTTATTTACATCTGCAGTTATTCTAACTTCCTCTTTAATGTCTGTGAACCAATTGAAATCAAGTTTTTGTCCGGCGGCGTGCTTACGTGTTTGGGGCGTACCGTTGGCGGTAGCGGGAAGTGTAGCAACGTTAATGAAACATACCTATTTAATTGTCGCGGGTATGTTTCGAATGCCTCCGGCTCGCCAGTCCGTGTATAATGAATACGTGTAGAAACCAGCGGACAATTTAGTCACGGATAATATTTTATTAGTGTAGTGCAAGATGTTCCTTATTAAATATCATACACTATGTTTATGCTCTGTAGAAAATTGCAATGATACTTGTTGTGTAGTCGCTATATGACTAATGTAAATCATCTTGATTGTGATTGGTCGAAACAAATCATATTCTTAATGAATTAAGCACATATTTTTTTATAACCATTAATATTGTACTCAGCTACTGGCTAGCTTATAAACATATATATATTAAAAATGTTAAAAAAAGGATTTTTTCACTGGAATTATCTTAACTAAAATTTTATAATAATTTTATAAATAATTGACGGGAACAGGAGCTCTATAGATCTGTAGCTTTATAGCTGTTAGTATACAATTGTGTATTAAAAAAACTTAAGCAAAAATATAAACACAGAAGCGAAATAATTATTAGATAAATTTTCTTCGGAAGGAGGAAATCATGTCATACACTTCAAAATTTAATTTTGCTTATTGTACTATCGACCTTCGTCTGACAGCTCGTTAGTGCATCTCGTTAAAATTAGAGGAATAGAAATCTATGTACGCAGACGTATTTATTGTATTTTTTTGATCATTTTCGAAATATTTAACTTTGAATTACAATTTTACATGTGCTACACAAGGTCAGGGAATCTTAGAAAATTGATATAGAAGGAAATATATGTCCAATTATATTGAGATAGGTACTACCTCAGAATGTTTGTTTTGAATAATTTATGAAGAAATATTCGAGAGATTTTTTAAAGAAAATGTGGACTTAGATATTTTTACAAAAATTGACGGTGGTCTAGTTAGTAGTGAACCTGCCTCGGAACCAAAGGGTTGCGAGTTCGAATCTACTAAGATGGCGATTTGTACACCACCAGGCATGTTTCAAATAAGGTGGAAAGGCTTCGTTCGTATAAACCTCTATATACATAATTAAGTTTATATATCGCTAAAGAGCGATGTGACGAAAATAACGAAATATCTTAAGGATAAAGAGAACGGATTGAGTCCGAAATACAATCCTGCGTATGATGACAGGCATCGCCGATGTGGCTCTCAAAGCTGCCAGGCTTAAGGGGGGATAGAGCGGTTCATGTATCTCGAATGCACCCCGATAGATAGGCGAAAACTGTCACATGGTAATTAATAATACTATGTATATTTGGCTTATATATATGTATATATGGATGCAATAAAAATTTCTGAAATTTTTTCAAGGAATATAATATAAATAGATTTCTGAGAAATAGGTTTCTGAAGGATTTGCCGAAATTGTAATGCTTGATAAGCGCATCAGCATCTATGTTCATTATCATCATCATAAAGGCTTTTAAAAGCCCTCTACAGGATATAGGTATCTCCCACAAGAGACGGTTTGGCATGATCGCCACGCTTCGCAAGGGGATTAGCGATCACAGCAGATACCTTGTACGTTACACTTTGACTTGTTACTTTTGAGTCAGGTGTCTGGCATTTGTCAACATAGTTATCCCACCATCTGTCGGTAGCCAATTACATTTCCAAGGTTAATCCACGTTACCACCACGTTAGTTTTTAAAATTGAACGGGCCCTTTACAACCATTTAGGTTACTTCATTAAACTTTCCTTCATTAAACACCCTCAAAAGATGGAAAGGTGAAATCTTGGCCAAATACCATACGACAATACCACTGAAACGAAACCATGTCTATGACTACGTGGAAATTCGAATCTATTTTTGGATGGCCTATATTTATTCTTATAATAAATATACGTGTATGTATGTCTACTGTTGAATATCTTTCAAAATCCCAGTTATCACTATTTTTGTATTGATGACATCAATGTACGTTGCCGTATGACTACCCAACAGATTCATTAGGGCTTAAAGCAGTCGTAAATGTTTATTTGCATAATAATTTCGAACAAGTTTTATTACTTATTTCCTTGCCGCGTAAAGACTTGAAGTTTTAATTGGTCCAAACCCAAATAATACTATTATGACATTAGCTTGTGATACAACTTCTAAAAAGTAAAATTGTCGTTTAAAAAGTTTGTTGTAATGAGTCACAATAGCCGAGTGTCTGGGTGGTCGGAATTTCGAGTCAAGAGACCCGAGTTAGATCCTCAGGTGGCAGGTTCGTACCAATGGGTTTATCAAAAACTTATGTATGAATTTTATCTTTGGCTTGGACTTATAGACAGCGACAGGCTCACCACCTGTTACGTTGTCCCGAAAATATCTTCGGTGCAAGGTGGGTCAAAGGGACTTATTTGTCTAGACTAGACCTCTGTCTAACCCTGTATTGAGAATTGCGTGAAGATATTTATATTTTTATTTATTTATAAAGAGTTTTCTATATTTGGCCTAACACTTTTTGCTGTGGGTGTCGTAAGAGAAATGCCATAAAAGCCAATGGCTAGCAACAGACAGCGAGATAACCATCTGGAAAAAAGATTATCAAAATTCCGCAGATCAGAGTAACGTCTGAGGTACAAGGTGTTTGTTATCGCGAACACTACACGAATAGTACATACATACACATTTAACGGCCTGTTAAAGTCCACTGCAGGATATAGGCATCTCCCATGGGGAGGATTTTCTATTACCACCACGCTTGGCAGGCGAATTGGCGATCGCAGTACCAGACCACTCAAAACTCAGATCTGACCAGATCTTGAAACCAGATTTTCGATCTGATTATTTTGGTTTGACATTTTTAGAGATAGTTGCCTATCGGTTGTCATTAGGTTATTCCAGGCTCTTTTCCTTAGTCGCCTTTTACGACACCCACGGGTAATAAGAATGGGAGTGGCAACATTCTTACACCGCGAACATTACACGAATAGTACACGTTTGAAAAATACATAAAAATGCATCATAAAGATAATATTTATGTTCCTATCCTACATTAAAAAAGTCACGGCAGCCGAGTGGTTGGGTGGTCGGATTTTCGATTTAAGAGACCCGAGTTCGATCCCCAGGTAGCAGACTCGTACCAATGAGGTTTTCATAAACTTATGTGCGAATAATGTCTTTGGCTTAGACATAAAGATGGCGACAGGCTCACCACCTTGGCCGAAAATATCTTCGGTGGAAGGTGGATCGAAGGGACTTAATTTTCTCGACTAGACCTCTGTCTACCCCTGTATTGGGAACTGAAGATATATATATATATAGATATATATATATATATATATATATATATATATATATATATATATATATATATATATATATATATATATATATATATATATATATATATATATATATATATATATATATATATATATATATATATATATATATATATATATATATATATATTATTTTGATCCTACATTGACAAACTAATATTTTTGGTTGAAAGTAGGAACTTAATGTAATAGGTATTGAAGATAAAAATTTGTTATAATAGGAATATATCCAACTTTCACTGGATTTCGACCATACTTGTCTTGTCATACCTGTGCTCCAGTTTATGGTATAAGTTTTCTACAAATAACAGTATAACATATCGTCCCAAATAGTCAACGGTGAAAGGTTGTCTGAAAGGACTTAATTGTCTAGAGCTCTGTCTACCACATTTTTGGAATATACATGAAGATATTTATTTATAATTTATATCTTTTTACCTGTCCTATGTGTTTTTTAACTTCTTCTGTCTTCAGATCTCTGAGTGGGTTGTCAAATCCGCAAAGGCCGATCCTGCAAAGAAAGAAATGTAACGTCAGCAAATGCAACAAAGGATTATATTCAAAACACGCAAACAGTATATTTTTATGTGATTTCTGCATGGTTTGGAACGTAGCCAAACGATTTTAGATTTGTTTGAGATAGGTAAAACCCCTCATAAAAATAAAATACTATTTGTTATAAAGTGACAAAGCCTGTAAAGGTTATAAAGGTAAATGTTTTTAAACGTGTAATTTTAATGCCGTGTGGTACCGGCAATTGAATAATACCACCCCCTTTTATTCCGTGGGTTCATCATGGTTCTCATGTTACAAATTAAGGAATCACAAATAAGGAATTTGTCAGTCATCGGCATTACAACCACGTGCGGAATCGGAATATTGTTTTCTCAAAACCGTTCTTCGTATAACCCTGAGAATGTCTACATCGCTCCCTCATTGACATTCACGGTGTGGTGGTGGGTTCCTGGCGGTGCTTACTGATTCGTAATTTCTATTCGATTCTTGGGGCATCGTTTCAGAATACAGAGTTTTCTAATCAGATATTGAGGCGTTAAGTACTGCGCCTTTGTAAACGGTTACCGTACAAACGAAAGTTGTTCCATAGATTTTCCAATCGCTTTTAGAATTTAAATGATGAATAGTACGCAATCAAGATTTTATTATCAACGAAGATTAAAAACATAATCTCTGTTAATACAAATTGTGACAAAATATTCATGTAAAAACTATTTAAAGCAGTATTATCCGTTACATATCTCTGTACGCAATATCTATACGCAATAAATTATAACATAATATATTTTGGCTGAGCTATGGTGTAGTTTACATCTGGCAAGTAGGAACAGGACAGTCAAGTTTCGGCCCTTAGCTTGTAGATAATATTCTTCACTTGTAAATAATATTCAAAAATTCCCCTAATTCTTAAGATATGGCTTAAGACTTAGAGAAAGTATAAGTAATAAAACCAGGAAAATTTCCAACATTAGTTACAAAAGTTTTCTAACTTTCATCTCTTAAACCACATTAAAATGGAGGTAATTTTTAAAGATATGCTTTGATTAAAAATAATAATCTGTGTTTTATCTGAACAGAAAAAGTGGTATATTTTTTCAGATAAAAAATTTTGTATTCATGGAATAGATAATATTAACATGTGAGTATTATATTATAAAACATGTGAATAACTAACCTTTAATGCGAGTATGTGTTTATCTGGAATAGTCAAATGTATAAACCATAGACAAGTATAATTGCAGACAGAAAACCTGTAGCTAATATTAATTTGATTTTAATTTGAATGCCCTAGTTTCCTTGAAATTATGACTTATTATGAGACTAGTGACATTATTAGGCAATATTGTACCATAAGCCGATATAAATAGTTTGAACGTTACTGTACTGAGCAAAATGTATACACAATACACATTTAATTGTAGTGATAAACAGCGATTATAATTGAAAGCACAGTACGGCAATATACGATCATATTAAGCACCCTCTGAACTTTCATTCGCCTATAATTCATTTATCTTATGATCTCCACAAATAAGGAAGTAATTTTAAACCAGGACCCCAGACGACGGCAAAATAAAATAGGATAATTCGAGAACAAATTAATCTGTTGCATGTCGTATCAATGGGTCGTCGAACCAGTACAACAGAGGCGGCTGGCGAGCGGTGAGCGGCGGCCTTGACGCGTGACTAGCGGCACAGCCGATTGCTACCGTGGCATTTCTCGCGTGGCGCCCTCTCGTTTATACTGATCCGACGATAATTTTTTTATATGTCTTACATTTGTAACCGGACGGTTTATGACCTTTGTTTAGTTGCTATAATTTGGCTATTAATTCTGGCTGTAAAAACGCGCCCGATGGGTTTAGTTTTATAACGTTCTATAAATAAATAAAAACAGTTTTTGAATTGTTGTTGGATCGATGGTTATTAGAAATACCTTAAACATTTATAGCTATTAAAAAAGTTACGAAATTGAAATAATTAAAAAACAAATACCAGACGGTAAACAATATGATCGTATATTATTATTAGTAACAATAATATTGGCAAACGTATTACTCTCGCTTATAATTTCATACAATCATAAGTATTTCGAAAAATCACATGGTGTCTCCATTCAGGGTCAAGCGTGACTGGAGTAAAGTCAAGGCAGTGTCGTATAATGAAACGGTTTGGATTAGTGAACTCGTTAATATGATATTGTTCCGTTATCTATTTCAATTATGTGTTATTTCGTTATTAGCTGTTTTAGTCACGAACTGTCTAATGAAACTACAGTACTGGCATGTAAATTATAGGCACTTTTGATAAATAATGTGGAGGTGCGAGGTAGTGATAGTTGGGAGATTATTGGATCGTTATAACCTTGTAGGAAGATTGGTAAAATTTGCTCATTGATCAACATTGCCTCATTGTGTTCAAATTAGGGTTGCTTAGAGAATTCAATAGAGAAGATATATTGTATAAAATTACTTTTATACTAAATATGCATGAATTAACATGAAAATTTCCGTATAGTTACTGCGCTTCTTCACTTTGATACCTTTTTCCCTTGGGTTCCAGTGGGTAGGCTAAGGGAAAAGCCTCGACGGCATTAGCTTTTGACAAATGGCGTGATAATCATCTCAAACCATACTAGATGATATCTTTACAAGTGTCTGGTATTGCTATCTTCTACGAATCTTCTACGCAAAGCCTGTCCTCCTGAATTTACAGGCACATATATGTAAGTGTAATAAGAAATATTTATAAATCTTATCGCAATAACCCAATGCTGTAAAAAGCAAAGTCTCGAAATGAAATTTTTTCGACGACTACGTGATAGGTGGTGAGCCTGTCACCGTCTCACCCTCCAACCTAACGGTACAATTCACTTACATATATATGAATTTACTTAGGTTAATATTCTTATATACATATAAACATCTGACTGTGGTACAAACATTCATATTCATCACACAAATATTTGTCGCAGCGGGATTCGAATCCACACCTCTTGACTTCGATGTCAGGCTGACTCAATAAGAAAAATAGAGTAGAAGATTTTCAAAAATTATCAATAAGAAAATCTAATTTGAATTAAATAGAAGCGTGAGAAAATGGCAAACAAATAATTGGACAGTGTTTTCTATTTAATTGACGGAAGTTAAATTAAAATCGTCAAAGAGAAATGTACCAAGACGATAACCATCAGTAAATAGTATAAACTATCCAGTAGTTTAATTAAAATTCCTTGAGATGCTTTACTATTAACTTTTTATTAATGGTATATCGAACTGGATACTATACTGTAATGATTTTAATTACACTGTTAAGAGGGTAGCTGTACTTGCCTGAATATTTATTTTGTTTTTCTAAAGATATTTCTATTTTGATTTGATACCGTCACTTTTTTGTATACTCTTTTATATAGCGGGTTTGTATCTCACTAGGGGGCAAATGTAGACGCATGGCTGTTTAGATATTTTTATAATAAATATATTATATTTACGGGAACAAAATTTTGTTTATATTCACTTACTAACTAAAAAGTACAATAAACGTAAAGCCCTACTCCTCGTGACATGATACCAATTATACATGTTGCATTAATCTTTGATAATTACATTAACTGTACACTATAATAAAATAAACTTATTGAATGATAAAGATATCTTTTATATTTACAAATGTATGTTCATAATCTACGAGTACGTAAATACAATGAATTATTGGTGTGGATACTAAGATAGGCAGACTCCCTATTTGTCACGTTGTTTCAAATAAACTACGGTGAAAGGTGGATCGAAAGGACTAAATTGTCAAGACCTCTGATTACCTTAGTAGTGGGAAATCCATTAAGATATTTTATTTTATTTTATCATGCGATATCCATGGTGACATTCCTGTCACCCTGATGAAGAATCTCCGACAGGTCCGAAACTGGCCTGTATCTACTCCGAAACAAACATGAGTTAAACGTGAGTTCAGCGGTTTTTTATTGTTTACTGCAGAAACTTGAATGTCAGCGCAGCGCTCTTCTTGTAGATCACATTCAAAAGAGTCCAATGTTCTCATGACTGACATAACATTGGCAGAATTCTTCTAAGAGAGGCCATATAACAAAGAAAGAAGAAGAAGAGTCCAATGCCCAAGTGTATAGTACTGGGTTCTTTACAGTTTGGTAGAGACAATGATTTGATTGATGGAATATAAACCATATTTTGTAGAGATTTAAATACTAAATGCAACGATTTCTTAACAAATGTAATGGTAAAATGTACAAAACGAATCATTAGATGTGAATTAGAGTGATGTAATATATTAGAGTTGTACACTGTTGACTCCATATTTTACCAATTATCGACGTTTTTTAAAGTAAAATATATAATTCATAACACATTAAGCCGGTACCTTTAGTCTGCAAAGTTACAAATAAAAGTTAAAACGTATTTTATTATATTTAGGCTTTTTATTAACGTCATCGTCTACCTTAGTTTAGAAAATAAGACTCATGTTTGTAATTCTAAAACGAAGTTTATGTTTTTTTATTAATTTAATTATATCACAAAAGGTGTTTTTGTATTAGGTTTAAACCTCACTTGTTGATCTGGCTACAAAACAATCGGCACAAAACAAGCGGACTAGCTTCTCACTATAGTAAGGGACTTGACATTTAAAAAGTGAAAAGTATCGATATCGACAAAAGGATTCGCATCTATTAAAGCACTTTCGTTCGCGGAAGTTGTTGCCTCGGGCGCAACCTTATCGAAAGTAAAAGCTGATTGGTAATACCGGATTTACACGAATACGCTTTATACAGTTTTATATAAAACGTAACGGTGTGATATGAATTTCAACTAAGATATTATTATTTCTTGTATTTACGCGAACACGTTTTAAATAAAACGATTTTTCGCATTTAATCGCGTTTTTTAATTAGTTTTTACAAACTATTATTGTTTCCCGACGTTTCGGATGCTTTACAGCATCGGATGCTTTACTGCGGAACTAATTAAAATACGCGATGAAATCCGAAAAATCGTTTTTTAATTAATTAAAATAAGATATTATGAAATCGTATCTCATTTTAATTTTTAATTAATTAAAATGAGATACGTTAAATTAACCAACATTTATATCTATTACAATTTTTAGAAATATTATATAGTCATATCCATATATATGATATAATACTAAACATATATTTTATTATTATTTCAAAAAATCGTTTACATAACTATAGTAGTAATAAAGTACTTTCTTGCTATTTGCATCTATGAAAACTATTGGGTTGTGATTTAACTTTAACTAAAGCATATTAAAAATAATCATCTTTATTTGCAAAGTTAAATATAAATGAAAGTGAATGTAACTGTAGAATAACTTTGTCACTGACTTGGAATAAAAATCATTAGTATGACAGAGCAATTTGCTAAGAGTGAAAGTTAATATGCAATTAAAGTCAAGCGGCAAATGAAATGATTATGGTCTTTTAAACGAGACGAGACAGACATGGCGGAAGAAAGTCATTCACTTAACAAAACTAAACAAACAAACAAAACTATTTTTTACATCCACCTTACGCAAGCAATGACCGAAAAATCATTGATATATAGATAGCCACGCATCAGCTTTTGTTGGTGCATGAATGGGCCGGCTCGACCGGTGAAGTACCACGACCTCACAGAATACCGGCGTGAAGTAGAAGTCTAACAAACTTCTGCGTTTCGTCTGGTGAGTGCAGGTAACCGGAGGCCCACACAACCCCCTCCCCCCCGGTTGGGGGCAACCTAAGGGTGGCAACGCATCTACTATGCCTCTGGTATTGCGGGTGTTCATGGGCGGTGGTAATCACTTAACATCACTCCGTTTGCCTCCCTTTTCTATAAAAAAAAATATAAAATTATATAAAAAAGTGATTATTTTTTGGAAATATTTTTAAATTTGATAACAAAAGAAATTTTGTAGGACGAAAAAAAAATTTTATTCTCTTATCTCATCTTTAAGTGACCCGATAGATATTCGATAGGTACACGGTTCGGATTCCGTTTGGCGAAAATGTTTGTGTTCATCACACAAATTAAAGATTGTTCTCGAGTCATGGATGTTTATATGTATGTATTTCATACATACATATGTATGTATTTCATACATACATATGTATGTATGTTTATATAAACATCCATGACTCTTCTAACTTTTGTATTTAAATATAAATCTATTTACGTCACGATAGCCACGATAGCCGAGTGGTTGGATGGTCGGAATTTCGAGTCAAGAGACCTGAGTTCGATCCTCAGGAGGTAGGCTCGTACCAATTGGTTTTTCAAAAACTTATGTACGAATTACATCGTTGGCTTAGACATAAAGACGGCGCCGGGCTCACCACCTATTATAAAATTACACAGATCGTCAACAAAAAATAATGTTTAAAAACCTATTATCATTGTTTTATATCACCGTCTTATATACCTGTCCCGAAAATATCTTCGGTGGAAGGTGGGTCAAAGGGACTTAATTGTCTAGACTAGACCTCTGTCTACCCCTGTATTGAGAATTGCGTGAAGATATATATATATATATATATATATATATATATATATGTATATATATATATATATATATATATATATATATATATATATATATACATATATATATATATATATATATATATATATATATATATATATATATATATATATATATATATATATATATATACATACTCCGACTAAGCCTTATAAGAAAAAACTGCTTTAAAGGCAATATTATAATGCAACATTCGTAGATTACATAAATTTAACAATTGTATATGGAGAGTGAGGAGCACATGTTGTACTCACAAGAAACCCAATCAACGTCTATGAAAGTAAAAGTTAACTGAGTCAGTCAATTGAATTTGTTAATCGAATTACATGGGACGGTAAATCGGATTTATGTTCATTTTAAAATTTGCACTTTTAGTAGACATTTTCGCGATCATAAGGTTTAATTTCGCATTAAATCATAACTGCTAGACAGTGATGAACGCAAAACCGACGACCGACAAATAAAGTGGTTCCGTTATTGCTTTCCGTATTGTTAGCGAGAATCGATTTTCCCGAGCATAAAATCAATCGATCCCACTGAACAAGCATTACTTTCTTTTTAGTATCGCTTTGTGTATTTTCTCAGCGCTCTACTTAATAACTGTACCATTCTTTCAGATCGCACCATTAACAAACTCGCTTTCTTTTGCTTTTTCTTCGAATAACACGATTTTTATAGGGGAAAAAAAAGTGTTTATAATATTTTTTAAAGAATGCCCTACTTCCAAAATATTTTAAAAGTAATGTAGCCTGTGGAGTGGCACTAGCGTTATGTTTCTCAATTCGTTCCCTAAACTATATCAAAAAAAAATCTATACATACGTGTACGTATAAGATTATATAATAAATATTTTAAAAATTTTTCACTTTTCGTTAAATATCTCTTGTCTAAACCACCTAAATACTGCAGATATATTAAACTGTATATAATTGTATTAGTTCAGTGTCTTATATATTACATCATGGTATATGCTTTATTCTATATTTTATTACAATTTATCACATATTTTCGTTAGTTTTTTTGACAAAAGATAATACCAACAAGAAATTAAACTACATAAGTGCTATAAATAAATAAGTATCTTTACGCAATTCCTAATACAGGGCTAGACAGTGGTCAAGTCTAGACAATTAAGTCCTTTTGAACCACCTTCCACTGAAGATATTTTCGGGACAGGTATATAAGACAAAGTAGGTGATATAAGACAATGATAATAGGTTTTTAAACATTATTTTTTATTGACGATCTGTATAATTTTACTAGAACAAATGACCAGTCATAATCGCCAGGTTAAACAAACGGATTGGCGATCGCATTACCTACCTTGCACCTTGAAGTTACCAAAAAAAAAAAAACAATAATGTTGACTAAACATTCAAAAGGTACTATATAAAACGTTCTAAACATTTACTAAAACATTATTGCGGATATTGTGGCTGTATTTCGAAAGTAGACCTGGACCAGTACCAGTTTTAAGCTATTATTAGTAAAGCGGCATGCTTCGCTTTGGGCGTTCGGACAGCAATCAAGTCGTATTTGCTATATCATAAGTCTTATTTATATGTAATTAAAGAATTATCGAACAAATGTGCAACTATTTTATGTAAAGGCTGTACTAGTTCACAACCTTAAAAATGAATATATTACAGGCAAGTTTTTTCCTTTTTTAATTTAATTTCATAATTAAAAACAAAGATAGGCTGTAAAATGTGTATATCTTGATTATTTATTTTTTCGAGTTGACATACATACATAGATAGGAACAACATCACATAAAATGCTCCGATCCCAATGTAACTTATGGTATGGGAATCAGAAACAACAAATTGGTTTTTCGACATTGACCCGACCGGGAATGGAACCCGGGACTTCGAGATGGCGACACCTTGAAAACTGGTGTTTACGCTACTCGTCCAAGGGGGAGGTCTTATTTCGATTATTAAATCGACTGTAAAATTTTTGTCCTAGTTAAAGTAAAACATTTTAGCTCAAACACGTAATTTTTGTCATATCCATTCCTAGCACCTCCTTGCACCACCATCTCCTTGATGCGGAGTAATGAAGGAACTGTGTGTCATTCATTAATGATGCACAAAATTATTATCTAAACACAATAAATAAAGTAATTCCTTCAATCATTAAAAAGTCTATTAAAAAAATAAACAGGGCATCGATATTTTAACATCGTATTATAAATAATCAATGCTGTAGGTGACAGCATTGTTGCCTATTTTCTAAAATCGTATTCGCGCGCGTAAATTCAAATTTTTATTCGATCGTTTCAGTAGACAAAACGCGAATCATTCGCGAATGTTGCTCGAAACGATATCTCATTACACTACAGTGGGACCACACCGGCGTAGCTAATTCGAGTGACAAATGTAAATCTTGAATTACAACGACCCGCACATTCCTAAGGAAAGCGACCTCTAGATTTATTTAGCGCAGCTGCCAATAATTGTAAGCAATGATCTTCTAACTGGCAACTTACAATGAGCATAAAAGCAAAAATCCCAATAACTTTTAAACGGCAATGGGATATAGAAGATTATATGTTGAAAATGTAAAAAACGTACGAGGTATCGTCTGAACTCTACGTAATATATTGTAGCCTTTACGAAATGTTTTATCGGACGAAGTTTAAGAGTGTTTTTTTTTTAATTGGTGATTACTTTATGTGTACTGAAATGCCATATCGATGAACAATGTTTATAGAAAACTAATAACAAATAACAGTTTATAACTTATCATGATGGCCCCATGATAAAGCAAATTTATAGCGCGAAAGTTAACATTAAAAGGGGTCGAGATAGGCTTCCGATGACCATGTGCGTATATTGCTCGAAGAGGGGAGAGACAAGAGTACTCGGATACCTGAATGTGCGTGTATGTAGAAAATTATTAATTTGAACGAAAAAGACATGCGTGTAAAGATAGTGACACTTGGCGATCTATTTTCTCTGGCTACCCCGTTAGGGACTATACGTGATGATGTAATTATTTAAATTTGTTAATTTAAGGGATAATGATCTTCGGAACTCATAATCCGATTTTAGCTACGACGACTGCTATATTTTACATATCACGTATACATTGCTGATGAACAGAACTGTACAGAACTGAAGAACAGAAATAACGAAGCTATTACTTCTGTTTTTGTACTATACTGTTCCAGTAGATCATACGGATGTTATCACGGGCAATAATTAAAAATGACTATGTTATTACGAAAATTACTCTATAGAAAGTTAGTGTTAGTCATGTTTGGATTTGACCACGTTCGTAACTAACAATAAGTTTCCAAATTTATAAAGCTTGTCATTGTCATAGTTGTCGTTGATCGGTGAGGCCGTAATCAGTTAATTCTACAAAGCGAACACTGTGTTCGAGTTCGTGCGGTGTGAATCGAACTTGTTGACCTTCGCCACACCTACTGAGCCATTGGTACGAGTTTGAAAACAGGATGTTTGTGCTACAATAATTTTGTCGCATGTATAATAGCTAAAACACGAATTTCTGGTATGTCAATTATTAATTGAACGGTCCGGTAGCTAAGTTGGTAAGGACCCTACCTTCAAAGCCCCGCAGCTTAGGAGTAGGCAGAGGTCCAGACAATGAAGTTTTTTCGACCCACTTTTCATCGAAACTTGTTTGGGACATAACTAAATATTTATATAATGAATATATTTAAATATATAGGTATATATATTTTATCATCATATTATTTCTCACAACCTAGTTACCACAATGCATGTTTAATGTTCAATATTCCTTGGGAGGTTATCTTAATAAGAAATAACTAAGAATTAAATATAACTATTGAAGTTTTATAATAATATAATAGGTATTATTAATAATAGGCTACAATGTGATGTGTGGTTACGACGTAAGGATATTCTTTCTAGAATAGAAAAATAAAGACTTTCCTCCCGGGGGTTTCGAGGCGAATAAGGAAGAAGCTTTCAAAATACCTTTGGTGAGACCTAATCTACCCGCTATCCCGCCAGCTTAAGCTAATGGGATAATCATCTTGAATAATGCGACACCAAAATACAGCAAACCAGTGACGTACAGTCCTTGACAATCATTGTCCCATCGCTAATCCCAGACTATTTAATATATTGACATAAGTAAGGTCTATATCCTGCAGGGGACTTTTGAATAAAACATACTGTTCACAAACGTAATCCGTGTGTCTATATGCAATATAACAAGTCATCATATGAACTTTAATCTATTGAACTAAACACAAGGTGCTTAATAATTTTGTGAGATGATGTCAACAAGTTAAGGTCGGTGTAAATTTAACACGTGATTTTAAAAGGGCAAAATCATTAGCAAAAACAGACAAATTATCTTATAACTGTTATAAATACAAAAATTTTAAACGGAACATAAAGCATCATGCAAAAATGTTTGAGAATAACAACTTCAAAAATGTAATAATAAAATAAATATCTTCACGCTATCCCTAATAGGGTAGACAGAGGTCTAGACAATTAAGTCTTTTCGACTCACCTTCCACGGAAGATATTATTGGGACAACGTGAGAGGTGGTGAGCCCGTCGCCGTCTTTATGTCCAAAACACAAATCGTACATAGGTTTTGAAAAAACCCATTCGTACGAGCCTGCCATCTGGGGATCGAACTCGGGTTTCTACACTTCAATTCCAATCACACAAGCATTTTGCTTTTGTGACTTTTTTATAGTAATAATAACTTCGGTATTTATAAGTATAAGTGGCATGGTTGTACGAATGGTCGCTTTATTTACGCTTTATTAAAAAAAATTGATGTGTGCGATTCACACAGGATAGAAGTGAAACTTCAGTAAATCAACAAAAGAACGAGATGAATACATACAATTTAAACTTAATTGTAAAATAGTATTTATATTTCTGTCTCATTCTTTTACGGCGACATCGTACACATTTTTGTATTTGTGTCTCTTACCTGTCGCTTTTTCCGTTGCATCCGGTTTCAAATCACAACGATTCTAAAGAAGTTTCAATTCAAAAACTTTTATCGAGGCAAAAATGAAATTATTCGTTTTTATTATTTATCCAACTGTCAATGGGCCTCGACCACTGTCTAAAACTTCCCAGTTTTAGGAAAATGCGGGTAGATAAAAAAATATTACCGGTTTTTATAGTACCTAGAAGAATCAGGAAAAACCTAAATAGTTTCATGATATTACGTATGAAAATAAGTTCATTGCTACATTCCATACATAACTTTTGATTCATTATATACATTAAAATACGAACACGCGTATTGAAAATAAGATTAATACAATGAAACTAATTTAAACAAGTAAGTAATAACAGAGATAATGATAATAAGAGCACTCAAACTTCAAATAGGTTTAACATTCGTTTTATATGTCAAGGTCTATATACAATGTATTAAGCTACATCTTATTACACCAAATAAAATAATCTTGTTTACTTATATATATATAAGTCACGATAGCCGAGTTGTGGGGTGGTCGGAATTTCGAGTCGAGAGACCCGAGTTCGATCCCCAGGTGGCAGTACCAATGAGTTTTTCAAAAACTTATGTACGAATATCGTTGGCTTGGACATAAAGGCGGCGACGGGCTCACCACCTGTCACGCTGTCCCGAAAATATCTTCGGGGGAAGGTGGGTTAAAGGGACTTAAATATCTAGACTTGACCTCTGTCTACCCCTGTATTGGGAATTGCGGAAGATATTTATTATATTTATATTTTTGTTTACTTATAAATTAAAACATCGGTATTTCGGAAATGACTGGGTACGTATTGATTAATATTTTGTATTTGGGTAATGTTTTAAGTTCCAAGATTGTTGAATGGTGAATATTTCAGTTGTATATACACCTCTCTTCCCGTGGGGATCGTAAGAGGCGACTATGAGTCATGCTATGCAAATGCGACTTGCTACTGACAGGTGACGGGATAAACATCTCGAAAAAACTAGACGAAAATTCAGGGCTGAAGGGCAGTAAAGTCTAATGTTCAAGGTGTCTGGTATTGCGATCGCCAATCCACATGCCAAGCATTATGATTATGCAAATCTTGCTTTACGGGAGAGGTCTATACCCAGTATAGAGTGGACTGTTACGGTCCGTTATGTACGCATGATACGTTTCTAGTTCATAGAGAGAAAAAAGAATTAAATCAATATTTATTAAAAATGTATCACATTTCACGCTAATCGATGCTTGGCTACCTATTTATAAGCATTAAATCATACAATGTTAATAAATTATATTTTGCTCAGCACTGACCTGACTCACTTCACCTACCACTTTTAAAAACATCTAACATTTTGTATAGTAGCAATGCGGTAATGATTTAAAAAAAATATTGCTTTCTGTGTCATAAATGACCATTCAACCCACTCAATTACATATATTATGTACAATAACCTCATAGAAGATTTTATTAATGATACATAATATTTCGTATTGAGAAATAATAATGACCTTAAAATCATCTTTTAATGCATAACGTGCAAGCGACAAAGGTTACTTGACCAATTTATGGATTCCGAATTAATGCATATTTCGTCACTGAGAGACGTACTAGTGAAGAATCCAGCGCTATTAAAAGGTAAACAGGTAATAGAAGACGAGAAATAGCTTGAAGGAAACATTAACAAATTAATGCAATAAAATTCTAAAAAACATGTTATTTTCGTACGTTTTGTAATAATAAGAAAAGTATATAAAGGAAAATTACATCTCTATATAAGGGTAATATAAGAGCAGGGTGAAAACAGGCTAACAGAAGTACTAAGACGTAATGCTGAAATTAATAGGTTCAGTCACGGTAGCCGAGTGATTAGGTGATCGGATTTTCGAGTCAGGAGACCCGAGTTCGATCCCCGGTGGTAGACACGTCCCAATAGGTTTTTTCAAAAACTTATGCTTATGAATTATATCGCTGGCATGGACATAAAGACGGCAACGGGCTCACTACCTGTGACGTTGTCCCGAAAATATCTTTGATGGAAGTTGGGTTGGGGCTTTTTTTATATTTTTTTAATAGGTTTATACTCTTAAACTTTTAAACTGGAATATGACAGTCGTTACACTTCTATTTGTTGGCAGAAATGGGTAAGAGTACTGATCCCGTCGACTCCAAGGGCAGAGAAGCAGTCTTGCTAATAAAGGTGTAAAAATGTTCATTTAACATGATTTTCACTTGACCTTATTTATGGAAACGTGTCAGCAATGGACTTATTGCTGACTTTGTGTCCAAAGTATCAAAGGATCATAGTTGCTTTTAACACGAAGGAATGAAATTCAAATTTCGGATTCGAGGTTGCATGCTGCTCCCGTTTGATTTTGATCTGATATTTTGGCGATGGTGTACATAATTAAGCTAGCATCTGTTAGCTATTATCATTTGTAAGGTTCTTAGTCGTCTTATACGACACTTATCTGAAGAATGAGGTAAAAAATTCTTACGCCAAGACACCAAACATGAAAAAGAGACCAAAAATTGGGATCACAAGATATTTATGAAAATAAATCTTAGTAAAGTTAAAATTTTGTTTGAACTTTCCTGGTATTAAATGTTTATTTATTGAATTAAGAAAACGTGACTAGCACACGTGAAGATAAAGCGTTTATTAAAACAAAACTATTGTTTCATATCTTGATTGTCTTTATATCTTGATGTCTACTTCATAATTGCACTCCATAACAAGCTATGACGTATCAATAAATTTTAAAAAACCTAAACACAGAACTAAATGTTATAGTAAAAAAAAAAAATATATATCTTCACGCAATTCCCAATACAGGCGTACACAGAGGTCTAGTCTAGACAATTAGTCCCTTTGACTCTCCTTCCATCGAAGATATTTTCGGGACAACGTGATAGGTGGTGAGCCCGTCGCCGTCTTTATGTCCAAGCCAACGACATTAATTCGTACATAAGTTTTTAAAAAACTCATGGGTACGAGCTTGCCACCTGGGGATCGAACTCGGATCTAAGTAAATTATATTTTATCTGGCAGTACTACATTTAGAGTCAAGACTCTAAATGTAGTACTGCCAGATAAAATATAATTTACTGACATACTTAACGACGTCTTAAAGACTACTGCGATACATACTGCTGCCCATTACTACTCTGCTTAATTTTGGTTTGTTATTTTTTATAATGTCGAAACAACATAATGCCAGCGTGTTTTCAAGACTTTTCTCTCACCACCATACGTCATCACATGCCACCAGTTTATCATTAACAAAGTTTCCAAATTTGCCTGTATTCCTGTTTCATAGACAAAGTGAAGGGCCTCCCGTCGTCTCAGTATCGTAGCCACCGAAATAAAATATACATAAGTTTCCTAAAATCCATAAAAACGCGATCCGAGGGATCAAACTCCTGTCTTCTTACTTTAGTTCCGACACCCAATCGTTTGGCTATCGTGGCTTACTAATTTGTTATTAAGAAAAAACTTTTAATTGCAATTAGTAAAACGTTTCTTGGGTAATATAAAAACATTAACAAGGCAAAACAAAATGTACTTTTTCATGAAATTAATTTATCAAACTTATTTCGGTTGATCTTTATAATAAATACACAAAGGTCAAACAGTCAAGTTATATTTAAAAAAGTTTAGTTAAGTCTTGAGGCTTCTATTATAGTATTATAATATATTAGCATGTAGCTTTCATTAAGAACGTTCAATTAATTATGAGAATAGCTCTTATACTTAAAGGCATAGAGTTTAAAATTGTTACATTATGCAGAATTTACCTCCTCATGCAACAGGTCATTTGGTCTTAAATAAATTGCTGTGCCATTAAATTTTATATAGTGTGTAACTCTAATTGCTCTTAAACAAAATATCTTAAGATTTTAAGGCACTTATATCAATAAGCCAAAAATTTAGTAACATTTAAATGAAATAACCTTTACTCAGGATAAGTATTTTTGCAACGCTTCTCAAATTTGTAGAACTTTTTTTAAAAAAATGTTTTTTTTATATCTGGTTCATTCGCGCTGGTAGTTTATGTGGACAGTCAGAGGTCTTGACAATTTAGTCATTTCGAACCATATTTTAACTTATTTGCCACAACGTGGCAGGTGGTGAGCTTATTGCCGTCTATAAATAGTTAATTTTACAATTTTATTACCTGATACTAATGACGAAGTACTGTCTGATTTGATGTTGAAAGTAATGTTGTATTAAAGTTCTCTGAAAACGTTCTGGATAAAAAGTATTTACGAATACTCTTAAATAAAAAAGCAACAATTTGTCAAAATCAGACCACAAACATATTGATGTTGTATTTTCAATAAATATTGATGATGATAGTAGAATAGGATTAAATTGTTTTCGCAATTTCAATTAGATTAACATTGTATTAATAATTAATGGCTATGTGAAACAATATTCTTTCTAAACATTTATGGAACTAGGTCAAACCTATCGCATGCTCTAATCGATATAAATTATCGATACATTGTCTCTGAACGCTTGGAACAATAAACGAACTGATTGATCTACTTATGTAGGTTAATCGATTATTACATATCGTTATTGTTTCTTAATGATTTCGTTATATAATTAAAATTTCTGCCGACCTAAGGTAGACCTGTGAATGAAATAATATTGTAACACTTCATGTGACGTTTTGAATGAGCGTCTATTTTATTAAATTTTATATAAACGATGACCCTAAGTTTGATGTTAAACTGTCATGCTAGTTTAGAACAAAATACGTTTTAAGTAACATATAACTCCCTACACCTATAATTCTAACCTAATGGCCTATAAATATTCATAGCAGGGCATTTTCGACTTCAATAATAAGCGATAGTGATCCCTGTTACCTACTAACTTAGGCACTATTTCCCGTCGCCGGCCTGCTTTCTTTAATTTGTTATTTTATTAATGCCCGCCATAAGTTGGAAAAACCTACAAAACATTTCTATCTACCTGTCAAGTTATATTTAAAATATATCTTCATGCCAATTCTAATACTGGGTTAGATCCAGGACTAGACAAATAGGTGCTTTCGACCTACCTTCCACGGAAGACATATTTGGATACGGTAACTGAAGGAGACCCTGGCCCGTCTTCGTGTCCAAACCAACGAAATAAATAGTACATAAACTTTTGAAAAATCCCATAGGTACGAGCCTGCCACCTAGGGACTGAACTCGGGTCACTTGACTCGAAGTCGGTTACTCAATCTTTCGGGTTTCGTAACTCGATACCCGGGTCCCGATCGAATATACGTAACAAATATTTACACACGAATAGAAGAAAATATTTAACACTTATATATGCACAAATAGCATTTGTATTTACATGTCTTTACGCCCAGTGTGTCGACGGTTGATACTCGAGATATTAAGATTACATTGTCAACTACGTAATTTCACTTGATGTCTCTTTTCACAGGGTCTATTTAATGGTAAGACAAATAATGGCTTCAACCGCTTAGATCGAGGCTCGATAAAGCATTGATTTAATATTAGTCTAATTAATAATAAATAACATAATACAAAAATATTTTTAAGTAGTTCATAAACGGTGATGAATGTCTGAAGAAAGGATTGTATGGTGAACAAATGCAGTAAAATTGTATGGAACATTATACCGCTGTTTAGTTCCCAAAATAGTTTAAAGTTCAAATAATGTCTAAGCAGAGAAAGTCTCTGTTTCGATCTGATCTTTTTAATTAATTATACAGAATAAATTAATTAAAGAGAAATTGAAAAAATCACCGTGGGACGTTTAGTTGATTTTTTAAGTTTCTCTTCAATTTAATAACAAGTAGTCCAGCATGATTTGCATGCTGTATAATTCAATAAAAATTGTACAATACAAAAGAATATTTTCATTTTCCTCAGTCGCATTCCACGATGCCCACACGATAGGAGGTGATAAACTCAAACGCCCATGCAACACGGCCGTATAAGTTACCCATCAAATGTTACTAAATTAACTCGTTCTTTGTGTTTCAATTAGCACATAATTGCTCGAAAATGCCGCGGAAATCTCGCATGTACAAACAATACTTAACATTTACAAATCCATATAACTAAGTTGTTAGTAGTTTTAATTGTTTATTTTTATAAATGAGATCTTGCATGCAACCTGGTCGCCAAGCATGCAAAAAGTAATTATCAAATATTAATTGCAAAAATGCAGTCTGACTCATTTCATTGTTCAGTTTTGGAGATGCTTATCCTACCATTTATCGCTAGCCATTGATATTTTCAAGGCTGTTTTCCCTTATTGTCGTCTCCTGCGCCACTTACGGGAAGAATGGGGGTTCATATATTATTTGGGCTGTAAGCACGTATTTCATCCTATTCCATAAAAAAGCTATCTTCACAGTGGTATCAGATAAAAGAAAAATTTAAAAAATTATGATATTTTTAGAATAAATGTTAACCTTACTACTTATTTACTTATTTTTTATTTACCTTCTCAGTCCCTGTCGATGTGACAAGTGTCAAGATCTTTAATACCCTTTTCATTTTTTTTTTCAAATTACTTATATATATCTTCCACTAAGCTTCAGGGCTTATTTATTATTGTGAGTGCTACACGACAGTATTTCATTTAATTGAATAGCGACGTCAACGACTTCTACCAGGTTTCGTTATCCCCACACTTAATATTGTTAATAGTGTTACCTAGCCTAATGGTTGATTGGCAGATAATACTTCTGGAATTTATTCCGTCGTACGTCTACGACGTAGAATAATTAATAATAAAATTTTACTTACTTATTATAATTTAATTTCATTAAAAAAACAATAAACACTGCTCTCTGGCCAGTTTTTACGTTAGAAATTGAGCCATATGCTGTCACATTTATTATTTTTTATACCAAACTAACGAAGTGTAAGAATTCAAACGTTACCCAATATATCCAAATCTCTATAGACATTTCAAAGTTCCATTGAAATGAAGAAACTCACGTTATATATATTCATAAAATATTACAATTTTGCTGTGGACATAGTAAAAAATGACTTATAAAGGCCGATGATAATGAGTATTGTGTAAAAAAATAACCTCATTGGACGAGGGTGTGATAAGGAATATCTTATAGCAAGGAATTTCGATTCAGTGTGTAACGCAACTGTAACTTAAAGTGATCTGTTTCATAACGCCTGCAACAAATTCGTTGACACTGGGCAATGAGAACGCTTGCAAAAGCCTACCTCAATGTCGCTCCACTTTCGAACTGTGTCCCTTGATACAATCGAGTTGGTATGGTATCAAGCAATTATATCATACCGTACTTCGTTACGTCATATTTCATTTTGTTTCTGGTACGCGGTGTTCATGACACATTGAGTTCATATACGAGTATCTTAAATGTTATTGTTGTTACGTACAGTAAAGGCAACCAGAATGTCTGAATCTGTTAATAATAAAAAACGTGTAGATTTTACATTTTTATTATGGTTTTCATTTCTAATTATTTATTAATATATTTGTTAATTTAATAGCTAAATTCGAACTTTTAGAACACAGTTCCAAAAACAGGGACATTACCCTACCTTATCCCCTACAGTTTGATGCTAAATTTTTTCCTAGACGATCGCGTTACACAATATAGTATTATATAAATAAATTATGTAAATAATTGTGTAACTTTCCGTTTTAATTGTTTTTTTAATTGTAGTCACCGTTTAAAAAAGAGTCAACTATGATGAGTTCAAATCAACGTTCCAAATTATAATTTATAATATATTACACTGTTGCTCTTAGCTCTGAGCTATCTCCCATGCATACATTAAGGTATAGTTTAAAAAGCCCCTTCTAAATTTTGTCGGACGATAAACCCATGTTAATGATATGTGCTACTCCATTACGTTTTAAAACTACAAAAACCAAGGCTACCCACAACCCATTGTGCGTACGTCGACATACTAACACACGGGTTCCGCACAAACCAACAAAGCACATAGATATCGATAAGAAGACAATAAACAATAACATTCAGGTATTGCTGTTGCAACACCTAATGGCTATGCGACCATGGCAGCGGGATTGTTTACACTACGTATAATTGATATAGCCGTTGTAGAAAAAGGCTAGGAAACTCTTTTTATTTTAATTTACTTGACTAATGTAATTGGACAGTAACCAGACATTACTGGGCATATCTATATCTTACATATAAAACCAAAATGACAAATGAATTATTTTAAGAAAATAAAAATGATGAAAATATATAGTGCAAAGTTAATAACATCGAGGTACCAAAGACAATGTGAGCGAATTGCTCGAAGAGACGAGGTTCAAGAGTATTCGGATATCGACATGTGTGTATGAAGAAAGTTATGAATATATATAAATACCCTGTGAGAGACTGTCAGTGAAGATATAATAAAAAAACAAAACTTTTAAATAAATCACTATCACTCATATGTTGAAAAATAGTTCTTAGTCTGCTTATTAAGAAGGAATTCCTATTTCTTACACACTAGAAATATATTTCCTCCTCCTATTTATGCCTCAGGACAGGCACTAAGAAATCAAAATTAATTAATTTTCAAAGACAACAACTTTAGTTATAATGTTTAATTTTATTATTTAAAAAAAAATGTACAGACATGACACCTATCCGAAAAAATATGGAACCTTAAACAATATCTTTATACATAAATATTAATTTAAAAAAAGGAGTGCATTCAATCACACTGACTGAAGTAAAACTTCTTGTATTTGCATTTTTGTAAAAATAGGCTATGCATTATAGTATCAGTCAGCACTAATTAGTACATACATATTGTAACCCATATTTCGATGTCGTTTAATTTACGGTCGTATAAACTATAGACCAAACGCAAGTTGTCAGGAGGCGTGGGCTGTTGACTAATATTGTGTTATAGAATGGCTGGCGGAACTGGGCCAGCTGTTATAAGCACCAGGTGGTGTCAGTCGCTAATCAGATAATAGCAATTAATATTGTGTTTACAGTGGCGCTTTCTTTGTTTACAAAACTGTTCTTTGTTAGACCTTTTTTTCTTTAGTTTCTTTTTTCATATTTGTGTTACTACAACATGTCTCAGTGGTTAATTGGTGCAGATTTACAACAAAAATGAACCGATTGAAGATCTCATCTTCATTGTATTGTATGTCAATTGCTATAAAACTGCAATAATAGATATTATATGCTTAAATTCTCAGTACTTTCATACCGAGAATTTAAGCAGATAATATCTATTATTTTGTGTTTATATTATTTTATTTGAAAATGGGTTCACCCCTTCTCTTCTATTCCCATCGGTATTATAAGTGGAGATTAGGCGAAAAGCCTTGATAATGCAATTGGCAACCGTCAGATGGCGGGATAACTGTCTCGGAAATTATCTAGACTAAAATTCAGCAAACCGGTGACGGGCAGCAGCGACTAAGGTGTCTGGCACTACGATCGTCAGGCCGCTTAACAAGCGTGATGATTATGGTAAACCTTCCTAAACGGATGAGGTCTAGGTCATGCTTATTGGACATTTATGATGAAGATCATCATTAAAGTATGTATTTACACTCTAAGCTACATCCTAAAAGTATTTACTGAAATACTAAGCTTATTGCGTACATAGTTAATAAAGCTTCCGTTCATTCCAATCCATTTAGAGACTACTAATTCAAATAAAATTAACAGGATACCAGCTATTTCCCTATCAGACATCCGTGAACCAGTCCTAATTATTACTGGAGGCAATGTTCGATCTTTATTGTTCGCTGTTAGGCTCGGCGTACATTAGATCGAGACTAATTAAATGAGGGTGTAAGCTCTGAGTTTCATTAAATTGGCGATTTTCGTGTGTGTGCATCTGATAGCGCACGAACGCCGACGTAAGCGACACTTCCTCGTTTGTACGGTCAGCGCAAAAAGTTGCCTATATTTTCTACAATAACATAATTTATTATTAGAATTTTTTATATATTATATGAGTAAGCTTTAAGTTACTTACTTAAGTTGCTTCTAAGTTACTTACTTCTTATTTTATAAATATAATTTTGAATACGTAACACGCATTTTTTTAATACAGCTTAGTATACTTGAACATGACACCCAAATTATTTCTCTGTGGATAATATTAAAATGTTTCCGATATTCATCGTATTTCGAGTGTCTTTTATGTATTTACAAATATTTGAACTGTAATAATTATTACGTAAACTTATAATTTGTGTACATTTATAATGTGTTCACAGTACATTGCAAAGAAGTATCCAATAAATTACTATTAGCATAGACAATACTGTGATGATCTACTGCGAGCCCGCAATGGACTTCCGTGTCATTAAACAGCCAGTGAACGTGATACTGTCTCCCGCAGACGACCGCGTGCCGATCACACCGCCGCGGCACACGCCTCTTTTGTCTATTTTATTTCCCGCTACCACAAAAAAAATTACTTTGTGACTTTTGTGTTAATAAAGTACTACATATAGTAAAAATTAAGGATCGACTACCCGATAGCCGAGTTGGTGGTAGCTCGGTCTGGGTGTTTGTGGTGCCTTCGTTGTTTCCGATTCCTATAACACAAGTGCTTTAGCATCTTACGTTGGGATCGGAGCAACGTATGTGTCTATCTATATATGTATGTATCTATATATGTATATGTATCTATATAAAATATAGCAGACCGGTGTCTGCGTCAGCGTCTTAGATGAAAGGTGAATGTTACTACGCTCATCGAACAGTGGTAATTATAAGAAACCCGGGAGAGCCCAATGACCTTCAGTGGACTTTTACAGGTCATTGTGATGATGATGAAATGCAATTTAAATCCTCTGTGGACTTAGACAATCTTAGGCTTAGGTAACAAGCTACAATCAAATAAGCTATCGACGTATTCGCACGCATCGTTGCCTAACCGTTGCGTTATAACGTTAGCCGTTTGACAGCTGGAGCACGAAAGAACTTTCACTATCACATGCACGCGGGCGTGAATATAAATCTGATAAAGTTATCATTTTCCATTAAGAAAACAGGTGAAACTACGGTAATGGCCGACTAAGTGACCTTGTTTCGGTCACGCCTCGCCGGGCTCGTGGCTTTTTGTTAACACTGGTTTAATTATTAATATAACAGATTAAAATTGCAATTCTAAATAGTGTTATGCAATTTTTGTCTTTTAATAACTGACTAGGTATACGGTTAAGTTATTTTTGGTATTTGTATTGATATTTGTGTGATTAAGGTGTGATGTCGATATGATTCTTTGACGATAAGAGGAATCTTTCACATCACTAGCTTTGTAAATTAATATCTAAACTAAAAACTAAAAATAAAAAAAAATCCGGCAGGTTACAGTGCGGTACTATTTTTTTAAATAAAAGTAAGCAGATTTTGTTATATTACCTTAGCCACTGGTGCCCATATATAACATACATCAATACCATTTTTAATAATGGCCGAATTATAATTAAAGAACGGCGTCGAACATAATTGGTTACACTTACCGAGTACCTTGAAATGATCGGAACAAAACTTTCAGTGCGTAAGTAAGGCCATTATTACTACACTTTAAGTATAAGATTTAAACTTCTTATTTCTACAGTTTGCATTGAGTCTACTATAAAAAATATCTTCACGCCATTCCCAGCACAGGGGCAGACAGAGGTCTAGACAATTATATCCTTTCGACCCACCTATCACCGAAGATATTTTTGGGCGAACGTGACAGGTAGTAAGCCCGTCACCGTCGATGCTAAGCTTTATGTCCAAGCTAACGATATAAATCGTACATAAGTTTTTGAAAAACACATTGGTACAAGCCTTGGGGATCGAACTCGGGGTCTCTTGACTCGAATTGCGAGTAACACCCAACCATTTGGCTATCGTGACTTTTCTACTTTTGAGTTACTAAATTAACTGCCAGTCTGCAAGACTTAATAGGAAGAAATTGATATAATTGCCACACTCAGCAAGCGAATTGGCGATTGCTGTAAGAGATACCTCGAATTTTAAGTTATTAGAATATAATAAAGTCTATCTACGACAGCTGGGTGGTGAATGAAATTTGAATTAGAAGATTCGAGTTTGATCGCCAGGAGGAGGGCTAAGACCTATGATTTTTTTTCGAAACATACGAGTATGTACGATTTGTAACCATGTAAATCACCCTACGATGGGGACAAACAAATAAACTCGATGAAAAGTACTAAATGGTCTAAAATTCTGACTACCCCAGTATTTGGAAATGCCTGAAAATAAACAACAAGATCTGATAATTTATGTTCAACCATACTTTGAGTTTAAGATAAATTTCCTGACTCTAAGTGCTCATTATTAGTGCATAGTTTGAATGTAGGTCAGCCACGTGCCAGTAATTTAGTTCCATATCGAACAGAATGCGTTAAGCAATGCACAAATTGAGTGCTATGTAATTTATTTGTATTTGTATGTGTATTAAATTATCAGTTTTAATGGACTCAAATGAAGAATGTCTTTTTATAGTGATCGTATTAGTTATGTAGTATATTATCTATAATTCAATGACATGCACAATAAAATAATAATACTGACATTGATTTTTTATTATCTTCACGCATTTCGCAATTGGGGCGGACAGAGGTCGATACAATTTAGTCCTTTAGTCCGCTTTTTGTTGGAGCTTATGGAAACAACGCTTATATGAAGATATTTTTTAATATCATTAAAAAATATCTTCACACTATTCCCAGACACCACAGGGTAGACAGAGGTCTAGTCTATACAATTAAGTCCCTTCGACCCACCTTCCAACCAAGATATTTTGGGACAACATAACAATAATCGTCATCTAATTTATTTGCAAACATCTACATAGTACAAACATTCATATTCATCATATAAATATTTGACCGCAGCGAGACTCGGACCTGCACCCCATAGCTTTGAAAGCAGGGTAACTACCAACTAGACTGTTGTGACGAAGACTAACACTGATCATTTTAATAAAGTGTAAAAAAATGACAGGCAGGGTTCAGCTGAACGTGGGGATTGTTGCAAGATCTCTATTACTTTGGCCTTTTACAAACTTTTACAGTCTTTTACAGTCCGTTAAATAAGTGCGACACTTGTATGTACATGATGTTTGTAGGTGCATTTAGTAACGAACATCAAGAAAAAAACTGGTGCTTAAAGTATTGACAGGAAAACTAACATACATATTATGTAAATGTAAAATTCTGAGAACGTTATTTATTTATTTATTTAATTTGGCTTACCAAATAAATACAGAACATTGCCAATTAAGATCAATTGTAAAATCAATGTGAAAACTTTACGACCATTTTTTTCATGTGAAATGTCATTTTGCATTGGATAAAAACATTTATCTAACTGAATGGTGAATTCTTAGGTTTTATTGATAAAGAGAGATTTTAGAGGTAAAGTTATGATATTTATTTCCTGATTTTTAGCGCAGAATATGGTTAATATAAACACAAAAATGCAAACTGTCGGAGAATATGAGTCAGATAATTTATAGATATAAACTATATAGACATACATAGACAATAAACAAAGGGTTAGCACTGTACAGCGGAGGTCACGGATTCAAGTTGCACCTCTATGAATTATTTTTTTTATTTCTCTTTCATTTAATAAGATATAGTTAACATCGATATTGATATAATATATATGGGTCTTACCTCATGCCGTCAAATCCATCATCCGATCCATTTATTGTGAGTACTGGCGCACGTGCATAAGCTTTCGCCACACGTCTATTCTTCTCAAACACTATCACCTTCGCCCATATTTCATCGTCGATCTGTGTCCATTTGTCCAAAACTTCCTGTATGTGTTCCTGGGAACAAATAAAATAATATAATAAGTATTAAAATAATATAGTATTAACACTTATGTTTTCCTAAAAATATTTTTCAGGCAGTCTTTTGGTTCCAAAGAATTGTCCTGATATTTTTGTAATTGGCTAGTAAAAATGAACCAAATTAAGATTAAATTTACATTAATTTTTACTGATTCCATAAATTGTAATTGGTGATTTATTTTCAACCTCATACTGTAATATTTGTTGTAAACTGTTGATAATGCCATGAGGACGAAACCGGACAGGTATTAAATGAAACATAAATAAATAGTGAAATTAGTAAAAGTGTATTTGAATTTATTTAACAATGCATTTCCACCAAGAAACCACATCATGATTATTAAAAAAAAATAAGCATAATTAAATATTTGACATAACAATAACTTGGATAAAGGAATAGAACTGGGTATTATTTATTATTTATTAAGAAGTGAGATTGGTTGATTTTAGAATTTTAAAAATTGCGCACGTTATTCACAGCTCAAGCAAAAAACACGAACATTTTTCGCTTTTTTAGTTTCTCAGAGTAGTGTTCACAACTTTTCTCCGAAGCCCCTCAGTTCCGTAGTCCCGTTAGGACTTTAAAGTGAAAATATTCATGTGCCGATATAATAAACAGAAAGGCTTATTTCTTTTGTTATTACCTCAAATGTACAATAATATAACAGCATACTTGCAACACAACACTAATGGCTAACAGTTACTACGTTGTCTTTTTTCACCTTAAATTAACCTTACAACACTAAATAAAATTGACCTTGTGTTATAGTAGGGTGTTTCTTTTGTAAGTCGAGATTGCTAAAGTCTTAGATATTAATCCTAATGGAGCAATGGTTTCGTAATCTGATGACATCGGGCATGGTTCGGGCGCAACTCTGTGTTCCGCTCTAGTAATTTACTTGTAACATTGAGCATGAGCACGTGTATTAACTAGCCTAGTAGACGTAGGGTTCTAAGCTATTATCTACCAGTGTGGATATCGCAAAGTAAATTCTTATACCACTAACCAGGAGTTAATGTCTCGTGTAACAGGCGTTGACGATTTCTTCAAGACAATTTGTGACGAGGTTAATCTACACAATTTCTTTATATAATTTAACATTCGCGATGATGTGCACCTTTGTGGGTACGTAGGACACTTGTGAGGTGGATGGCGTTCTTCTCAAAACTTAGTTTCATAAAAGAAATCTGTTTCGCCATTTTTTTTATTATTAGAGTGGAATAAGTGACATGCCAAAAACAGGGGTAGACAGAGGTCTAGACAATTAAGTCCTTTCGACGTACCTTCCACCGAGACTGCTAATTGGGCCATGTTACTCGAATTACAATCTCTTGACTCTCTGTTCACCCAATCACTCGATTATCGTGACTTTTTAGAATAGATAATTATTTTTGAAAATGATTATATGACGATCAAGATGTAGTGTATAATGTGACTTGTGTACTTGACTACTGAAGTCTGGCTGCATATGATGTATATTTTCAGTTATGTCAGTTGAAAAAATTGTTAAAAATCTCAAACGATTATCAATTTTAGTTTCGAACGCTTGACGTTGAAAATACAAAATAACGTGTATATTTTACACAAGTTCATCGGCCTATGTTAACAGAATTAAGTTTTTGCTTCTACATTAAAAACTAGCAATTTAACACCGAAATCTGGTTATAAATAAACCGCTAGTTGGAGCAAAAACTCTTGAAATTTTTCACAGATATGCACGTTATTTTGTGTTATTATTATAATAATATTTTTTTAATTTATAAAAAAAACGCTCCTAAAAACTATTTCTAATAGTTTTTTTTCTTTCGAAAATGTAATAATAATACAGAGAACTTTTTGAACTTATCCCCTGTAATTTTTACGGCATAAATGCAGCTACCAGTTTAGCGTCAAACACATATAATATATTTATTATACACATATATATTATTTATTACATATGTGTATTATTTATTATACACATATATAATAAGTCGAAAAATTTTAATTTGGATTTCACAACCCTAACATTGAAACACCGTAGCAAATGTTTAAACGCTTTTTTGTATGATTATTAAAGTTGAATCATAACAACCAATTGGGAAGGTTTGGATTTTTTCCGTTCTTTCTGTATTCATAATAATGATAGCGAATTCCACTTTCGATCAAACCGCTGTAACTCGTTCGCTGTTGAAAGTAAAATTATCTTCATCGTTATGTTTTTATACACGTTACAGTTATTTATGTAAACTCATAAACTATTTATAACAGTTCCTTAATTTTCACGATAGTATATTCTGGTATATTTAACTTAGTACTTTACGTAAAACAGTTAACCGTTGTTAAGTAAATTGTTCGAAGCCTGAACCAGAAAAGCGAGTTTCGGAGAAAATGGGATATCATTCTGAGAATTCTTGACATAATATTTCGTAAGTAAATATACTAAAGCAAAATTATCATAATACATTACAAGCTTTCTCTTTTCACAAATTACCTTCACGGAATATCTGAAATAATATCTAGCTGATTATCGGTATAGATATAAACTAGACACACCAGATTTCTTATTTTAATTTTAACTGGCCTAAATTTTCTTTTAAAACTTGACATAAGCGCAAAAATCAAATATATTGTTCAATGTAACATATATCTTTACGCTATACCCAATACAGGTATAATATAATAGGGGTAGACAGAGGTCCAGACAATTTAGTGCTTTCAACCTTACTTGCGCCGAAGATATTTTTGGGACAACGTGACAGGTAGTAATTTTTTTTAATGTTTAAGCCAACGATCAAGCCAAGCCAAGGTACCGATCGTACATATATTTTGAAATAACTCATTAGTAAGGGCTACCACCTACCTCCCACGTGGGGATCGAACTTGTGCCACTCGGCTATCGTGAAAATTTCTTTCATTGTCGTGTCATATATATGTTTGTTTATTTATTAATATACTTAATATGTATGTATATCTATTTGCTCAAACAAGGTATGATTACATGATGTCAAATTTAATTAATGTTAATTAAAAGTTTAATTTTTACGAACTTTTTTGTTAAAAATCACGATAGCCGAGTTGTTGGGTGGTCGGAATTTCGAGTCGAGAGACCCAAGTTCGATCCCCAGGTGGCAGTACCAATGAGTTTTTCAAAAACTTATGTACGAATATCGTTGGCTTGGACATAAAGGCGGCGACGGGCTCACCACCTGTCACGTTGTCCCGAAAATATCTTCGGTGGAAGGTGGGTCAAAGGGACTTAATTGTCTAGACTTGACCTCTGTCTACCCCTGTATTGGGAATTGCGTGAAGATATTTTTTTTTATTATAACTTTTTTGTTTGCTTCCAAACTAGATTAGGTTCGATGCAATTGCAAATCACACACCAGGTATGACACACAATATTTCATATGAGTACATACGCGTTGCGAACCGTAACGAATTGGCGACCATCGCTTTACCTTCAGCGCTGCATCGCTGAATGTACTCTGATTAGAAATCACCTTAGCTATTGACGTCGATTATGCCAAAATCAAATCAATAGACGCTAATAAAGAGCTTATCACCTCTGGTACGATTTCGCTAATGTGCGATTCATAGTAATCTTTCCTATAATCTAGTGCCATATTGTTGCACGGAATGTTATGTATGTGCCATTTACGATGAATAGTACTCGTTAGTGTCCGTACTTTTGTACTTATGTGAGGTAAGCGGATGGTCAGTCTCGGTTGGTCATTGAATTGATTTATGGACAATGTTTATAAAGTAGATCACATATATGTCATATAAAGCAAGTAAACGCCCTTTTAATATCCCGTTGAAAGTTTTTATTTCACCTTGTTGAGCTCTGTTACTTCCTACATATGGTTTTTGTAATATGAAAATACTTGATTAATGTTAATCAAACATTAAGGTCATTAGGCTATGATAACTAGATAGAATAATAAATATATATCTTCACGCCTTTTCCAATACAAGAGTAGACAGAGGTCATTTATTTCGACCCACTTTCCACCGAAATATTTTTAGAAAACGTGACAGGCGGTGAGGCGGTCGCCATCGTTATGTATGAGCAGACGATATAAATTGTACATAAGTTATGAAAAACCTATTGGTACGAGCCTACCACCGGCGGAGCGAACTTGGGTCTCTAAGAATCTACTTATAATTCTAATATTTAACAAATATTACAAATGTGAAAGGTTGTCTGTATAGATGTTGGTTACACAATCATACAAAACCGGTAATTTAGCATTCTGAAAAATTGCACGATTCAAGTAGAAGTGGTATAGATAGGGGAACAACATCACATACATTGGCATGTAGTATGATTTTGCTATAAACCATATTTATTTGTGGTATTAGGAGTCCTTTGACAAACACAGGCTCCTTTTTACTACAAGAAATTGCCAAAATGAAATTGAAAAACTACAAGAAAAAATGCCGAACGAAGTCGCGGACAGTTATTAATTTCCTTAAAAACTAACCAAATATGATTTTAACGCCCAAACAGGATTTCATAACCCACGTTAAGGTATTAAGAGAAGTACTCAGTTAATGTCTATCCATGGAATAAATTTAAGTTCTCAAGACACCTTTTGGCAAAGCAGTGACTAAACATTCTTTTTAAAAATTTCATCCGACCCTTGATTTTATTTTTCCATGAATTCCTAAAGCACTTTTTTATTACAAAGTGACACCTTGGTTATAAATTATTCAAGGGTCGATGAATGAACTAAAACATGACTTCATACTCAACATATGTGTTGCGCTTGTTTATTTGACTTTATTATGGAAATCTCATAATTATTTTAATCCATAACGAGTAGCTTCAAGTGTCGCACGAATATGGAACTAAATAAACCGTGTTCCAAATACATATACTGTTTACAATTTAATGTAACATTGTTAATATTTTGGTGATTCGAAACAATAAAATAGAAAAGTGAGTCTCTTCTTCGGTACATTTGAGTCCATCGTTGGACTTGGGCTTCTCCCAATTCGATGACGTTCTTCTAATTGAATTTGATCTTGGGAACATCGTAGTGATATCACACTGGCAGAATCTAAGTCCTGTCCTGCTCACGACCACCTGGAATGGCGGGTTGCCAACCTTTTTATGCTGATATACTATATTTCTTGAAAAAAAAAAGAAAGCACACACGCGAACAACACATGTACGTTCATACCACTAGAATGATTCCGCATTCTTGATCTAGCTTAACTTCGACAAAGTATTTTGAACCTTGGTAAAACGATTGTAAGTTCATATTTCTTTAATGTTTTTTATAGCGTAGCATTTGGAAATAACGAATGCTACGCTTGCAAGTAAACTGACGACCTTGTGTGATCAAGTTTCTGCCGACTGTTCTAGTGACGGACAGATTCCGTCATTAGCATTGGTAATAAGTGTGTAACTAGCCAATGGAAAGAAAAAAGTAAGTCAATTTTATTTTTAAATTCTATGAAAATACCATAAAAAAATATCTTCACGCCATTACCAAACGGGGGTAGACAGAGTCTAGACCATTAAATCCCTTCTACCCACCTTCCAACGAAGATATTTGAGACAACGTGACAGGTGGTGAGCCCGTCGCCGTCTTTATGTCCAAGCCAACGATAAGAATCATATATAGACTTCGAAAAAAACCCTACCACCTGGGCATCAAACTCGGGTCTCTCTATTCGATTTCCGATCACCTTCCATTGAGAGACAGAAAAATAATTTTAAGTGAACAGATTATTATCATGTAGTTACGACGTAAGAATATACCAGCGCCCCTTTCTTTCCGTGGGTGTCATAAGAGACGAAGGGAAAAGCCTCGGAATATAATTGGCTAGCGTTACTGGCTGTTATAATGATGAACAGATTACATCCCTTGCTAACGTTGAATTAATCTAACGTACATGTATTTTTAATTCTCCTAATCAGTACTCAGGGGAGGGGGGACAAACATCGGAGGAACGTTTAACCAGTTCCTTCGACGTTAAGTGGCTATTAGTAGACTGCAGGTTACGGATGCATTGTCATTAGTGTGGAAGTAATGCCTCACCTCCCGTACTTATTTATATTGAACAATTACACACCCAACTGTAATGACGCTACATAATTTTCAAGATGGAACACAATAGTTGTATATTGCAGTCACGCGACAAACGTAGCTCCATCACTTGTCAATGCAAGTAGATAGTTGCTATAGCACAATCTGTTGCTTCGGGGAAAATTGGGCAGAAAGGACTACATAGTCTCTATGGGGAAATTACATGAAGTTAAAAATGAACAAAATACACATCACTGTATACACTAAACGATTTTGTAAGATAATTAAATATATGTACATATGTACGTAATTTTGATTGCAATTATAATCCATGTTGAATTTAACTTTGAAATGATTTGGCGAAACCGATGTAGACCTTTGTGGGGTCCGCAGTGCCAAAACAATTTAACATCACGCACGTTTACCGATCCATGTTGTTCGTTATGTTTTGGACCAATATTGAATTTGACAATTTAGAAGAAATCATTGGAGTATGCATAAACGAGTTAGCCAATTACATTTATCCTCATTCATTTCATGAGTGAATGTATCTTTTTCATTTATTATCCACATATCCTATATAAAGTAATAATTAGGTCTTCATGGTATAAGAACATAATAAAAAAATCTACAAAACCTAAAATGTAAATCAACAAGAATTATACTTATACTTACTTTTATACATTAAAAATTAAAATAACCATTTAAAAATAATAGAGTCGCCGTCAAAAATAACACAACAAAGAATAACTTTCTTAGCCAAACTTGTAACTTATTCCTTTAAATAAATCTTGTATAGCGGTACAAAAATTAATTGTAATAAAATCTCTTAATTAATAGTATATTAATGATTGATAACAAAATACACAATATATTAAAATTAATTTATGTGCAGGGGTCAAAACATACAAACTTTTCAACAGTTGGCGCCTGCCGGTGTTTTTTTTTAAATATTCGTAACTCTTCATTAAACTTCAATCGAGCTAAAAGTCATATAATAAAAATAGGATATTCCTGATCAGTGCCTCTGTTTAATTATTAATAATCCTAATACGTCAATCATAAACAGGTTATAATGATGCTTACCAAGAGAATTGAGGAAATTAAGTAGGAAATACTAGCTTATATCTAGTTATTAAAAGTGTTCTATGTTATTTGAAGGATATATGCAACTAGTAATTGACTATCCCATAAGAAATGGCTTAATTGTGAAAACCGCATTCCATTGCATTTTAATTAATTATTCATAGAGGAAACGAGACATCGTTTAAGATCGAGAACCAATGCATTTCTTTTTTTGGAATTAAAAGGGCATGAAAGAGGGAGGGGGGTTATGAAAAACACATCAACGTAAAATACATAAGTTGCATTGGCCTATATCCTGCAATGGACTTTTACAGGCCGTTGTGTTATATCAGAAGAGTTTGATCCCCAGATGAAAGGCTCGTACCAATGTTTTTATGTAAACTTAAAGACATATTTTTGTAACATTTGTATTATTAGATGGAAAACTAAGGCTTACCACCTGTTACCTTGACTCAAATAAGCTTTCGTGAAATTCGGGTCGAAATGTCTAAATTGGCTAGACCTCTAATTATTCTAATATTGGTGTAAAAGCGTGAGGATAACAAAATAAATAAAATTTAGTTTATTTTGCTTCGCAATATGTACTGTAGTTCAGTTATAATTCGATGCCAATCACAAGTAGAGCGAACCAAGACCTTGGTCATCCCTTGTTGACCTTTTGAGAGCGGGCGGCAAGCCGATAGTGAATGGAGACATATCTTATGCTTCGACTGGTATTTAGCTACGGGTCATCTAACCATGAGACCCATGCAACCTCTATAGTCATATTATGTATCAATAATCGAATGATTGGTTCGAGATAAAGTACAAGATTTGCCACAGATGTAAGAGATGACCTTAAACATTTGCGTTCAACAATTGTGATTATTGATATCTAGCTACAAATATCACGAAGAAGTGATGTTAATTTAGTTAACATTTTAACGAATAGTATTATTTGGTGGAAATTCGATATAACTTGATTGAGAAAATGTCAAAGTTTATTGTTGAATAAATAAGATTGTAGGTTATCTGTTATGTGCATTTAAATAAAAAATAATATTCGACAATAAAAAATAACCATATTTAAAATTTACTCGGCAACAAGATGCAATAAAATAATCTTGCTTCTAAAAGACATTTCATGCACGAAGGTCGTAGAGGTTATAATGCTCCGACGAGTTTCTTTTCTTTTTTTATTTTCTATAATACATAAATTTACTTGTTAAGCAAAATTGATAATACAATCCGTAAAGTTTTATTATTTTTCAATATCATTTAATAATGTTGTTTGAACATAATACCTATATTAATTTCATTTTTTATAATAAAACATTAGTATTGATGTATACATCATATAAACAAATAATATGTCAAAAAATAGACATATAAAAAAATCTATACCAACAGACATAAACACATTATAAAGACAAAATAGAATTATAAAGTATATATGACATTTAAGCAGCTATTTAAATAGTTTGTCTTGACTACGCAATTTTTATTGATTTTTAAAGCATATTTATGCCGAACTTTTATGTGATAAAATAAAAAAGAAAAATGTTTTAAAATTTCAACTGAAACGGGCGGGATTCAAACCCGCGACCTTCCCCGATCCGTGGCAACGCCTTGGCCTCCGAACCACTGTGTCTTACATGCATCAGTTGAAATTTTAAATCTGTACTATCTTTTCTTCTCATTAATTAAAAAAAAAATTAAAACTTTTTTCTCTTTAAGACTCTTTAAGACCTAAATAATACCTGACAAGATGTCCGATATAAGCTTCGCTGAAAAGTGGGTTGAAGTTACTTCATTGTCTCTACCTCTGTCTACACCAGCATGGAAAATTGCGTGAAGATAAAAAAGGATTGTTATTTATTATTGTAAACAACGACCAGTTGTTATTGTTTCTCAATAATGACGCGATATGATCAAAACTGAACCCAGCTTAATATCAATACACCAATCAGCCTATACATCATATAGGTAAGACTGACCTTTAAACAATTACTTCTGCTCAACAAACCTTATTTTTTAAAAACTTGATCTTCCTGTTATTCTGCCACACTAACCGTCCCGTGTTATCAAGTTCCTCTGTCTGTTTTGGAACCTGATTCATACACTAATAATAAATTTGGTACGTTCATACACGCTCTTGAAAAATAAATGAATAATATTCAAATTTATTATGTTACTATTTATTATATATATTTTTTTTACATTTTTATATCTTCAATAACATTTTTATATCTTCAAAGTCACGATAGCCGAGTTGTTGGGTGGCCGGAATTTCGAGTCGAGAGACCCGAGTTCGATCCCCAGGTGGCAGTACCAATGAGTTTTTCAAAAACTTATGTACGAATATCGTTGGCTTGGACATAAAGGCGGTGACGGGCTCACCACCTGTCACGTTGTCGCGAAAATATCTTCGGTGGAAGGTGGGTCAAAGGGACTTAATTGTCTAGACTTGACCTCTGTCTACCCCTGTATTGGGAATTGCGTGAAGATATTTTTTTTTATACCTTCAATGTAGTTATAGTTATAATATAGATTCTAGAGAAGTCTACCGCAGGACAATGGCCTCTTCCGTAATGGAGGGTTTATGATAATCAGTACATTTTTCAAGCGGTGTGCCGATCGCGGTAGCAGACAAATTCCACCTAAGACTGCTGCCAGGTACCTGCTGAATTTTGGTCGGTGGTTATGGTTTTAACGATTAGTCGCTCTTTACGCCACCTTCAGGAAGAGAATGTCAGGCATATTCTTCGAATAAAACGGTTGATACTTTGCCTTTTTTATAATCTTCGCAAACAAGCCAACCATCATAATTGATCTTCAATCTGTTAATCGAACGTGTGACTCAAAATTGTAGAGATAACAACCTAGCCACTTTGCCAATTATATCGTCTACACCAGACACTTTTTAAATAACTGAACTTAACTCCGAGTGAATAAGGCCACGGAACAAAGGCATTTGGTAATAAGCTGTTGCCAAGGAATGTGTTCAGACCTGCAGCCTTTTACAAGCATTATTGTAAGAGGCAATTCTAATAAGTCGCACTGACCTTTGACAATGCAAGTCACGAAGTTGCACATGCGCTGGATAATTTTATAAGACTTGACTGAGCTTAAAGCTATATAAATATGAACAAGATTTAAAACTAACACAAACAATAGCTTAATGTAATTGTCTAGTTTTACATGTTAAAAACTAGACACTTACATTAAGCTATTGTTTGTGTTAGTTTTAAATCTTGTTCATATTTATATAGCTTTAAGCTCAGTTCTGCACGTTTCCTAAAATATGGAAATAGAAAGAAATAGATTAATCTAATGCTTTCACGAGCTATAAGCATTGTAGATATAAGTTGATTTGGAGTTAAAAGGGAAAATTGTAAAATTTCGGGGTGATTATGATGAACTTAAGATAGGACACAAAACATCGGAATCGTAAACTAAAAATTTGTTTTGGCCAAATATTCACTTTGGAAACATTCAGCTATGAGAAAAGCTCAGTGACAAGTGTTAGTTCAAGTGATCAGGCGACTAATTATGTTATTTAAAAGGCTTCAAATACTTACAATTTTTTCAATATTTAGTATAAAGTAATTTATTTTTTAAATTCATACACAAGTAAATATATTAAACCACGAAAGTCAAGTGGATAGGTATTCAGAATTCGAATCAGGTGACTTCAGTTCGATCCCTATAAGGAAAACTTATACGTTTAGACACGAATAAGACAAATGGTTCTCCACTTGTCACGCTGTCCCAAATAATCTCAGGTGAAATATAGGTCGAAAGAAAGAAGAAATCGTCTATATCTCTGACCACCCCTAGATTGGGATCAAGCGGTAAGCTCGATTTTTTATTTGCCATTTCAATATTATGCCTAAAACAGTTGTTATTATTAAACGATTAATAATTCATCGTATTTTATTGCTTCTAAATAAAAATTGTTACACTCATAAATCAAAATCTTTCATGTACACCATAAATAGAAAACTAAACATACTGACCGATTTATTGTTGAAGTGAACAGGTGTTTACATGTCAACTCTCCATTTCGAAATTCAATGTTAGTTAACACCATGCTTTGCTGTACTGATCTCTAATGCACGGTAATAAGGCATTGTTTGAATTCAATAAATGTAAATTAGCACTGTCGCGTTCTTTAGCCTCGTACAATGGAACACAAGTGTCATAAATGGTTGTCTGCAGTTACAACGAATCAACCAACGCGCGTGCTTTTGAATGATGGCGTAAGTTAAACAGAATAATTGATTTATCTCTTAAGCTTTAAAAAATATTATGATTTTTATACAACAATCCAGGGCCTTAGAACTATACCAAAATTAGTTATGTGTTAAGCAAAAGCATAGAGTGGTATGTTTCACACCCATGACATAGTTATGTTTTTAGCAGCCCTATATGTGTATATATAAATAAAATTAATACAGAATAAACCAGTAAAGTGCAAGTTGAATTCGCATAGTGAGCGTTAGTTTTCGGAATTAAATGGGATTGAATGTATCTTAGGGAGAATTCTCTTTTTTTGATACAAATCTATTTTTTTAACAATGCATTTTGGAATTGTAAAAAAAGTTGTAAAACTGTCCTACTTCTATTTGTCATTGAATCGAAAGTCAAAATTATGAAATAATAAATTAAAACAAAAGAATATTTTATTTTATATTTGCTATTTTTATTAAATTTTATTAAAATCGTAATAAAATGTTAACGCGTAAATGAGAAGTTCTTGCATTGTATTATTATAAACATGATTTAAGGTTTTTTTTTATTGATTTTTTATTTGCCATTTCAATATTATGCCTAAAACAGTTGTTATTATTAAACGATTAATAATTCATCGTATTTTATTGCTTCTAAATAAAAATTGTTACACTCATAAATCAAAATCTTTCATGTACACCATAAATAGAAAACTAAACATACTGACCGATTTATTGTTGAAGTGAACAGGTGTTTACATGTCAACTCTCCATTTCGAAATTCAATGTTAGTTAACACCATGCTTTGCTGTACTGATCTCTAATGCACGGTAATAAGGCATTGTTTGAATTCAATAAATGTAAATTAGCACTGTCGCGTTCTTTAGCCTCGTACAATGGAACACAAGTGTCATAAATGGTTGTCTGCAGTTACAACGAATCAACCAACGCGCGTGCTTTTGAATGATGGCGTAAGTTAAACAGAATAATTGATTTATCTCTTAAGCTTTAAAAAATATTATGATTTTTATACAACAATCCAGGGCCTTAGAACTATACCAAAATTAGTTATGTGTTAAGCAAAAGCATAGAGTGGTATGTTTCACACCCATGACATAGTTATGTTTTTAGCAGCCCTATATGTGTATATATAAATAAAATTAATACAGAATAAACCAGTAAAGTGCAAGTTGAATTCGCATAGTGAGCGTTAGTTTTCGGAATTAAATGGGATTGAATGTATCTTAGGGAGAATTCTCTTTTTTTGATACAAATCTATTTTTTTAACAATGCATTTTGGAATTGTAAAAAAAGTTGTAAAACTGTCCTACTTCTATTTGTCATTGAATCGAAAGTCAAAATTATGAAATAATAAATTAAAACAAAAGAATATTTTATTTTATATTTGCTATTTTTATTAAATTTTATTAAAATCGTAATAAAATGTTAACGCGTAAATGAGAAGTTCTTGCATTGTATTATTATAAACATGATTTAAGGTTTTTTTTTATTGATTTTTTTTATTTGCAAATGTTTTTTCTTCACTTTACATACAACCCTTCTAATATTATAAATGTGAATGTAAGTTTGTTTCTCACGCTTTCACGCGAAAACTACTCAACCGATCATCATGAAACTTTGTACACATATTCTTGGAGGTATTAGAAGTAACATAAAAAAACTAAACAACATAAAAAATATATTTTTTACGATAAATAAAAAAAATGGTCCAAAATATTTAGAAAATAATTAGGATTCCGCGTTAAGTGTTATACCGCGTGCGAAGCCGCGTGGGGTAGTTAGTTTTCTATAATAGTAATGTGTGAATCCTAAGAGATTCTCAATGACTGCAATGCTTCAAATGTATGTCTTACACTTCACATGTTTCATTACGGCTTGACTTAAGTGATGTTGATTGATACGTTCCAGGAAATGATACTGCGCCCGCTTTCGAAACATTTCATTAATATATCAGCGTTCAATCTATTTCGGTTTGACGTGTTTAAGTACGTATCTGATGAAACAAAACGAAGCGTAAAATGGGTATTTGTTACCTGTTTGATTTACAATTTCTTTTATATGTGTGAGTTTGTGTACAGGCATGGGTCTTTTTCTGTTAGCGTGCACAACTTAACTTGCAATCCGATCCGAAATTTTAAATTAGGTTGTTTAATCATTTTTGATAGAATAACTAAACAACGTAATTACAAATCAATACAGAGACAGGAGGTATTATAAAGTTATAGAATCGGTATAAAATTGTCTAACGCGTGTTTGTTAGACAATTGTGACTGCTAGTTTGAACCATCATTCAAACTAGCAGCATGTAAAGTTTACCTTAACATATTATGAAGAATAATTTAATTACCAATGCTATGTTTAAAGTTTTTGAGTAATTTTAGTTTACTATAGATAAACTGCGTGAGCCTAATAATTTAAAAAAGTTATCGTGTGAAGATCAACACGTTCGTATTTAACGCACATAGAAACGTAAGCGAAAGTGTACGGATATACGACGTTATAGAACTACGAATAATCTGAGGGCAAAGCAAGGTTAGAACTCTGTCATCGAATTTTCTCGAAAATGTGTATAACTTTGACTTTTGTAAGCAACTAAACAAATTAATATGAGGAAATATGCTCTTACAATCTACCAAATACTTGGGTGATTAGAGGTCTAGACAGTTTTATGCTTTAAATCCGCTTGCGTGCGAGCTTGTCAAGGACTTATTCGAACAATAAGACCAACTATAAAGTCTAAGTAAAAACTCAATTTAGGCTTTCTTTCTGCAAGCCCTTATGAACGTCAAAAATATGAATGTCAAACACTACACCGGATAACAAAAACAAGACCAAAAAAAGAACTGGGAAGAAACTTCTGGGGATCTGTATACCTAGTTATTTATAATGAACAATACAAAAAGATATAGTGAAGTCTCTTCATGCGTAATTTATATGCATTTGGCTTAATTGAGCTTCTCTTGGCGCCAACACATATATATGCTTCATTTATATTTTTTTACGTAAATGTAGTATCTTTGTGATTCTTAGATGTAACATCTATTCATCTGGATACCCTTAAGACTGTTTTTTATCAATAGATTGTAATATAATGGACGGCATTTTTTACCTTTATACCTATAAATAAAATGGCCTACTCTGTTTGTTTTCCTTGGCACTCTGTCACGATTCCGCCTATAGCATAGAAAAAACAAGAATTTAAATTACTTGTCTTAACCATATTGCATTCTGCTAAAGATTTACAATAATTTTAAAGGAAAAAGGGCTTTATTTATAATAGTGACACGATTAAATTTCCTAAAACGAGATGCAAAGAATTGCAAAGCTACAGGACCAGACAGGTGGGTAAAATAGAAAGTTGTTTCGCTTCCTGATCACCCGCTCGCCTTTATGTCTACAGATCAGAAAATCCTCTTTGCATTTAGATTTTGATAAGCAAGGACGTTTCATCGTACGATATGAAATGTTATAGCATACTTCAAAAACGTATGTGTTGTAAAAAAAATATGTGTTGTAAAGGTGTGTGGGTATTTTCCCTTTTTATTCTATCTTCACGCATTTTCCAATACTAGGGTAGACAGATTATACTTAGACGTTGCTGTACGTCATTAGTCTGGTACTTTTGAGATGGTTATCTGATTATCTGGATGAAAGGGAGTGGTACATTCTAACGAAAATGCCTCACGGCTTACGTATGGCAAAAAAATAATAATGAAGTACAGAAACGATTGATGAGTATCTTCTTCTCCTTCTTTATAGCCTTTCAAGAGTCCATTGTCCACATTAGCCGCCCCTATGATTTTCCACATAGAACGGTTTTCACCTACCTGCGTCCTCCGAATCCGCGCAACATTTTACAGGTCGTCTCTCGATCTTCTGGGGATTCGTCCTACACGGCATTCGCCAAAATGGGATGCCTATAGAGAACCATTTCCAAAGGTTCGAGTTATGTGTGTGTTATGTGTATGAGCTTACATATATACTCTATGTGAGCTCAACTAGGAAACCGTATACAGTAAAAGCATTAACATACACTGTGAAGACCGCTGTCTATCTACAATCTGTCAAATTATGATGAATTTACTTATGGAAAAATTTATTTAAATAGATTAATCATGTAGTTCGTTATTGCATCTAGCATTTACGTTCTCTTAATCGTCGTACTATCATTTATTAAACACAAAACACAGGCGTTGTGCAACTCTGTCCCGTAATGTTATGGTACCGTTGTAGAAGTTAGTTACGTAACAAGAAGATGAGCAAAGGCGAAACAGGGGAATGAAATTAATACTTTCTACCGCTGCCTAAAATTGGAATTTAAATACAATGTACAATAAGAATTTAAAAAAAAATGTTAAAAATGTTTATAAGTAAAATGAGAAATTAAATAAATTATTACAAATTTAGGAAAATGTGTTATATTTTTTACTATCTTTATAAATTAATCATCTCTCTATTATTTATTTCCATTCTGATATAATATCAGAAATTCTCACATCTTTAAATATTTTCGGCTTTTGATAAAAGGTAAAGATGGAGCCTTAAATCAACAACTTTCACTTGTCATACGCTAAAAAGTGAAACTGAAAACATCTGAGTCGAGGCAAAAAAGTTAAGGTTAATAATTGTTGAAGAGTTCATATTGCATTGTACACGAATGGTTTTGCAAACTATAGTGTTTTCAATTTTCAATATATATATATCTATTTAAATTAATATATCTTCACGCCATTCCCTATGTAGTGATAGACAGAAATCTAGACAATTAAGTTCTTTCGACCCAACGTTCACCGAAGACATTTTTGGGACAACGTGACACGTGGTGAGCAGTATTTAAAAAAAGTAATTGGTCAGCCTGCCACCAAGGGACCAGAAACGGGTCTTTTGACTCGATTTCTGAACCACCATCCACTCCGCTGTAGTGACTATTTCATATCAATTTTCATATTACATAAATACGTATATAACGGCCGTTAAAAATCCGCTGCTGGATACAGGCTTCTCCCATAAGGGAGGTTTTGTAATTATCGCCACGCTTGGCAAGAGGATTGGCGATCGCAGTACATCGTACCTTTGATGCTGCTACTCGTTACCAGTGTAACCACACTTCTGGTATGGTATTTCTCGAGTTGGTTGTACTTGTGGTTGTCGCCTGATAATAAGCAATAAAATTCTAAAGGTTCCCTTAGTCGCTTCTTACGACACCCACTATGTATAAGTTTGTATAACACTATGTATATTGACAGTTATTAACTGGGTGAAATAAACTATAGTAAATAGCGTATCCACCTTAGAATACGAAAAACAATTTCTGTGACTTTACATAGATATCAAATTGAAATCACTTGAGTATTTTGAATAATAAAGATCCGAAGGTCATCCAGTCGCCCGAATGACGTGGGGTGATGCTAAAACAAGTGTAGCGTGGTTGAAAAGGAAAAGAACAATAATTACAAACAAATATTTTGTATAATGTTAGAAGAATAAATCATACAATAATAATACAATCTTTATAAAAATTATTTATAAGTATAGCCGAGTGGTTGGGTAATCGAAATTCGACTCAAGAGACCCGAGTTCGATCCCCTGGTGGCAGGCTGGTACCAATGGGTTTTTTTCAAAAACTTGTGTACGAATTAAATTGTTGGCTTGGACAAACAATGTCTTCGCTGGAACGTGGGTGGTGAAAAGACATACCTTTTGACAATATTTTTCTGAAAACCAGTTTGTGGAATTATGTGTTAATGTCTCATTATGTTGTGAAAAGTTTTATAGTTACCGTTACATATGTGAAGCAAAATATTGCATGAGCATGCAAAATATTGCAAGAGCATTTGTAGCTCATACTTAATTTTTGAGCCTGAAAATACACTAATCTTAAGTAAATTATTTGTATGGGGTGTGGTACTTCAACATTTGTTAAAAATTTATAACTTCACATTAAATTTACTTTTTCAAAAACCACTTTAAGATTAATTTATAATTGCTTTTAACATATGATTATTGTTTTTTTATTAGCGATACTGTAGTTATAGAATATTCCAGTAGTTTTCGAAACCATTTAATCTTACATTAATCTATCAAAGATTAATGCTTTAGTTTTGTTACGAAATTCATGATAGTTTTGATAAGACCAAAAGAGAATATTAAGCCGTAATAAAAATATTTAGTAGGAAACTTTAGAAGCATTTCACAACACTAATACTTCGTCACAGAGGAGTTGGTGAAGTCGTTCATGGATGAAAATCAATACAAACAATAAATTCAATTAAGACATTATTCTATCAACACCTTATATCGAATAAAATTCAAATAATTCTTATGGATGTATCGAAATGTAGACAATATGTAAAAAAACAATAAAATAACACAGGATTCACGAGGAGTCCTGCTGTGTTGAAGTTTTCTTTTTAATTTGCCGTCAAATTTGTTGTTGATGATTTTTAGTATAATATTCATATTGACGAAAGAAGCACAAAAACATTTTATCTTACTTGGAAATAGATATTGGGAACAATTTATTCGCTTTTTACGTAATATGTACGTAACATATTGCGTAAAAAAGCGAATAAACACAAAAAACAAAGATGAAAATTCTTTTTATTCACGATTGTCTCTTTATTAACGTTCAAAAAAATAAAAATAAAATTTTCGTTTTCACCTCTGCCATATTGCAAGTAATGCAAGAGAGAATCAATTAATTAGTTCAGACTTAAGTAATTATTAAATATACCACCGGTATTATTAAGCCGGATGTGGGGAGGTGTTTCGAACGTCTGCTCTTACAAGGACACGCCGTAAACCTTCTGTTCCCACATTATTAAGGTCATGAGAGGAGGGACCGGTATCTTTTATAATTTGAACCATAATTTAGGGTTTTAGGTTTATAAAATACAAAGCTGCATTTGCTGGCCTTTTTAGAACGATTTTTGCATTAATGCATTGTTTAAAGACTTTAACTAAAAAGAGAATGAGGCACCGGTGGGATTAGAAGTCGCGACCTCAGCCGCTCTCTGGCAATGCTCTTACCACCGAGCTACTGAGCTCAGGTATTTAATGAATATTGTCTATTCCAAATAAAAGGACGGAATTAAATATTTCAATAACTGATGGCGTATTCCAAACATTTTGTAAACATATATTTATGTATAATAATTGGAGTAAGTCATTTTGGTGTCCTCGTACAAGAATTACTTATGAGAAAAAAAGGTAGTGTTTTTCCTTAATGAATATTATGATAGAAGAGGCTCAAAAATACTTGGATACGTGGACATACGTCCATGAAGAAAATTATGAATTTGAAAGAAGCGAATTAGGTATGTATGGATCGTGACAATCTGTTCTTTCTAGTTACCCTGTCAGATTTTCGAATTTCTATTCTAATAATATTCAATTCTTGACATATATAATATATTTTGACATGTATAGTCTTCGATTCTATGATAAATATTATCTGCAGTGCAATTTTCTATTGTCAGTGAACTTAATGTCGAAATTATGACAATTGTATTTAGCATAATTATTCGTCCATGTAGCTGTCTATTACAGTGACATCTTGGTTAATAATAATACGTCAATCTCAATGAAACATGACTTGATCAAATGTTTATTATAGCCTTCCATGTCATTAGAATCCGCGACCTTTTCTCATATGCAATTACATTACATGCAACTAAATACCAATAGAGTACGGCAGAACAGTGACAAACTGTACACTTTCGCAAGCAAAGCTAAGCTCATACAGGCGTTACGTAATTTAAATTTTGCTATTTAAATGTCAAATATTGACCTGCGACACGATGACGTTGCCACCTGTCTTGGTATTAATCCGCTGTGGCCAAAGAGTGCTAATTTATACCTTTACTATGTTGTTTTAAAGTTTAAGATTGCGTGTTGCGAAGGTCACATTTGTTTCTTTATTAAAATGAAGAGAACGGATATAAGAGTCATATTGTAGTTAATATGTAGGTTTCGATTTTGTTCTTGAGATTATACGTAGGCAGTGCCTTAATTATATATTTACCTTTACTGTACCTATATTACATTTATTCTTGTGCTTTCTTTAGTTTTAAAGTAATATTTAGTGACAGTGACGAGTTGCAACAATAATTATTAAAATTTGTATTGTCACGGAACCGAAAATGGTCTCGAATATATTTTTAAGTCTTGATCGCTCCCTTATATATTATGATGATAGATTTTCATTTACTGATTAATGTATATATATATATATATATATATATATATATATATATATATATATATATATATATATATATATATATATATATATATATATATATATATATATATATATATATATATATATATATATATATATATATATATATATATATATATATATATATATATATATATATATATATATATATATATCATTCTTTCTTTCATTCTTAAAATAGTTTCAAATAAGTAATGAAAAAAATTTCTTCACGCTATAAATCTATGATCCTACCTATGATATTATTATACGAAGAATGTAGTGATTATTGGGAATTATAAAATTCAATATATTATATGTAAATTAATTTAAAACTTTATAATAAATAAATTTTAAGATGGTCGGCCAGTCTAAGCAAGTTTTGTGATGTTTTAAAATGTAATATAGCCGCTTCATATCCTTGATAAAATGTAAAGAATTTGCAAATACGACTTATTCCATTTACACATAATTATATTCACATTTTTACACACAATTTTATTAACACATAATTACAGTAGAGCCTTGATATATGTAATGAAGTAAACAAAATTCGAGATTGGAGGACTGCTGCAAAATTTGTACCGAGTCAGATGTGATGATAGGCACCAGTATATTGTTTACGTTTATAAACACTGTCACGAAGGACAAAATTTAGGAAAAGAGTGTAGAATTTGCTGTGTGATATTGGTGTAAGAAATTGATAGGCGTGGATAGGATTAATGCAGTTAAAGATAACCTTTATTTGTAAAATAGATAAATAAATGTCTTCAGGCAATTCCCAATACAGGGGTAGACTGAGGGTAGACTAGTCTAGACAATTATTTCCTTTTAACCCACTTTCCATCGAAGATATTTTCGAGATAACGTGACAGGTGGTGAGCCCGTCGTTGTCTCACCGTTCGTACATAAGTTTATGAAAAACCCATTAGTACGAGCCTGCCACCTGGGGATCAAACTCGGGTCGTTTGATTCAAAATTCCGACCACCCAGCCACTCGGCTATCGTGACTTTATAACCTTTATAATTGCTTGTAAAGCGCAATTCGCTTCCCAAGCGTGGCGATTATGGTAAAACGTCCCGTACTGGAGACGCCTGTTTCCTGTAATGTAATTTTACAGGACGTTACGATGTTACGATGCCTATGATAAAATACATTTGATAAATCTGTATCCACGCAGTTCAATTTATCTGCCAATCGTTCGTTTACTAGACGACATTGAGATGAAAATTTTAAGGCAGCATAGCTAAAATAAACTTGAGCAAAAAATGATTGTATATTTTTGTCGCAAACAGAGTTGGACAGGTGAAGGCGTTGCGACAGACGGTGTCAGGTAACCGTTTGCAACATTCGGTGCGTGAACGGCCAACGCCAATCGCGTATTAAGGACATGGTTGTATAATTTTGCGTCTTACGTTGTCGCAGATAGAACTTCGCGGTTTTCGTTTGAAAACCAAATAAAATTGTATATAAAAGTATAGGAAGAGTCACGATAGCCAAGTGTTTGGTGGTCGGAAATTTCCGGACACCCAAACACTTGGAATTCCGAATTGGCTGGGACATTGAGATGGCGACGGCATCACCACCTGTTACGTAGTCCCGAAAATATCTTCGGTGGAAGGTGGGTCGAAGGGACTTAATTGTCTAGACTAGACCTCTGTCTACCCCTGTATTGGGAATTGCGTGAAGATAAATAAAGTAAAAAAAGGTATAGTAATGTTGCGTACTAACAGGGCGATAAGTTCACCACCTGTCAAGATGTCCCGAATAAGCTTTGGTGAAGATAAATAAGCTTTACTGTTTCAAAAGGAATTCATTGTCTAGAATTCTTCCTACCTAGTATGGCAAATTCATATAGTCAGGGATGAAATAAGTAATTTTGGTTTAGTGTTAAAATCATCAGTTCATTTTACAACAGGCTCAAGATTTATATAACAAAAATATCCGCTATTCGCCTCACGTAAAAATAATCTTCTCCCATCTCATGAGGCACTGAGCACGAAGATCACCAAAAAAAGTAAAAGATTTTTACCAGGAAAGGGCACAACCCGTAGCGAAACAATTTAGTTATCGATTTTTCTAAAATTCTAGTTTCGGCTGAGATCAAAACCAACGGTGTTGGTTACGCCAGGTAGCTTTAATCCAGGGCCATAGTGTATTTGACTAAAAAATTAATAATGTGTGAATCACAAATAATAATCCGATTTCTCAAATTTAAGTTAACTAGCATCGTATAATTCTTATTTGTGTAAATTCTATTTTTTTATTGACATCATCAAATATGACAAAGGCATCGCAGTAGACAGTTCGATTCACCATCATTCGAATTAGTGAAGAGTTAACGATAAGTCGGAAGTGATTATGCAAAATTAGCGCATAACGGTTAGGACGGTAATGTCTGCCCATTCGTTTTACAAAGACAAGCGTAAAGTGCAAAAATAAATCACATTAACGGCGGCAAGTATTTCAATGTAATGTACCGATCTTATTATAAATGAAGCTTTTCGATTTGAAAAGATTACTCGTGAAAATTAATTTTAAATGAAGGTGATTTGGGCTGGATTCAATCTGACTAAAGCCCTTCCTTGGACAGGTATTGTCACTTAGGATCAACGCCCCTGATGATTTATGATGCCATTTTTTTAAGTTGTACGTTGTGGCAAGTATTAATAATCCGTAACGATAGGATGTTAAAAGGAAAATGTTTGCAAAATCTTGAAATACAATGTTAGTTAAGATCATGACAGGCAGCATTCTTCACTAAAAAAATTCTGAATATAAGATATACGAGTAAGTGGTTCGCGGAATATACCTTGTACTGACTGTAATGAAAACATTAGTCCAAATAACTTTTATTATGTAATATTTTTTATACAAATTGTTTTATACTATTAAAATAATATATAGTTATAATATTTTTTAATAAAAAACGGTTTAACTTTATTCATATTTCAACAAATTTTCTCAGAAATTACATCTGTGTAGATATCGGATCATAAAATATAAAAATAAATGCAAATATTGGCCTGTTTATTGGAGTAATCTAGAGATACTAATTATAAAATATTTGTAAAAATCTTTTTTTAATATTACAGTACAGGAATCGAACCCTGTTCTTCTGAACTGAAAACCCATTGAATATGCGCCACTATTTATGTAGGTCGGCAAAATATTTTATGATTTTTTTAAACGTTAGTTATGACACTGTTCAAGCGTAGAGGTCAATAATTTGATTGTCTAGAATAGATGTTTTCCGCACAATTTGCGGAGTCTAACAAGACCATTGTTGTACGTACGTCACGATCGAGATCAATAGGTCAGAAATGGTAAGAGCTTGGAGTTTACAAAAAAAAAAATCCAACGAATCTGTGTAAGTTAGTAACTTGCTAGCTTAATCTTTGTTAAATCAAATGACGGATTTACACTATGGCTATTTTGGGACTATTACTAACATTGGCTATTCTTTATATAGGAAAGTACATCAATATTGACAAATTATATATATTGGCAAAGCTTCAAAGATAAGTATACATTATGGCTACTTAATGTAAGTATTATCGCGATACAAATTCTTAATGTTTCAAAATTCAAGGAAATAGTGATTTGAAACAAAATAAGTTCATGGCTGTATTTGCAATACTCAGGTAGTCAAAGGCCTATAAATTAGTCCCAACTACACCAGATCATAATTGGAACTATGTGATAAGCTTTATTTACTTTTTTGCTGTCCAAGTCAGCGATACAAATTGTACACATTGGTACGAGATTCCTCTTGGGAATCGAGCTCGAGTCTCCTGATTCGATTCCAAATCAACTTACCACTAGGCAACGGTGATCACTAATAATTCTATATGAAACAAAATATCAAAATGGACATGGTCAAATTCCTTTGCTTGACATGTAACTCTCCAGATAGGTTAATTATTACTTACTCGTAATACTCATTCTTAATGGGTAGCAAGAGAGCCTATTTTATTTATTAGTTTTATTAACGAGACGCGAGAGTCTTAAATAAGTACAACATGTAAAAAGAGAATGAAATTACTTACTTTAAATAAATATAGGTACTTTTTAAGTTCACGCTATTTCCCATACTGATGTGGGCAGAGCTCTAGACAATTTATTCCCACATTATTTGGACCCATTTTTCACCGAAGCTTATTTGGAACAAGGTGATAGGTCGTCTTTTATGTGCCAACGATATAAATCGTATATTACTTTTTTTTTTGAAAATACCCATTCGCCTTACTACCTGGTGACCGAACTTGAAACTCTCGACTCGAAATCCGACCAGCCAACCACTCGGTTATCGTGAACTTTGTTAATGACATTATATACATCATAATCAATTTCATTAAGGTGCCTTAATGCATGAACGCGTTAAGAGTTATTAACTATATATAAAATAACATTATATATTTGGTCAGTCCAACGCCACCTTAGCGTGCTAAACTTGGTATCGATGTATTTTTAAGATTATAAAAATTCTGTATCTATGACAGAGAAAACATTTCAAGTTATAATATACGTATTATAATTATATACACTAAGTTGTAAAATTCCTACATAGTTTTTCCTTTTTACATGAGTTGAACAAATGCATTGCTTAGTAATTTTGGCAAAAGTAAATAAGAACTCTTCAATGGATATTAAACAATCTAGATTATCAAGTTAAATATAGCGAAGAGCGGGTCAGATTAGCTCTATGAAGAAAATTCTCACGTCCCTATTAAACATAAATAGTCGGAAACTGTTACAAAAACGTAACAGAAGACAAAGGAGACTAACAATTTGAAGCATGTAACTATGGGACGTAAGTGTTGATTGAATTAGTTATAAGTACTAACATTTATGGCTAGCCGTGTCGTAACGGCGAATGGAAATACCACCCTTTTTCTTTCCGCGGGTGTCGTAAGAGGCGACTAAGGGAAATAACCCTTGAATACCGTAAGGGCTAACGGCAGATAGCATATTAACCATCTCCAAATATACTCGAGCAAAATTTAACAGACTGGTGACGGGCAGCAGAGTGGAATTGCGATGTGTCGGATTCCGTGATCCACAGCCCGCCCCAACCAATCGCGGCGATTATAGAAAATCCTCCTTAGGGAAAAGTCTATGTTCTGCAGTGGATTTTTACTAGTCATTATGCATGTTATGTAAGTAAATTAGTAATATTCCATAAATGCTTATAGAGCTCGAATGTGACTTTATAAATCACCGATTTGTTGGATGACCAAACTCGTGTTAAGGACCCCGGTTCGATCCATAGGAGGTAAGCTCGTACCAATGAGTTATACAGGTTGACCACCGGTCACGTTGTCCCAAAATAAACTCCGGTGTAAAGTGGGTCGAAAGGACTAAATTATCTATAATTCTGGCTACCCTTGAGCCGATCGCTGACGCCACACGTGCCGAATATTCTTAGGCAGTATTTTCCATAGTAAAAAAAAATTAATATATGCTACTAAATGTATCTAAACGGCACAAATTCAGTTTATATATTGGCGGCGTCAAAAATTTTTTAATATTTAATTTACATATAAACAAATTTCGTAATATTTCAAAGTGTTGCACAGTGAAGCGAGGTTATTCCTTTCTTTATACGCTTTCTTCATAAATATTTTTCTGCTAATTATCTTTCTGCATAATATGCATATTATGTTTCACAGACAACTCCACAACTACAAATGCTCGATGTCTCTAATGCGGTAAGCAGAGATCGTAAACAATACAGAAAAAAATAAAAATAAATAAAATTCAAAAACAGTATCAAAATATGTTTATGGCCCGTTACCAAAACCTATTCTACTGACATTAAAGACGTTAATTCTTTTTATAGTTTTTTTTTCTATTGTATAATGTATATACGTAGGTCAAGTCGTTAGGTTGTTATTTGACCAACAAAAATCAAATAAAATAACAAAAAACTTCTGCCTAAAGTAACATTAAAATATTATAGCTAATTTAATTGTATTAAAGAGTTCTGATATTTTTAATTCAATATCTTTCATAGTCAAACAAAGCTACCACTTGGCTCCACAATGTAAAAAAATATTATTAATAAATGACGTTTGACGTTATTAATTTTTCTTGAATAATTTCTGTACTGTATCGGCTTCCACTTTTCTTTACGTGAAAGCTAAAGAGGAAAAAAGGGAAAACCTTGAAAATGATAAGTTATCGAGAGAGAATGCGATAGTTATTCTGAAAAATATCAGGCTAATATTTAACAAATTAAGCTGTCGAAGATGCGAGCTATTGCGATTCGCTTGCCAATTGTGGACATTATGACATTCTTATGAATCCTTCTTACGCCCCAGAGAGATCCCAGCTGTGGACTTTTACCAGCCGTTATAGATTACATGACATAATAGCAGAATGGTTTCTCCTGCACTCTGTAATCTGTTGTGCCTATTATGTCTGTATCTATTATTACAGTATCGGTGTGAACTCAAGCGTGAACATTGCTAACAGCGGCTCGACGACCTCGTGATTGATGTGTAGAAAGTTTCGAGCTGATTGAGCGTTATACGCGGCCATTACTACTTTATTGGTTTATTATTAAAAGAGTCACGATAGCCGAGTGGTTGGGTGAACGGAATTCGAGTCAGGAGACCTCGAGTTCGATCCCCAAGGCTCATACCAAAGGGTTTTTTCCAAGACTTAAGTACGATTTTATCGTTGGCTAGGACAAAAAGACGACGACGGGCTCACCTTCTGTCACAATGTCCCAAGAAAATGTCTTCGGTGAAAGTGCCTGAAAAACCGCTGCATGGTTTAATGAAATAACTGTCACAAAGATTTATAAGTAAAATTACACATTCTGACAGGGAGCATGTGCGAAGAAGAGAAAAGAGTAGATAATATGACTATATTTTTTAAATATGTAGTATAATTATGTAGTTTTTCACTAACTTACAAAATTTCATACTAGCCAGTCATTCCCATGTAACCTACCTGCCCGATGACTACTCGTGCGGATTGCCTGAGCTGTTTGTTTTATTATTTCATTGTGTGTTTAATTTATTATTTGATTTGTTTTTATTTTTACAGCATTATTAAAGAGTAAATAAAATAAGTGGAACGACTAAATCATACCAGGAAGCAATTCGTTCAAGTAACCTGCCCGAGCAGACTGCTCATGTTGTTTGTGCGTATTGACCACTTTTAAAGTATGAGCAGGTAGTTATTAATACGCATATAACCAGTGATCTTCAAGCCATTTCCAATAAAACACCAGACAGAAATCTAGACAATTAATTTCTTTCGATCTAAAATTCTACTAAAAATAACTCACCTTATAAAGTTTATCTTTTTGATACCACACATCTTCTTCTTCCTCCACTTGTGTGGCGAAGGCTTGTGTGAGATCGTCACGAGAACGCGATAGTATGCGGCGTCTTGACACCATCTCGCCACCCGTCGCCGCGTCAAACGGCCCTAGGCTGCAACAAAATAAAAGTAAATATATTAAACAAATGGCATAAATAATCCTGTCTGGAAACTAGAATTCCCAGTGTATCAGGGCTCGAGTGACCCTGGTTAGATCTCCGGCTAGCATTACTTAATTGTCAATAGCAATGTTATGTGCTGTAACAACCAAAAGCTGAACGATAATAGAAAATCGTGAGGAAATCTGTGCGTCTGAGAAATACTGAAAAAAATATCCTTTGAGTACCCGCCCGCCAAACCCCATTGAAGAAGCTGGGCAGACGTTGTCCTACTCTAAATCCTCTCAAATATTTATGGAAGACCTTAGCTTATATTAATGAAGATTCGCAAAATGAAAAGTAAAAGTAATTTATTAAAACATAAGGTGTTTGCCTCTAGCGGGAATCGAACCCGCAAGTTTCGAATGTCGAATCATTACCCAAAAAATCTATCGCGCCGCAAAATTTGGTTAATGACTTCATCAATTTTAAATAATAATATTCAGTGACATTTAATAATGAAATGGATTTGAATATTAATATTTGGATCATTTTCAAGACGTCAATCAAATTAGTTCCGGGATTTAATAATTTGTTATTCGGTCCTACAACGAACAGATGTTTCCTTTTTAATATCTTTAATGTGATTAGAATAAAATAATCATAAACAATAAAAAGAGTTAATTTATAATAATAATATGATATATTATTGCCGTGATTAAAACAGACCTCCGCCACATACAAGATACAAGTGATAACTCCATATTTAAATACGAGTACTAACAAAATATATCTATTTATTATCTCCGTTAGACAGATAATACACATCTATAATTATAAAGTTGTAGTTCTAACAAAATAGATGTATAACCTATTTATACTAATAATGTTACTATCTCTTAACCTGATACATCAGATTAATAGGTACGTAACTGCATTAAGAAATGGAACAATAGTGTTTGTGAAAGCTTTCGTCAAAGCCTTTCGCATTGTTAGTGTATTGTTAGTACTTGTTCTTACTCTTCATCAAATCGTTATACGTAGTTGATGACTCTCATTATTTGAGAACTTAACAGTGAGAATGGTATTGATAGATATCCGGTAGATATTTTGGCGAATAAATTTATTATACACATCAATCATAAAGCCGCGGACAATTGGAGCCGTGACGAGATCGCGTTTATTTTAATCTGAGTTAAAATCCCGTACCAGTCGACTTTAAATCTTAGTTTTAATTATTATGTCTTGCGGTAAAGGAATACTATTAATATATAAGAAACTACGGCTTAAGAAATTGCCACCCCCCATCTAACGGCAACTTAAAGAAACATTTGGGCAAAATTAATGACTATTTTTCGAAAATTCAGGGCAGTCCCGTGTTATGTAGAAAAGTACTGCGATCTGGTACAGCAACCGCCAATCCGCTTGCCAAACGTGGTGATGATGGCAAAACCTCCCACAGAAAAGACCTATGTCCAGCAGTGAACTATAACAGGCCGTTATGTATGCCAGTTTTCAAGATGTCGCTATCTCTTGAAGTCCCGAGTTTGATTCTCCGATAGGACAATGAAGAAAGCTCTTATTCTACATTATCTCGGGACTGGGTGTTTGTGGTACCGTCGTTATCACAGATACCATAAACCAATTGCTTTTAAATTAATTAATTTGCTTATTAAAATTTACTTAATTTTTCACGTCAATCAGACAGTCACGATAATAGAGTGTTTGGGTGATCGGAATTCGATTCAAGATACCTGAGTTCGATCCCTAGGTTTTCTCCAAACTTGTACGATTTATGTTCGTTGCCTTGGATCTGAAACGGCGACAGACTCACAACTTGGCACGCTGTCTCAAAAAACATCTAAAATAACATTAACTCGAATAACTTAAAAACAGCTAATTACGTTCGAATATTAACCGATGTACCGGGCGCCCATAAAGACTAAGAGTGGGTTGCGTCTTTTATATTAAAGCCAACAAAGCAATAGTTAACTCCGCTTCCTTCCGAGCGGCTAACAATGTGTGGCATTGGATTCGGCATTGGGGATTGCGGGCCGTATCTAACGATCGCCTCCGTCGGTTCCTCCCATTCATCTGATACACGGCGTGGTTTGTTTATGTCTCGGATGGTCGCTATTGCGTCAATTACAGAGATGCATGTTGTCGAAGAAAGTGTTATGTCGATAGCATCTTTGGCGCATTTGCTTCTATCTGTTTGTTCTCTTACGCTGGCTTGAGATGATTGTATTGTATTGTCACTCTTTCTATTCACAGGATCTATTAAATGTTTCAGGAAGTAAGCGAGCTGTTAAGTGCGATATCTTCTATTTACTTTAATACCGTATTTGTAGAATACGTTATACTTTTATCGTTCCATGATTTATAGGCCGTATGTTTGTGCGTTGTATCGTTCTAAGATTTATGTGCCTTAAAACTAATTTAAACCTAGTTTTGACATAAAAAAAATTCTGCACGCCATTCCCAATACAGGGGTAGACCAAGTTTATTTAAATAGGCTTGATTATATGTGTTGGGGTGTGTGTGAGTGTGTGAGTATATTCCTTAAGCGTCCGACAAGATTTATGTAAAAAGGTTTTTATTTTATAATTTTTTTTGTAGTAATTTAAAGAGTAGTAGTAACTTATGATAAGGTTATTTGTCAATTAATTTGCAAGTCACATACAAATGTATTATTACAAAAAATATTTAAATAAAAATTAAAACATCCTGACGGGGTTGAAAAAATTTTGCTGTTTTTTTTCATTAATGTACTATTTTGGAACAATTGTTTTTAATATTTTTAACTAAAGCCATTAGCATTATATTATATGGTAACATTAAACCCACAAAATCTTTTATTGGCACTCATACTACAGGTATTAGTAGGAATAAATTACAAATGAACATTTAATTACGAATGTTATAGACGAAGACGTTACCTTGTATATTAACGATGTAGTATATTTATAATACATTGTTATTGTATTTAGTAACGATGTTTAACTTCTTAACCTTTTGCCATAAATGTTAACTTTGCGCGATAAATATTATTTTCATTAAGCTAAAGTAATCTAATGATACTTCCATTATTTTATAATTTCGAAACATTCCAATTCCTGTCTATTTATAGATTAATTAATTAACACCAATACATTCCGTGAGCGACACATGAACTTAAAAAAAAAGATTTTAATTGAAGGCGTTTAAATTAGTTCAAGCTACAGAAGCCTATTCCATTATGACGCAGCAGAATGTTTTATTAAAGTTTAAAAATCGAATAAGAAGTGGACGCGGCGCACGCGTCTCTTCTATTTTCGAAAAGCCACTTTTGATTGCTTTGTTCGGATACCTCAATTGTTACTCGGATAGTTTAAAATAGTGTATGAAACTTTATGTTAGTGGTAAATATAGTATAATAATGGTTAATATATAATACATAATAAATATTTTTTTTTATTTTAGCGCATATCCCCAACATGTAACACTGTTCGACTCTAACGCTTTTACTGTTCTGAGGACAAAACTGTCTAGAGTTCTGACTATCCTAGTATAAGAAACATAGTCGTTAGGTTGCATTTTGAGCATTATTAGACCTTAGATAATTGGTCTGCAATATTCAGCTCGTACGAATTATGAGCCCTTAAAATGCAAAGTTTTGTATTAGTTTATTTTTTTTAGTCTTGGTTTATTTATATTTTCTCTTAAAATGCGAAAATTGCTCATACGAAAATATTAGACCGGCGGGACCGAATTTGTGACATCTGTCTCAGTCTTTATATCCAAGTTTTGAAAAAAAAGTAATTAGTACGAGCTACCACCTGGGGATCGAACTCGGGTCTCTTGCCTCGGTTGGGTACACCCACCCACTCGGCTACCGTGACTACATCCAAGTTTCATCAGAGTATAAATTAATTTAATATTTTAACGATTGCTCACAGTTGCATAATATCATCATCGGCACAAGGTCTTTGCCCGATCCATTACAGTTACACTCACAATTACGTCACGGGCGGGACCTGTTTACATGGTACCATGAGACGCTGACCCATATCGACCGGTGAGTGTGTGAGCTTTATCTTTGCGGATTTAAATAACGATGAATGCTATCAAAATTAACATTTTTTTTTAAATTACCTAGTTCATTAAATTTGTGGTTCCAAAATGAAAACAGAAAGTAGTGTCTAAATGAAATATCTCTATCTCTCTCTTATCCCTCCGGCTATCTCTTTCTAACTCTGTGACAGATAAGAGAGCTAATGTATATAACTACTCGTGATTGCGTCCAGCGATTATATTAGGATTGAATTGCTTAATAATGCCACTAGTGTGTAAAAATAATTATTCACATCAGGTTTTCGAGATTAAAAAGACCGATATTTTAAAGAAATATATAATAATTTGCCATTCGTTTACAGCGTAAGAATATACCACCTCCTTTCTTGTAGAAAACAAAGAGAAAACTAAGGGAAAAACGTCTTGGAAACGGCAATAGGCTACCGACAGATTACTAAGATGGCTAGAGACAGAGATTAACCACCTTAAAAATACAAGACGAAAATTAACTAGACCGGCGATCGCCAATCCATTTGCCTAACGTATCGACTATGATAAACCCTCCCGTACGTAAGTGACGAATGGCCTGTAGTGAACTTTTAAAGGCTGTTATAATGATGATAATTTAATCAACATTTATTCGCTTCGTTCGTTAAACCACTGCTAGACGACTAGTTATTACGGGAGACGCTAGCGGAACGGCTTACTTTTATTTTCTTTTCATATCGTGATGGCATCTCGATACCGCAATTACGACGGCGCAGGACATCGCCTCGGTGTAATTCAATTTATCGTCTGTTGACTTCATTGTCTATGGAATGTTTATAATCGAAACGAATATTTGACCGACTGATACTATTTAGTGGAGTTTACGTTTGCGGTTATGTTTTAAGCTTGTGTTACGTCATTTTGTGATTTCGTTAACCACCGTTGTCCAATGGCGTACACACCGGTTTTTGAGTTGCCTGTTCTGAGGTCCCGGGTTCGATTCCCGGGCGGGTCAATGTACGAAACAGCTTTTTCTACATTGTCTCGGGTCTCGGTGTTTGTAGTACCTTCGTTGTTTATGATGAAACAAGTGTTCATCTCGATAAATACTGGATCATAGTAAGATAAGTCACGATAGCCGACTAGAGAGGTAACCGGAATTGAAATCAAGAGACCCGTTTTCGAGTAGTGGTAGGCTCGTACCAAAGACTTTTTTTCAAAACTTATGTACGGTTTATATCGTGGACATAAAGATGGCGACAGGCTCAATAAAACTTCTTCGTGAAAGATAGGTCGAAATGACTTAAATTTCTGGACCTCTGTCTACCCCAGTATGGGGAATAGCGAGCATACATTTTTTTAATCAAGTAGACCGGTGCATACATCAGCGTATCATTATCGCACTAAACACCTACCTTTATGTCAAATCTATTTAATAGAAGTTCGTACAAAAACTAATTAATTTATATGTGATTATAAATTAATTTGTTTTTGTACGAACTTGTTGTATAGTTTAAATAACAATAACACATTTGAGTATTAAGTGTTCTAATTACAAACAAAGTTTGTTTGTAATTAAAACACTCAATATTTAAGTTACGAATTACCGTTAGATGACCTGCCTGTAGAGCATATTACACCATTTCAAATTTAGTAAAAACTGACCGAGGGCATTTAACAAATACTTACCAAGTCAAATGACAACGTGTCCACGATCCTAATTGCATGTTTCTATTATGCTCTGCACCGAAAGAATGGAGACGTTACTGGCACTAATATAGACCATCGTACATTGAGGTTAGATTTTCTTATTGCTTGTTGTCCATTTCAATAGTCATAAAAGAGACGTTCTTTTTGATGATTGGTCTCGTTCCATTTTACAGCACGTGCTGCTTTCGTTGAGCAAAAGGCATTTTCGCAATTTGTGTTTTCTTGTAAAAGCTACATAGGACAATAGCAAAATGGAGCATGACACAAATATTTGAATATGGAATAAAACTTTAGAACTAGGCACATCATCATCGTTTTGTTATTTTTTACAGCTATTTTGATGAATTAAAATAAAATAAATAAATAAATATCTTCACGCCATTCCCAATACAGGGTAGAGTTCTAGACAATTAAGTCTTTTCGACCCATCTTCCACCGAAGATATTTTTGGGACAACGTGACAGGTGGTGAGCCCGTCGCTGTCTCAATCTTTATATTATAGAAAAAAATTATCAAGATATATCAGCTAATATAATATAATAAGCGACAGGACCTAATTTTCTTTTAATTGTTTTTAATTGTATTTCATATTATTAAGATATAACATATTTTTGTCGGAAATGATGTTGCGACTTATACAGATCAGGTTTTTGTATAGTAATGTAAAGAAAAAGATTAGCTACCTGGCATGTCAGGTGGTTGCGAAGATGAGGCCTCCAGCCAAGGGCGTTTCTATTTTTAAGAAGTTTTAGTCATTTATTATCTGTTTTCAAATAGCCAAGCGGTTAGAGTATATGTTATATGTATACACAAAGGCTCTTACCAATAAGTTTTTTTTTTAAATATTTATAATTATATACTCAAATACTCAAAATCAATTACGTTGTTTATTGGTACAATATAAGTACGCTTTGGTAAAATGTGAATTGCAGAGACTGCAGCTTTTAGATACTTGGGATAAAACATATAAGACATGATACATAAACTGCATATGAGATAAAAAAATAATTCTATATAAATGTATCAGAGAAACACGAATAAGTTTTATCTCGATCAAAAGCGATTTAAGCAGAGAAAAAAAAACGCCTAAACAAATATATAACACGAAATATATAAAAACCGGACGCATAAATCTAAACTGTAAAATAGAAATGAATGCAGTAGAAAGTTACCAAGAATATAAATTTGACAGAAAGCGTAACGGGTTCACATCAAAAGACGTCCTTTGTTATAAGCATATGTAAATATTTGTGACGATATGTCTACGCATTTTTATTCATATTGCTTACAAAATATATATAGATTTTATACGTAAAACTAAAATATTGTCTTCATCCTAGTCAAAAAAAAAATCATAAAATCTTGATCGATAATGAACAAATGTTTCTTGAAAAGGAAAAATCTTTAAAAATACTAGACTGCCTATTACTCTATCCGTAAATAGTTTCTAAATGTCTGCCGGATATGTGCTATATACCTCTCCAAATTCATATTATTAGGATATTGAAATAGACAATACTGCCAAAAAATAGTCAGCGTTATATAATTAGCTATGATCTTAAAACTAAGTCATTAGTTACGTGACATGCGATGCGATTTATATTACTCAGATAAACGATCGCTAAAATTAATATGTTTCAATTAATTTATTCTTATATTTGAAATGTCAAAGAATTTTCAATTAAATTCCGAAATGTCATCAGGGCAGGAGTTATATATTGTTTCTTTTATATTCATTAATGAGATATTTTATAAGCGTTGACCAAATTTACGCTGGCGTAACATTATTTTTAAGTTTAAATTTGTAGGCTACAATCTCTTTAGAAACATTTTTGGAAATTATTTTTATTCTAAGATAGTTGTTTAAGTGCATTTTCGGTATCTGTATGCTAACAAAAAATCTTTTCAAGAAACTTTATATTTTGGTTTCTTATTTTATTTATTCATTAATTGAACACATCTTTCAACGTCAACTTTATCAAAGGATGAATGATAATTTATCTAGCCCGATATCAAACAATTACAACGCACATTAAATATCAATCGATACTTACATATAATCATTATGTTGAGAAATTAAGGCTCATCTTAAAGAAATGAGAACTTAATTTGCGACCATGTGTAAAGAAGCTCGTTTGCCCGCACACAACACTTAATACCTTACCCACACACACAACCGTTACGTAAATTAACAAAGGTCACGCGCGATTGTGGGAGTGGATGATGGAACGAAGTACGGTGCAATAAAAGATACATTACTTATTTTATAAATTGCATTCTTATTACGAAATGTTTGCGCTGAATCCGATGCGAGCACGATACAAACTCTACGTTGTGTTAAAATGTTTCATTGTGACATACTGATGTTATACGTAGCGTTACAAACATTTCATTTGACTTAAACGCCAATTGAAGTTATGACATAAAAATTTATATCTTCTCTCCGTTCCCAGTACAGGAGTAGACGCAGGTCTGGACAATTAAATCTTTTCGAGGCATCTTCCACCGAAGACATTTTTTGGAACAACGTGACAGGTGGTGAGACCGTTGCCCGTCGTATAAATCGTACGTAAGTTTTTGAAATAAACTTATTGGTACGAGCCTGCCACCTGGGGATCGAACTCGGGCATGTTGACTCGAATACCTCACTGAATCTCGGTCAATTTTATCACGGTATTATGTACTCTATCTTCCTGTCGATGTGATAAAAGGCGACTAGTGCAAAATATCTTCGAAAATGGCAAAACTTACCGACGGATATCGGAACAAATATAGAAAAAAAAGTAAAGTTCCAAAAACACAATCAAATGAAGAAGAGAGGTCGCTCCTCAGCATACGGATTGTGGCGATTATGGTAAATCCTCTTGATGTAAGTGTAGCTATGGCCATTAAAATAATAGTATCTTCACGCCATTCCCAATGCAGGGCTAGACAGAGATCGAGTCTAGACAATTAAGTCCCTGCGACCCACCTTCCTCCGAAGATATTCTTCTGTATAACATGACAGGTGGTAAATCCGTCGCCCTCTTTGTGTCTAAGCCAAAGATATAAGTGGTACATAACATTTGAAAAAAACCCATTGGTACGTGCATTGGGACTCGAAGTCGGGTCTCTTGACTCGAATTCCGATCACCAAACCACTTGGCTATCGTGACTTATTATCATGGTCATTAAATAGATATTAATATTTTTTTCTTTTTTTTAGAAAAGGAAGGCAAACGAGCAGATGGCTCACGTTATGGTAAGTGATTACCGCCGCCCATGAACACCCGCAATACCAGAGGTATAGCAGATGCGTTGCCGCCCTTAGAGTTCAAGAATTGGGGAGAGGGGTGTGTGAGCCTCCGGTTACCTGCACTCACCAGACGAAACGCAGAAGGTTGTTAGACTTCTACTTTACGCCGGTATTCTGTGAGGTCGTGGTACTTCCCCGGTCGAGCCGGCCCATTCATGCTACAGCAAAAGCTGATGCGTGACTCTACCACTGTTGAGTAATTAAAAGCGTTCCATAATGACGCGACATTGCACAGTAATTACCGACAAAAAAAATTAGTTCCGTTATAATGCGTTTCACTCCAATGACCTCATATTCGCAGATGGTGAACTCTGTACAAGAATAATGCATTCTTTACATGAAAGTGATAAGCATGGTAACGGATCAAGGCGTTATACCCGTGTATTTAAGGATAACATCGAGGTCCATCTGGTCACAAAAAACCCAGACACCGTTGCAACCACATATTGTCTGGCCATCTCATCATAAACACGTGACTCGTGTCAGGAATATAGTAGACAAGCGAGTTTGTACGTGTACTGAGCGTCTAGGCGATCATAGATTAGAAACCGTCTCTGTTAAAGATCCGACACATAATGCGATGGTGCGCTGTTTAATTTTTGCTAAAAATTTTTTTGTGCGTTTGTCTTATAACTATACAGACAAACGTATAGTTTGTCTGTATAGTTATTTAGACATTCTAGCGTGATAACTCAGTTAAAACTTCGAAACATAATATTATAAAAAGAAATCTCCTGTGATTTTTTTTGGGACACGTGGCATTAGCTTCAGAGTGTGTCGCCGTCTGATCCAACCCGACGAAGCAAAGCGTGTATAAGTTTAAACCCATACGAATCTCATAGAACTCTCTTCTTATTAAATGCAGGATACATTTCAGCAATGATTCCCACACATGCAGCTGCGTCACCGGGGCTTTGTTGTGAAAGTTGCTTAAGGAGTTATTTATGATCGTTTCAATAAGGATTCACACATACAAATTCTATGTAATACTTCTTCTAATGTTATTTAAAAAAAATCTCTCAAAAAATTTACTTTATGAAGGAAGACTGGTAAAACTTATTTGATTTGGCATAAGATTTGGTGCCGTATGGTTATATTGTAGGAATAAATTCTATCCTTTTCATCTCGTTATTTTTGTAAGATTAAAGAAAAGCCTTTAAATTCAATAGGCTTCCGAGAGATGGGGAACAATCTCAAAAATAGCAGACAAAAATATAGCCGACCAGTAACGGACGACAGCGTCTAAGACGTCGTTGCAAGATCTTGTTCTACAATCGCCAATCCGCTCCGTTACGCTTGCAAATCTTCCTTAAAAGAGAGGCCACCATCTTGCAGTAAACGTTTATAAACCGTTTTGTTGATTATGAATTTGAGGTTAAAATAAACTTCTCAAATAAGGACATCTCAAATGTTTATGTTTCATGTTATTCGTCACATAAAATATAAACATTTTTAATTTATAATAAATATGACCGAATGGACAGAAAACTAAGCGTCAGAAATAGTAAGGGTTTTGGTCGATGAAATCTCGACATTACTGTAAATATAACGCCTATCAACCTACAAACGTAATATCTATCAAATACATTGGATGTGACGAATTGCATAGAAAAAAAAACAAAAAAACATAGCAACCATCAAAAAGACTTACCAAAAAAAGGATGGAGTTGTACGTTTAAGGATGAATACAAAAATTTTACATTTATTTTCTTGTCACATGTCTGCAATCAGTTTTGCTTAGAATAGATTATCGCCTACGCCTAGGAATATTCGGAACTCCACGACAATGTCAATGTCAATGACACAATTGAGAAAATTTAGCAATAAGCAAGGCAGTTAACGTCATTAAAATGGCCATAAAAAACAAATGTACTTCGATGTTCTTATTTCAAAATATGTTCAATTCAAATACATTTTTAAAATTGAACATATTTGGAAAATGGTTTAAGTTACCGCAAATTCATTTTTCAAAATATTTTAATGTTAAATACATTATCATATTTTGTACAAATCTAGAAATTTTGATGTAAACAGTGTTAAATAATCAACCTTCATAGACTTCAACTCCACTCAATACGAATTTACGACTGTCTTGACCCTAGATGGCACGCACCACTTTTGGATATATTGACGGGAGACTATTGTTTTTTCTTGAAGCTGATTGAAATTAAATTAGTAGTTAATTATTAAATTCGTTCTCAAGTAAATATCAACCCACGCAACTCTTTTAAACTCAAACTTTTTACTCTAAATCTACAGCAAAATATTAGATACATCGTCTACTTACTTAACAATACATGAAGATATATTATGTAGCTTTTACGTGACAAGAACCACACAAAATTTTTTTATGTTAAAAGGAAGTTTCTCATGCTTGATATTTTGTGATTCTACAAAAAGTTATAGAATAAATGTTTTTAAATAATTATCTTAACCTATATGTAAATTTAAAATTATATTTTAGTACAGATAAATAACACAGAATGTAAAACCATATTAAATTGGTGTATGTACATAGATAAAAAACAACGTACGTTTTAAAAGCACTTTCAAGTTTCAGAATCCCAACAACTATATAAAAAAGTTACGAAAAATTATCAACCTAAGTCTTCCTTTCCCTATTCATATTCCTGTCACCACCATTTGGGGCTGCATACTTCTTTTAAAATTACAGGTAATGAAAACTTGAAGATTTATTCTTAAAAATAGACTGCACATAAAAACACCGATGATGAAATTACCAAAAAAGATTTCCGAAGTTTTGGCGTAACATATATCCTAATTTTTTTTAAATAAGTGAAATATAAAAAAAAGGTTTTACATGCTTCAAGGATGTTAAAGCCACGCTTGGAGAAGTATAGAGAGTCCGATTATATAGTACAAGTATAAATCGTATTTTCCGTAAAATTTATTACATAATTTTTTTTTAAATGTTTCAATAGTTTTCGTGCGTAAACAAATTTTTTGAGCGATAACACGGAGTTAGGTTAAGTTAGAACATAAAACTAAACTACTAAAAACTAATAAGCCACGATAGCCGAGTTGTTGGGTGGTCGGAATTTCGAGTCGAGAGACCCGAGTTCGATCCCCAGGTGGCAGTACAAATGAGTTTTTCAAAAACTTATGTACGATTATCGTTGGCTTGGACATAAAGACGACAACGGGCTCACCACCTGTCACGTTGTCCCGAAAATATCTTCGGTGGAAGGTGAGTCAAAGGGACTTAATTGTCCAGACTTTACCTCTGTCTACCTCTGTATTGGGAATTGCGTGAAGATGTTTTTATTTTTATAGAACATAAAACTATTCAAAATTGAATAAATAAATTTAGAAGATTAATATACAATAGTAATCATTTAATGTATTAATCCACAAGCACAGCATATAATTCTGCTATAATTAAAAAAACAGTCGTCATATTCAATAATTTATATCCTGTTTCTTTACTTTTCCGGAATGAGACCGCTAGGCTAATTAATTTATTGCCTATTGCGGATTATCAAAAATGAAATATTTAGATTTTTAAGTTTAAAATATTCTCACGAAGTATTCACCGTTGATTACATCATAATATTACATTGGACATTTTGAGTGATACCCGCACCGGGGATAGAAACCAAATCTCACACGTTCTGTGTGATATTCAAGAAAATATCCGGTCCTTGACCCCTTTGCAACTTACGAATTGATCTCACATACTCTATAAATATTTGACGTCACTCTAAATCGTAAATTTTGTAAACGTGCAATGATTTCTGTTTAACGAGGACTCGCAGAACACGTCACCCAGCCAGAATAACGATGCAACCTGTGAACCGCTACCCGTGGTTATTCATGTAGCGCTGTGGTTTATCAGCCGTTAGCATCGGTTGAAATCTCGCGATTCGCGAACTTTATTGCTGATACTAGCGACTTGAATTTCGTAAAGAGCTGTGTCTTGTAGCAGTGTCTTCAAGATTAACTGTATTTTGATCTAAACAAAATGTAATATTTATCTTATAAATTTTGTATTTTTTTAATAAAAAGGAGTCTACCTTTTTAATATTAATATATAAAAATAATATATATAGGAATTTACTGTACATCTGTATATGCTTCTTTGGTATTTATGACATATCTTGACTCAGCTTAAGATTCGATCACTGATATCCATATTTAAGGTCTGTTAGTAATTAAAATTTCTTTAAATCCAGAAGCTTAAGGTCCACGTAATATTAAATTCTATTTATTACATACCATATTCAAGCGAAATGATCAATGATTATCATAATCAGACTATAAGTTTATTTAACTTTAAGAAAATACCGCTACAATGATCTATACGAATTTCTACACAAGTGCACAAAACTGAGAACTGGAATTGAGATCTTTTTTAACAACTAAATATTAAAAAAGTAATAAGCATAATTTGCAAAAAATAGACGGTTTTTCATGAACGTTTGCACAGAATGTCAAAACGCGATATCTTTTATGACGATAAACCCAGTTGTAAAGCACTATCAGAAACAATTAATCACAGTGTTTGTTATAATTTAAACTGTAGAAATTCCTAACCTTACGCAATCTGACCCTAACCTAAAGCATGTGATTGTAATACCGTTAGCAAAAACAGTTAATTGTATAACAATACATTAATAGTTTGGCTTTTTGCTACTCTTTTTTTGGAATTCATATTAACATAAATCATAAAGTTTCAGTGTAATTTCAATAGTGTTGTACTTTTAAATCATGTATTTCTTTCTGTGTTGTTAAATCATGCAATTCTCTGCCTTACTTAATTTTCATTTCTTAATTTAAATAAAATAAACTCGATATTGTGATTTTTTTTTATTTTAATGCATATAAGTTACGCTGAACTATTTGTTATTATTTTTTCTTTTTAATTTAATAATAAACTCTACAGCCTACTTGGTAGAGAAACTGCTACTGAAAGAGTTACGGGTTCGAATCTCGCTAGGAACACAGAATGATGTTTTGAAATAATTGTGCTCCCGTCATGAATATTTATATTATATAGTATTTTAATTGTAAGTATTATTGTACCGTTCGCTTAGACATTAAGACGGAGAGGGTCGGCACTCTTAAGGGTCCAACGACTTAATTGTACATATCTCTGACTACCGCAGTACAAGAAATGCTTGAAAATAAAAAAATAAGCGAAATAATGGATATTTGTAATTTAAAATTATCATTGGATCGTGTTAATAAGGTGTTAACTCTTACTTCGATATCACATAACTATTTTACCATTATAATATATTAGCTAACGAAATGACTTTTTGTAACATTTCCACGGTTTCCACGATTATTATTTCATGAGATTACCATTCTTGAATCATCACGTACTTGTCAATTTATTTAGCTAGATTTGCGCAATGTTTTAAATAAATTTACGTCCATCTTAATAGTAACATTATCATCCTCCTTTTGAATATAGAATCGTATTTTTGTTCTATTTTAAAAAATAGAAGCGGAAAGTATGTGACTCGAATATAACATGACTCGTGATGACTCGAATGTGAAAAGAACAATGGTAAGATCCACTTACAATAAGTAAGATGTAAAGCTAATATAAACGATTGAGAGATACTATTCCTCTTAGAAATTAGTTTTTTAAAGATTACAAAATTTATATATATCAATGTCTTTATTTTTCCTAATTACAATAATTTCAAATTCAGTACATGAATTTCTTTCTTACAGAACTGATAATTTATGACAGCCTTGCACCCTTCCCCCTCTCTATATATAAATAGTAATTTTACGAGTGACATGATTTTAGAAATTTTTTAAATTATTTAAATTTTTGCACTTTATTCGAGTATGCTTAATATACTGATCTTGATACAGATATGGCCGTAAAAGGCTTTTTTAATAACTGTAATTCCACGTACAGTTCAAATAATTATAACAAGAACAAAACTTTTAATCAACTCCTGCCTAAAATGGTGCTCGCATTGAATGTACAGGTTTATTTGTAAATAATGGTCGTGAGAAAATAACGATTTTATTCCACAAGGTTACTTGAATGGTTAGGTTCAAAAAATAACATTTTATGATAGGTTTAATTACATTGATAATCTGAGATAATACGTTATTAAATTAATATTGTTAGGTGGTACATCTAAGAAAACTTAAAAAGTAATTTTAGTAAAATTATCACTTAATACTTAATTTACAGTTAATCTTATGTGCATCTATTATTTATATATCTTCAAACATTATCCAAGACGGGGTAACTAAAGACAACACAGTGCCAAGTGTCACAATCCTTGAACACTCCTATCTCTTCTATCACATACAAATACACGTCTAAGTATCCAAGTATAAGGCAGTCTTTTTCGAGCAATTTGCCGAAGTTAGTTTCGGCCTTCCTAACCCTATTTTATTGTACAGTACTTTCTTTCTGTATATTTTTTTCATTGTTTCTTTCTCAGTAACCCAAATTGTCGATTTTAGTGACAAGATTTTTTTTTATCATATTTCAAATCTCTTTGTTTATATATGTTTTCGACAGTCAGCGAATATTTATCTTTAGCTAATTATTTCCTTAATAATTATCTTTAGCTAACAAAAACAGTTTTTGTTGCCTCTGATTTCACTGCCTAAAACTATTTAATGGTCTTATATAATCACAATGCCCACTTTCACCCGAGCTTCGTACAAACACAGTTTCTGTGTTGTTTTTCGTGCGTTAATTCTTCCTAATGTTTCGTCTTACGCAATGGTTGCTAATTGCCATTCCAAAATGTTATCGAGTTAATCAAAATTATATTACATTTGTATTTATTTCGAGTTTTAAAGATACTTTTAAAGGGAGTTTAAAGGCCTTTATCTATATCTAAAAGTAAATACCATCATAACCATGGCCTCTCTTTCGCTTGTCTAAGATAGCCCCATTCCGGGAGCAGTTACCTAACCCCCAGAATCGGTGCTACCACGGTGGTTCTGGACCACGTTGAACCACTTTTCTCCTCAGAGTAACTGTTACTTTTTGTCTTACGAAATAGTATGGTAAATGCAAATAAACATCATCGAGATACAACTTGAGTACCAGTACAAATATTATCTATTACATTAATAAATATTAAATACTCCATCTCTGTTTACGAGTCATCTTAGTACGTACCACAGTCTATCAAATTTCTACCACAAAATAGCAGCATAACCATTGTTGTGTTCGGATTTCAAAGGCATAGAGAATAATTACTGCCAATGAGACATTCCAGTCTTCGGGGATAATAATATATGTGTAACAAATATATTGTAAAGTAATTATTAGGAGTACTTATAAGGAGGGTGCGACATAAAAATTTGCAAATAAGCCAATCCGAGTTTAAGTAGACACTGAAGTATACTTAAAAAAGTCTGACCTCGTTTTGTCTTACATTGAAGGTAAACGTGAAACGGTGAAATAAGTGTCAAAAGTGTCTCGGCTGGTCTAGATAAAACATATTAAGTAATATACAACATAGCAAAAGAACCTATTCATATGCCAAAGATATGTGAGAATTTTTAAATATAAAAATGCATATATAGACAGTCAGTATAGCCGAGTCATTGGGTAATCGGAATTCGAGTCAGTATACCCGAGTTCTATCCCCAGGTGGCCAGCTCGTACCAATGGGTTTTTTTAAAAACTTCTGTATGATTTATATCGTTGGCTTGGACATAAAGACGGCGACGGGCTCACCACCTGTCAAGTTGTCCCGAAAATGTCTTCGATGGAAGGTGCGTCAAAAGGGCTTATTTTCTAGATTAGATCTCTGTCTACCCCTGGATTGGCAGCTGTGTAAAGATATTTATTTATTTTAATGATTTATTTAAACATACAAATGAAAAGCTTTCAGGATTCAAAGAAATACATCATTTTAGTACAAGTTGACGGATACACACTTATCTATTTGATTTATATATCGATATTAACAAAAATTTTTTTGTTCAGTTTTATTACATTTGAGTTTATATGTTTTTCATTCACGTGTTCGTGTTTTAGATATGGAAGCAGGTTTTAAAGAATTACTTTTAATAAGTTAGTTTGTGACTACATCTACATAGTATGGCAGAATAAATTACCGAAACTTGACAATTTTATCGATATTTGTTGTTTTGAAGCGTTTATTAACTATCAAATTACCAGGTCGGTAATATAATCAGTAGTTTTTATATTTAAAAATATTATTTTAAATAATAACAGCTGAATAAATTTTAAGCTTTAAGTTCCAAGAAATAAAACCATGATGAACAATATCACTGTGCCTAAAGATAAAGTTTCATATATTATCTTTAGGCACAGGGATATGTAGTTAAATTCACGATAGCCGAATGGTACGGTGGTCGGAATTTCGAGTCAAGAGACTCGATTTCGAATTCCTGGTGGCAGGCTCGTACCAATGGGTTTTTCAAAACTTATTTACCATTACATCGTTGGCTTGGACATTAAGACGGCGACGGGCTTACCACCGGTCACGTTGTCCCGAAAATATCTTCGGTGGAAGGCAGATCGAAGGGACTTAATTGTCTAGACTAGAGCTCTATCTACCCCTGTATTGCGAATTGCGCGAGAATATTTATTTATATTTAAATATGTTATAAAAGACAAATTACACAATAACCCTGAAAATAGCAACGGAAATCCTGAAGGATTTGCCTTCAGTGGACTTGCACAGACCGTTGGGCATATTTTTCACCCGGATATTATTCATACCTTAGTTGCATTTGCAATCACATAATTATTAATGCCTATGTGTAACGACAATTAATGTGAACTTACAATAACGGTCTAGTGAGTTTATTAACATTACGTCATTTATTTAGAATTTGTATGTTTTCTTTGTCTTAAAAATAATTAAAAATAAATATATTCGTGCCATTCCCAATACATGGGGCAGACAGAGGTCTAGACAATTAAGTCGTTTCGACGCACCGTCCACCGAAGATATTTTGGGAAAACGTGACAGGTGATGAACCCGTCGCCGTCTCAATGTCTAAACCAAACAATATAATTCGTACATTAGTTTTTGAATAAAACCCATTGGTCCGAGCCTGCGCCTTGGGGATCGAACTCTCGACTCGAAATTCCGACTACCCTACCACTCGGCTATCGTGACTAAAATTAATCTTTGTCTTATCAATGTAACAAATATATATTAAAATTGGTTTGATAAGTTTCTTTCGACACGTCGTTATTGTATGAAATGTAAATAGATTGTTATATTTGCGTCAGACCTTCAGCTTGTATAGCATTTAATGAAATTATTCAAGGTTTCGTCTATTCCAGCTTATTCATTATAATGTAAAATTGCAAATATAAATAATTGTTCATATATGAAATATATATAGATAATAGAAAATCAGCGTGTTATTTAGTCAAAAAAAAATTAAATACCTTTTCAAATAACCTCTCTTTCTTAAATGATATTTTATTCTAAATAAAATATATATAACAAAAAACTGGAAACGGAAGATATTACATTGAGGATATTTACATTTAAACATTAGTATCATTCTTAGAATGTTATATATTATTAAATATTTAAAATTAACCAATTATGAATATAAAAAATCTGTTTAGAACTAAACCAATGAACAGGGGTAAAAATTGTATTTTTCGAAAAAAATATTCTGATAACTTTTAAATAATATTAAATTACATTATGTAAAGAAAATTAATCAAGACCTTTATGTATATTAATAAACATAGTTTTTTATTAACTAAGCACACATTATTCAAACGGAACTCTAACAGACTCACAGGTAAATTAATTAATGAAATACAAAAAGTTAATTTACTATTTCGCGTAGTAAAGTTAAATTAAAGCAAGTACAAAATACTTTCTGTTGTAAAAGCTTATTGTATATATCCTTTGAAAGAGTTTATATGCGGGGAGTTTCAGCAGTCTCCTCTCTGTCTCAACATGTCCTCGAAATATTTCTTTAGTATTTCTCAGACACGCAGTTTTTTCAAGATGGTTTCTCTTGAACTTCAAGAACGTAGCAGATGTAGTTATTAAATTTCTCTAAACATCTAATTGTGGTGTCAGCACCGATATCGAATCCAGATCACCCTTGTACTATGATCTTAAAATGAGTACTTTAAAACAGGACTACCACTTGATTCAAATTCAACTACCACTCTATTATGACACATTACTTATCATACCTGGGCGTCGATATAGAGGAAGAACGGGACAAGTTGGGTCTCGTTTTAAATCTCAACATTTTATGATTTCGTAAATCCATGATTCCACCAATAGTCTGAACAACAGATCGACACAAAAATTCACACACGACCACTCACTGCCCGCGCACACTCGGAACTAGTGCATCAATTAAAACACACAATAATGCAATGTAATTAACATAAAAATTTCAAGTTTTAACCTTACATTGGAGTTAGACGCCAATTACTATTTAGGGTTAGGTAATCTCACTTTTGCTTGCAAACATAATGGACGCGGTAAAAGAGATAGATGCGCTCGGGTTGCTTTGTCGAAATTTGACTCGATGTCGTAAGTGTTAATGTTTAATACAAAAACATTTCTTTTCTCACATTTGTATTATTTAACGTTTTGACTTTTACTTGTTATTGTGTTTTTGCACCAACAAACAGTAGTTAAAACTTATGCATCTCGCTCTTAACACAGATTAAATATGCAGATAATCCTTGAAAGCATGTGATACACACATTACAAACATAACACAAGTGATACACACATTAAATACATAACATACCCAAGGAAGCGAACAAAACCAGTCTGAATAAGGTTCTGAGGTACTTAAGATGTAATAAGGATACCCTATATATTACCCAGAAGTGCACTCAACAATTTTTTAATTATAAAAATAATAGGCTTAGTTACCAGGATAAAATGTATTTAATTTTGTGAAAAGCAGGCAATTTTACACTTCGTGAAGCATAGCTATTAATAATTTAATTTATTTTGTATTGGAGTGTTTCTTTATAACTTAGTTTACATATACTCATACGTACTTAACTGCGCTAAATTTTACAAAGTTTTGGTCGCCGCCATTACTTTCAAGAATAGCAATAATATCAGCACTAATATGAGCTAAGATTAACATTATGTACGTTCTATATTCGAATCAGTTTTCGCTATTTACAAAGAGATACTGCCTTACTGTAAACGAGGAAGTGTTAAATGATATTCAGATGAGAAGCGGAGTAATAAGAGTTAAAAAGCGATACACGTATGTGATAGTAAGCGGTGTGTTTGTACTATCATAGAGTGTAGCGGATGATACTACGAAAACCACTCGTGAACCTTACTTATAATTACAAACTCTCGAGTTTTCAATTTTGCTAAGTTTTGCATTCACAGTTAGTTTAATATATTATTAATTATTTTATTTAAAGTCACGATAGCCGAGTGGTTGGGTAGTCGGAATTTCGAGTCGAGAGACCCGAGTTCGATCCCCAGGTGGCAGGCTCGTACCAATGGGTTTTTCAAAAACTTAAGTACGAATTACATCGTTGGCTTGGACATAAAGGCGGCGACGGGCTCATCACCTGTCACGTTGTCCCGAAAAATATCTTCGGTGGAAGGTGGGTCGAAGGGACTTAATTGTCTAAACTAGACCTCTGTCTACCCCTGTATTGGGAATTGCGTGAAGATATTTATTTATTTATTTAATTATTTTACACAAAAACATTTAACAATAGTCATTTCTGTTTTCTTTTACATTAATCATCTGTAAAATTATTTCCATTCGTGTTTTCTGGGCATTTTCTCGAAATTTACTCGGGATCCTTTGATTTCCCTGACTTATAAGTAGCCTTATGCCCTCTTCGGCTTTGGCTTGGATACTAAAATGTTGACAAGTTAATCTGTCACGTCTTTCCGCATAAGCTTTATAGAAATGTGAGTTGAAAGGGCTAAATTATCTAGAAAATACACGGCCCAATAGTACGCGTGAGTTATAAAAATATGCGTAGAGATGTATGCAGAAATAAATTTCAATGAATTTCCCGTAGTGTGATACATTTTAACATATTCATACACACACACACACACACACACAAATCCTAACACATTAACATCAACGTATTATATAACCCGTTCGCGAAACAATAGTGTCACCACTTGACCGCCGGACCCTACATTTTAGTATCATACCGTTATTGTTGTACGCGATTTGAATCTAAACATCCACCTATAAGTCGACCTTTCGTCGACAGCATTAGTTATAACTGTTTGGAATTTTAGCCGTCTGTATACATACGTACACACGACATAGATACATATATAATGGCTTGTAAGTATCCATTGCGTAGGCCTTTCCTATAAGGTGTATTTGTCATAATTGAAACGCATTTCTAGGATTGACGATAGTATTATTTGGTAGGTATCTGCTACTACTATCGCCAATCCTTTTGCAATACCCCAAACCTTGGACGCTGCTGCGCGTTACGTGTCTGCTTCATTTTGGACTGTTTTTTTTTAAATTCCACCATTTATGGGTAGCCATTGTCATTTTCGAGGCATTTCCCTAAGTCGCATTTGTAGATTCCCATGGTTACAAAGGGTTTTAGTAAATTCTTAGGCCGATATCACACGGTATCAAGGCTTTTAAAATAAGTATTTGGATTTAATGTAGCTGAGATATTATTTGGTTGTTTAACAGATTTTTAAGTCTACGTTCTTAGAATAAAACAATTAAGTGGTTGTTCTATACATTTTTATAGCAAATAAAATTCACAAATTCTCAGAATTCTGTACTTAGTCTATTGACGTTACGTACGTGGCAGGAACAAATGTGAGAACCACATTTGTATGAAGACTCACTGTTTATTTAACAGAAACGAGACGCGTCAAGTTATTTATCCTCACGCATTTTATCAATACGGCGGTAGACAGAGGTCTAATAGAGGTCGTGGTGATTATGGCAAATCCTCTTTACGTGAGAAACTTTGGTCCTATGAACGTCCGCAGGCAAGTATAAAGACGTTTTAGTAAATTTGAATATACGTTTACGTTTGATAAGAAGTATTTTTCATAACCTATGAGTAACCATAATTTAAAGTTTTTATACCCTTGAAGCTATGTTTATATTTATATATACATAGATTTATGTATATGTTATATAAACACCTCTCCGAATTTATATAGTTATACCAAAAACAGGTTTATTTCCCCATGTATTCTCTTTTGTGATAATTTCTTATGTCTCTTTTGTGATAATTTCTTATTAATAAATATACACTAATGCTTACTTCAATATTTTACGATAATTATAATAAATAAGTACTACTAAAAAATTCAAGGTGTTAGAAATATAACTACATAGAATGTAATTACATTTTTATTAACGCTATATTGATAAGGTGATGATTTTATAGCATGCTATTTACGACCAGTACGAGATAGCGGAATTCGAGATATGTATGACCGAACACAGTCATACTAGGCATACGAATGAGTTACAATAGATGAGCTGTTACTTAAGAAGCCTGGGAAAATATCTCAGTTAACCGTAGATTTCATTTATCATTTTCCATTGTCATTTACGTCACGGATTTTCTTTTAATAAATATGGGGAAACAAATTTTTAAACTATAAACAAATTTTTAATATTTGAAATCACGACAGCCGAGTGGTAGGGTGGTCGGAATTTCGAGTCAATGACCTGAGTTCGATTCCCAGGTCTCAGGCTCGTACCAATGGGTTTTTGAAACACTTATGTACAAATAACATCGTTGGCATGGACATAAAGACGGCAACGGGCTCACCATCTGTCACGTTGTCCCGAAACTATCTTCGGTGGAAGGTGGGTCGATGGGACTTAATTGTCTAGACTAGACCTCTGTCTACCCCTGTATTGGAAATTTCGTGAAGATATTTATATTTATTTATTTATTAATTTTATTTATAAGTAAATTTGGAAGACACGAAAACTATCTCATTTTGTTCTTCTTTACACCCTATCAAGAGTCCACTGACGACCGACAACTCTCCCAAAGTTTTCTACAAAGAACAGAAGCCAGTTACCAACATCTGTCGACTTCCCGCCACACTTTTTTTATTTATTGTAAATTGTGCATAATACCACCATTTTTACATATTATAAAAATAGCTTATGATTTTGATGAATCGGAATTACATTTGACTAATAGCCCAGTAAAAATGTAAAACGCTGATTTATTGATATGAGGTACAAGGTGTGAAGGTGAACAAGTGTTTCGGTGTTGTGAGATATTTTATTAAAATTCATTTTACGTAATCCTATGGTAAGGAATCGAAGTTCACTCATATGTTACTAAATGTTCAATAAATTTATTTATGTCAGTGTGGATTCCATATGGGAATAAATAATAAAATTATGCATGTTACTTGCTATTCGAATAACTATACCAACCGTGGTGTACTATATAATAACTAATATAATAACTAGTATCAATATACGAACAACTGTTCACAAACACACACACATAGCTCCTTTTTTATGCTTTATCGCATTCGATTTAATACATGTAGCAGATTATTTGAAGGTTGATAAGATACACGGAAGGGTCAGTTACACTGAAGATGAATATAACACGACCATACCCGGTGAAAAATTATTTGTATATTGTACGAATATTGGATTCGGCAAGAAAATAGTAAATTAGATGGTATGATACGGTTAATTTTAGTATTAAGCACTGAAATTACTTATCAACACGTTGGATAGTACAACTGAAGGCTGAACTTATATATACATCCTCTATTACTTTATCCTGTTTAGTAAGAACTTATTAATGTTAATTAAATTTATGTTTTTTTTTTATTTAAATAAATTAGATGGTATTCTGCAGCATCTATATTGCCACGGTAGTTAATACTACGTTCACACATCTACCTTCCAGAATCGCCATTGATGCTAGTATTTGTATAAATAAATCATATCAAATAAAATATGTTTAAGAATACTTACTAAAAATGTATTTATTTTATTTCATTTGAGTGACTGTTTACATCGATTCTATTTAATATTTAGAAAAAACTTTTATACTGACTGGAAAAGAATGACATAAGACAGAAAGTGTACATTAGAAATAAATACATAAACTCAGCAATAGTTAATTGAGCTAAATCGGTTCATTGATCCTACACCCACGCTTTACTAGAATTTACATTTATTACACAAGAAATTGCGTGAATAAATTGCTTTAAAAACCTATTTATTGTCTTTTAATGCAGGATTAATTGTTATAAACCAGACTCAAGAAGTGGAAGCGTTGATCTTATCGACAGCTACGCACGCGACAGATGGAAACTCCTTCGTACCTTGACGTGTTAGCATTCAGTCAATCAAGTCTGTGACTTTGACAGATCTAGATCTTCATTGAAATGTTAAAGAGTTAAAGGGCTTACTGAGGTACAAACGCAAGATATTTGTGGGTTAAGTTAAACGCAAATCGTCTTGGATAGTTTATGTTTTCGAGTGATTATGTCGATTATGCAATTTATATACATAAAGTTTGGATAACTGATTCACACATTTAAATTAAAAATAATTGCAAAATATTCGTCTTTAATATCCGAGAATTAAATTATTTAGTTAAGATGACACTAATAGGTAAGTTTGCAATATTTGATTTAGGATCGAATTATATTCAAAATAAATTTCTAAAAATACTAATCCTTATCAAATTTAACTGGCTGTCAACTTAATGGTAGGTTACTACGGCAGCGTAAGGAAACTTGCAAAAACAAGTCGTACAGTACGTTATTTTGATGGCTTATGACGTAAGAAATGCATATGTATAAATAAATAAAAAGCTGCCAACTTCTAAATAAATACACTTTCGTGCTTAATGCAATTTTTGGGGTATTTTTAAGGGTTCGCCATTCCACGGCACGTGTTTCGTATCTGTAAAATCTTTGAAGATTGACACCATTGCAATAAAATGAAATCAATTTGCAAAGGCACAGTGGTTGCCATACCAGAAGAAACTTTGTGAACGATATAAACTGATATGAAGTGCAAAATATATTTTTTTTATCCTATTAACTGTTAACAGGCGTTGTTCTGTCTAAATTTTATATAATTATTTTTTATATTTTATATAATTTTATATAATATATTACCAATCGTACAAGTAAATTTATTAAAAAGTTAGTAGAAATGTGAATGGCAATAAATTTGGGCAATGTTGGTTATAATTTTTGTTTTATTTCTTACATGAAGCGTATTAGTTAATTGTTTTTTTAAACCGTTTACTGAATTATATCAGGTCCTCTTAATAACATGAAATTGTCACAAATTAAATTTTAGAGTCTTCCAATCGACCATATCCTGTTCGCGGTGGTGCACTTATTTTTACATATAAAATGTCAATTTCACCCGATTCGTATGCTGAGTAGCACGTATAAATATATTTCTTTTATGCCTATCACGTCACGTTCACGCGGAGGGTACGTCATAGAGAACATACGAGCAATTAGGTAAGAACAGTTTCGTAATGCTCTATCGATCTAATCTTTGCGAAACACACCTTTAAATTACATTAATCCGCTTGTGAAGCAAATTAAAAGTTTATATAAATTAATTTAATTGTTTGCTTTATGATATTCCGATACAGAATATTATGATCTGCTACATTGTCTTTAATATCATTACATGATAAGTAATTTTCGTATTACAACCTCATTCTTGGGAAGTCGATGGATGAGAATTGCTCGGGAGTTTTTTCTTGAAGAAGGTTTTGGTACTAACCTTTGGCAGCCTCTAGAGTTGTCAGCGATCACGATTGTTAATGTAATAATATAAAATACAAAAGAAATTTTAAAAATAATATCATAATATCAGAAAATTAAAGTCATTCATGTGACATGCATCGAACCCTTTCAGTTTATTAACACGTTAAAATATCAAATGCTTACAATACAAGAGTTGTATAACTTTTGCAACATCATGATGAGAAAGAGTTCTTGTCACTTCGTTATGTCGTACGCATAATAAAAATAAAAAAATTTTATACGCATATAAAATAAATCGCAAAAGTTCTTTTGAGATTGAACAAACGCATTTTCAGTTCGCAATGACTGTGTATTATTCAGTTCAATATAAATCCAAGTATGACAATCATTTCATACAGAAATAATTGGAGTGGGTGCTCTACTGACTTCATTATTCTTTGAAAGCGCCGATCATGACATTCAATCAGTCCTTTAGCTGTTTCATTGAATGACATAAAAACATCCAGTGTTCCAAGAACTTTTATTTAGAATTGACGCCATTCAAAAACTTATCGATTACTATTCACGTTTAAAAGTAAAATAAGTGTTAGGATCTATTGTGACCGTCGTACAATTGATAAAATATTGAACAATGCAATGATTCATAAATATCTCCAAATGAAGAAAACCAGTGTAAATTAAATAAATAAAGATTATGTTGAATCGAAACAGTATTTTACCTAACTCTCATTTGGATAGTGACGAGATGATCTCAGATGGAGAGACGAAAATTATTCAAAATCAAAATAAGGACCGGTAAATGGCGGCAGTACCTAAGGTTCGAGATGTCTGGTACTACAATACGCAATCCCATTGCCAAGCTTGGCGTTTATGATAAATACTCCTTAGAAATTTATCCTCTCACCTTAGTTGTTATATAAGCAAGTATAGCATTAGAATTATAGCTTATAATAACCTCAGAGTAAATGACTACATTTATGAACTTGACTCAGTACCAGTAATGAACATAACAGTTTGTGCACTGTTACTTAATAGCCAACGTTCTTCTTCTTTCTCCTTTCTTTTTTTCTAAACAATGTCACATTACCGCAAACTTTACTTGATCTGCAGTTAAGTCTCGAATCTTTACATACCTGAAAACAAAAAGGTTAATATAAGTTACCAAATAGTAAATACCGAACACAAAATATTCTTGTAGTATTCAGATATTATACATATATTTTATACTAATGTCATAAAAGCAAAAATATATAAAATGTGTGTATAAAATGTTACTTGTTAAAATTAAAATATCTACATGCCGAAGATAGGGGTAGACAGAGGTCTAGTCTAGACAATGAAGTCCCTTCGACCCGCCTTCCACCGAAGATTTCCACAGAAGTTTCGGGGCAACGTGGCAGGCGGTTTGCCCGTCGCCATCTTTATGTCCAAGCCAACGATGTAATTCGTACATAATTTTTTTGAAAAACCCATTAGTATGAGTTTGCCACCTGGGGATCGAACTCGGGTCTCTTTATACGAATTTCGATCACCCATCAACTCGGCTATCGTGTTTATAAATAACATCTTGATAAGTTTAAAAAGCTTTCAAATATTTTATGTATACACTCTTTATACACTCTTTACTCTTTTTCTTTTATCGCCTTCCACTTATACAATTTTAATAGCTTGTTACAGTTCCGTGATAGTTATCTCAAATCATCTGAAAACAGTCAGTTATTTTTATGATCGGACGGCGTCCATCATCGGTACGTTACGGTTCGGAATAATATGATTTATCGCACTAATCTTTAACCGATAATGAATTGTATTATCATTACATTACGATATAAATTTGTTAGGTCTTTGACTGATTAGTATTTCTGTTTAATACGTTAATAAGTTTTAATACATCACCTTTGATCGTGCAGTGAAAGTTTAGATTAGTGTGCCAGTTAATACACTGTAACTACGTGTTGCTTTTTACGTTAGGACACTACTTCTACAGTAATTTCTTTGCAAAACATTTTATTTAAAGGGCCTGGGTGACCTAACTTCATTTTGCGACAAACCAATGGTAATATAATATATTTTAATAAACATCGACTTATATTTCTTTTCGTATATGACTGTATTTTTTTCATAATTATACCTAGATAAATCCGGATCGGTTAATTTTTAAATCTCTCAATTGTTTTAATAAAGAAAACTCAGGATAGCTGACACGCTTACTTTTTTTTTATTTTTTTTTTTGCGTTGAAATTTAGATACATTAATAACTTTGTAATTAAATCAGACTTTCTTTGAGGGTCAAATATTTTTTATATCGTCGTGTTGACGCACAATTGGTGCTGAAATTGCGTCATATACTTATAAAAAATATTATGGCACAAGGACAAATTAAAACTGAAACTAAAACAAATAAAAAGAAAATAAATAATATTTAGGAAACTTAACACAGAAAGAGGACGAGACATTATAAGCAAAAATATAAAACCAAAGCAACGATTGTAAAATAAAAACAGGAAAATTAGAGTTAATGTGAAGTATAATATTTTTTTATGTGAAATTAATTGTTAAAATGTAGAAGAACTACTTAAAAAAAGACTAGAACGGCATAAATTACGAACAGGATCTAGATAGTGACAATGAAGATTATTACGAGGATTGAGACCATTCTGTTTTATTCCCACGAATTTTGAAATTGATACATATACATATCGACCTATTAATGTCCACTGCAGAACTTAGGCCTTCCATAGGGAGGATTTGCCATAATAGCCACACTTGGCTAGCGGATTGGCGATCGCAGTACCGGACCACTCGCACCATAGACGCTGCTGCCCATCTTCGGACTGATAATTTTGGTCTGATATTTTTAGAGCTGGTTATCCCGCCAAGTATCGGTTGTCATAACGATTTCAAGGCAACGTTTTTATGTACCTGGAATAAATTTAAAAACCCTAAAAGTATACTTTTTGACCTACTTTTAAGATAACCTTATTTGAAAGAACGTGACAAGAGGTGAGCCTTAGCATCAAAACATTATTGTATTAAGTAAAATTTTGATAATAGCTAATATTTTAGAAATCTTTTTATAATGAAATAAGGATTCACCTTTTTATTTTTTATGATACAGCATACAAAAATACATACAACCCTAAATTTCCACCTCTCTATGATCAACCCCTAATTTTTTATTTGGCAAAACAACGATTGCGGGGTCAGCTAGTATATTAAAAGACATTTTTAAATTACTTCTAATACAGTACCCGGACGGAGACAGGCTGAAATACTAGTTATTAATACAGTCCTTGTTCAGCCACGCCGCGGAAGTGACTTCGATGCCGGAACTAAACAAGAGTCATGACTCGGCGTGACTGGCAACGAACGAAACTACGCCCAATTGTGACCCGCGGTTGTAAGTGAAATATACAACAAAATAAGCTTAAAGAAAGTAATTTTTCTTTTGAGGTTTTAATTCAAGCGTCAATAGTCAATAGCGTTAACGGTTTAAAGTGAGGACTGGCGCCATTAAAATAATGTCGCATGGGAAATTCCCGAAATTTAGAACAAAAATAAAACAAGAAATTAAAAAACTGAAATTGAAATTATTATTTTAAACTTAACAAATTTTTTATTACTTTCATCTGCAAGTAGGAAATGGAATATCGATTATTTTTTTTAATTTAATTATTTGTTATTAAATACTATACATAAACAAAATATTAACGGTAGCTTTGTGGTTAGGTGATCCGACGAGTATCAATGTGTTTTTTCAAGAATTAAGTACGATTTATATCGTTGATTGTTTGACATAAAGACGGCAATCAAAACCTAACCATAACAATACCAAGCAACCTAACCACCTATCACATTGGCCCAAAAAAAGCATTGTTGTAACGTGGTTCAAAAGGAATTAATTGTCAAGACCTAAATCCCTACCACAGTATTGGAATTTGCGTGAAGATTTGTTAAATAAACAAAATTATTCAAATTATGCTTTTCGAAAATTATGAACTTTAAACTAATTTAATGGTACAACAACGATATAGTTACTAAACTAAACAATACTCCATTTTAGATTAACGTTTCGAAACTTCATGTCGGACGTCATGTTAACGACACTTCCAGTTAGCCGTGTATCTCACAGCGTTGTTTAATGATTTATTAATAATCAGTTCAAACGCTAAGTTCCGACAAACTTACTATAGGAGATAACTCTTGTACGCATATCTGTCTGTCTGTTGCATCACATAAACATGACGGCAGCTGAGTTTTGACTAATAGCTGTATATCGTGCTCTTTACCTTTAGTGATAACGTAAAAGTAACGTGGTGCGAGAGTTTTATTTATCAATAAAGAAAAAAGCCGAACATGAAAATAATATTTAATTATAACACTACTAAAAAGTTTAGGATACAAGGTTTCGAAATAAATTTCGTAACCCAAACTTGCTTTGCAGCGCGTGAATATTATCTGTGGAATTAAAATAAATATTTGTAATTGATAATGTAATTAAATTTTTGGACGTGTCGTAATGTGTTTAACAGGTTTACAACATTACGCCACGTTAAAAATGCTTTTAATTTTGTAAATGTGTAATTGGAACATATAAAATATATGTACATGCTTAATACGTAATTTGAGCATGTACATATGTTTCTTAAGATAACATAAAATAAATAAAGCAAATAATAACTAATTTTCTTACTGTTTTCTAAAATGATAAGGAAACTAAAAGAAACAAAAATCTATTTCAATCACTACATAGCTTTGATACAGCATTATAAATTTTAAGCCTTGAATATAGAGTCGAAAATTAGAAAAGGATTATGTTCAGCGTCGTTCCGCCATATGATTCGGTGAAGCGTGCTCGAGAGATATATGAATGCGAATTTCACCGCATTTCTCTTACTTACTTTCCAAGCGCAGTTGAATAACCCTCCGTTAACGCATCGCGTAATTACGTCAATCTACGCATCCATATACGAATCATTATAATGATTGCAATGTTTACATTTCAAATTCAGAATCATGATTAGCTTTAACATAGCGCTGTTAAATCTAGGGCTTGTCTGGTATTTGATTTCAAACATGCATGAATAAAATTTGATAGTAAATGTATAATTTACTACATTACAAAAATATCTTTCCAGAAATATATCCAATATATTATCAAAAATTATTTACAACTATAAATGAATTTAGCAAATATATAAATTTTTAAAATATTTTTACGATTTTTATTATTAATAACATGCATTTCAAATATAAACATGATTAGTCAGTTTTAAAGCGAACGAAGAAACGAAGACGAAGAAAGAATATATATAATATACAAATATATCACAATAGCGAAACTTACGTATTTTATTTCACTACGAATTTGACGCACTTTGAGGCACTATTCTTTGCACATATTGCAGCCTAAACTATTGAATTTATTAGGTGAGGAATCACCTCAAACCTCTGTGACCTCAAACACACATAATTAAAAAAATATCTACACACAATTCCCAATACAGGGGTAGACAGAGGTCTAGTCTAGACAATTAAGTCCCTTCGACCCACCTTCCACCGAAGATATTTTCAGGACAACGTGACAGGTGGTGAGCCCGTCGCCGTCTTTATATCCAAGCCAACGATATTATTCGTACGTAAGTTTTTTAAAAACTCATAAGTACGAGCCGGCCACCTGGGGATCGAACTCGGGTCTCTCGACTCGAACTTCCGACCACCCATCCAGTCGACTATCTGACTTGCACACTAGTTATTTATTATGTTGAAAAATTTATGTTGAAGTGATAAAAGTGCATATATCCTTAGGGTCTGTATTATTATTATTATACAATATTTTTAGATACTTCATAAAAAATTATCTTTTAATAATTAAAACCATAAATGAAAAATTAATTTTGCTTGTATTATAATCTATTTTAATATTTTTAGTCTTTAGAAAACATGAAAAGCGTTCTAGATTTCTAGTTGCCGTTGCAAGTCCCGCCATAGAAAAGCCTTATGGCCTACATTTAAACCCGCGAAAGTCCATAACTATTAAAATGTTTAATAGAAACACTTTACTTTCTCTCACTTTGCGTATCATAAAATGTAATAACTATTTTCTTAGGGGGTTAATATGAGTGACCTCCTAATTCTATCATAACGGAGAGTTAAATTGGGATAAGGTGTAAATGTAATAATGACGTACTTACGTATAGAATACATTAAATTAGATAGCTAATTAATTAGTATCTGTTTGATAAGGTTTCACTAAGTTTCACAGAATTTGTTATTGTTTCATTAAAGAAAATACTCAATAAGTATATAAAAATTACATAGTATTTATGAGGTATTTAATTAACTATAATCGATTCTTTTGATTTATATCGATTATAGTAAATTAAATAATAATAAAATAGAAAAAACTTGCTAGAAAAATATCCATTACCATGGCATTATTTGATAACATTGAAGAATTAGTTTATGATTACAGGAAGATATTTTAATAATCATTCGATTAAATTTGTCATAGGATATGATTGTCATAATAAAAACAACCGAAAAAAATCTTGAAGCTAGCTTTAAGAAAATAAATGGTCAAAATTTAAACAGACTTTCGATAAAAAAGTAGAAATTCAAACATTTATTTATCGATTACACTCTTGGTTCAATGACGAAGGAGACCGCGGAGGCAGTGTAAGGTCGTCCGGCTTCACCGAAATAAGAATAAACAAGTTTTAAAATGTCACAGAATCGTAAAACCATTCTACATTATCGAGTCGTATCAACATGTGTCGGCTAGCAACAATCCAAAATCTTCAATATGCAAACTACCTGGATGAGGTCTGCACAAATAATAAAAAGCTGCATCTACATTAAATTTAGATATTTTATAATAAAAATAAAAAGTCACGATTTTTTGGTGAGTTGTTGGGTGGTCGGAATTTCGAGTCGAGAGACCCGAGTTCGATCCTCAGGTGGCAGTACCAATGAGTTTTTCAAAAACTTATGTACGAATTACATCGTTGGCTTGGACATAAAGACGGCGACGGGCTCACCACCTGTCACGTTGTCCCGAAAATATCTTCGGTGGAAGGTGGGTCAAAGGGACTTAATTGTCTAGACTTGACCTCTGTCTACCCCTGTATTGGGAATTTATTATTATTTATTCTAATAAAAATGCAACCAAACTAACTCTCAAGCCTCAATATCTCATGATGAGTATTTTAGAATGCCTATTCGCTACGATAATTAGAAATATCTATGCAACAGTGTAAGTTTTGAACAATTATAACTGGAAGGGAATGAGATTATTATCAAATTAGGTTTGTTTTTAAATTGTCCTTAATGCATAATTTTTGCCTTTTTTGAAATCGATTCACGTGTAATTTTCTTCTAATCAAGCGTAAATAACTTAAAGGCTTAGAGTAAAAACTCTTATTGAAATACTGCTCATTGTAGCTCTCATCGTGTACCAAAATAATTTTATTTAATTGCTGCTCGAATAAGTGAAAAAAGAAATATAATGACTTTACTCCTGAAATACTATGAGTATTATTCCAAAAATATTAGCTACAGTAATAAAATATAATATCGTCTGTGATTTCACTGCCCGAAAGCAATAAAATGCACGTTCATAATACTGATAGTGTACAAAAATTTATTCTCCGCAATAATGGATTTACACCCACTTGCATACACATGATAAATAATTATTAATAAAAAGTTTTTAACTTTCATATTTATGAACCGATGAAACTTTCAAACGATTTTTCAAATCAATTATTTTTTACGAGGACGTAACCAGAAAAGACAAGACGCTATGTGAAGATGTGGCTTGTAGTTGATTAATAGACCCCGCGGGGAAGAGCATCCCTGTAGAATAGTCATCAAATTTGATGCTCATTTAAGCATGGAAAATTTCAATTTGATTTCTAAGACACCGAAATATATGTTTGCTACAAAAGCAGATATTTGTTACGGCATAGGCTTAGTATTAGCATCCATCCGACTGTCATCAATATTTCATTAGAAAATTGCAGTTCTATTAAAAATTAACAATCCGATTTCCTATATTTTTTTAATTAGAAAGAGGTGGTGTCGTAAAAGGCGACTAAAGATAAGAATCGAAAATTTTAATGGATAATTTCAAAAAATATGTAAAAAAAATCAGGAGACCGATGATGGGCAGCAGAGCCAAAGGTACGTGGTGTCTGGTGGTGGGATCGCCACCCGCCAAGCGGGGCGATTATGAAAAATCCTTCCCTACAGGAGATGCCTCCGTCTTACACAGAACTTTTGTAGACCGTTATTTATGTCTGCATACTTCCTACACGTGTGGATAGTGCTTAGCTGAGATTATGTATGCATACTCGTATATTTGCGGTAATGTATCTACGCATACATGTTTGAAGAAGTTAACAATAATAGCAGCAGCAGCAGCAGATCTGTCAACCCAGAACGTACAGGCTAGTAAAGGACAAAGTCTTCTTAGATTCTATAAGATTCTCTTCTATAAGAATGAATTTCTACAACCTTATTTACAAAAGATTATTACAAATATTATTACAACTATTATATTATTACCTTATTATTATATTTATTTATTTATTATTATTTTATTATTTATTATTATATTATATTATTACCTTATTTACAACTAGGATTTTATTGGTTCCGATAGATAAAATAAAGACTCGCTTTATGATCAAGTTTACTACCAGCCTGATAGATTTTTCATTATTTAACAAATTTATAACTATTATGTAAAAAAAGCTAGTCATGATAGAAATATTTATCAACGTTATTGCCAAAGCCACCAATTTAGGCATTTGGATCCACTTTATAACAATACAATATCGTAAAAATAATTTATGCTAATAATATGAATCTTTCGCTGTCAGCAAAATACTGGTTTAGATCCGGCTGATTTTGTATTTAATTATAATGAAATATGCGATGCCGACGCAATGTTATTTACAATTTTAGTCAAAATTCTACGATCACATTAAGTTACATAATTTAAATATTTTTTAATTATAATTATGAAGTCATTTTCAATAAGAACTTGTGTAGATATCACCTGCCCCTGGTTTTTACATTCTAGATTTAGTTCTGATAAGGATCGTAGTCAGATGAAATTTTTTCATGTTTACATCAATTTTGAATTATGGTGTTGTATTTTTCTGCTAAGGTCAATTATTTACTCTCGAATCAGACAATATACCTGATTCTTACTCACTTAACGCCATGTAAAAAATCACTACAGGACACAGGCCTCTCTCAGAATTACTAAGCTTGGCAAGCCGATTTATAACAATATCACAGAACCTAACTGAAATTACATACAAAGTAAATAAACCAACGCAAATTGTCGTATACAAGCAATGCAGCTCAGCGCAAGCAACGTTGTCAAACTACGAGTATTATCAGTATATATAATTTTTTTAAAAAAGTACTGAACAGTGAACATAAATTAAGAACTGATTGACTGATAGCAATACTTTTCATATTTTAAATATATTTATTTCACTTATTACCGCGATTACATATGAAACGGAGATAATGTACATAAGATAATTAGGTTTGGCGTAAAAATATATTATATTTATTCTCTCCAAAAATGTTCTCATCAAAAACTATAAATATTTCGATAAATACTTTTAGCAAAGTATTTACTATAGGGGAAATTTGTTAGATATGACAATTGGCTTAAATGTTTGACACCTCCCAATCATTTCCACCCACAGTTGCACGTAGAACAAACAAGAGAGCGGCTTTGTTTCGCAAGGACTTGAGTTATTCAATACGCGTGACGTTGTTTGAGAGATAAACTAAAAGTTGTTTTTGACGAGTTTCTAAATATCTTAGCACTATTCGCTGGTAAGTCGGTTTTCCATATGTTCACTTAAAAGGCAAACACATAAGTATGAAATAAAAATTTTATCTCAACGACTGTCTATCGAATATTTCATTACTTGAAAATAGATGATAAACATCCCGATAATTACCAAAACAGTACATACATCGGTGATGGCCACTATGCCTAGGTAGGTATTTGCCATGATAATATGACAAATACCTTATGAGGGGAAGACCTCTGTTCTGCAAAGGAGTTTAATAGGTCGTTGAGTAAAAACCTTTCAAATGACGAATTTAAATATTGCCACTTAATATCGTTATCAAATTTAGGGAAAATAATTACAGTCATGTAAAAAGTAATCTTTTTACGTATACAACAAAAAAACACGACTCGTTACTACTATTAAAACTTGGTATTAATGATTTAAGAAGGATTTCTTTAGGGTCTGTTGTTATAAATCACACAGAACCTTTCAACAGGGTGCTTTCAATCTATCTTTACTGTACTTCAATGTTAATGAAAATGATGCTTTTGAATTTTGCACATTGCGGAAGTATATACGAGTATTATGACCTTCAGGAAGTACAGGCTTGTTTTATTACGTAAAGTAGTTTAAGAACATGTACCTATTTAAGAACACATTTTTCACACGAAATGTAATGCAATGGTACTACAGAACAACATTTTATCGCCATGCAACAAGCCCACGTATTTACATGAAAACCTCGTCCTATTTACAATAATTCATGTTTAATGGAATAGTTTATTCGTTACGTAAATAGAAAATCTTGTTATTAATCTATGTACGAATCTGTATATGCCAGTTTGAGTTGAATTACTTATGTATAAGAACGAAAGTGGCATAAATAGTTAAAACACAGACTATTCTATCAGCTCCCCACTACAACCTCATAATTTCTAACCGCGATCTGACCTTAGCATGCCAATCAAACGTGTTTATCATTAGTTGGATCAAATTAGACGATTTCTACCAAGTTACGATGGCCTAAGATCACTTTGACCTGTTCTTACTAAGTATTTTTAATTAAACATTTATAAGCAGACTCAAGTATTTAAAGAGCTTATTAGTGCGGTTAATGTCACCATACTTTGTTATAGGAAAACTTTTAAAAGAGGTTGTAAAAGTATTCCGATTAATAAAGTTATTAGCAAAGGCCACGATAGCCGAGTGGGATTGAATAAATTCGTAGCAAGAGTCCCAAGTTCGATCCCCAAGTGGTAGGCTTTTTTTACCACTACTACTGAAGCCACGATAGTCACGATAGCCGAGTGGTTGGGTGGTCGGAATTTCGAGTCGAGAGACCCGAGTTCGATCCCCAGGTGGCGGGCTCGTACCAATAGGTTTTTCAAAAACTTATTTATTTTATTTATTTATTTATTTAATCTTTATTGCACCAAATTAAAAATGTACAAAAGGCGAGTTTAATGCTATACTGCATTCATTACCAGCTAACCCTAGGTAGAACAGAAAATATGGTAAGGGCAATAAAGATAGTTAACAGCAAGTTAACAGCAAGAAGGCGACTGACGCAGGTCAATCGGTAACCTATTCCAGAGAGCGGCAGAAGTGACAGTAAACGAATAAGACATAAAACCAGAGTGATGTGAGGGTACAGACAACAGTAAATTGTGTGAAGAACGAAGATTACGAGAATGCGAGTCACCGAGGAACCTGCCTGTCACCCTGCGACATATATCTGTGACATGCGGAGTCCAGGTAAAAGATTGGTCAATTATCAAACTCAAGTTCTTGACACTAGCACAGAATGGAATTACGCAGTCTTCATACTGTATTAGTGGTAATTCACACATGTTGAGTCGAGATAATTACCGACGGCCACCGATGATGATTTCTTGGCATTTATTGGGATTTACCATTAGCCCAAAACTTATGTACGAATTATATCGGTGGCTTGGACATAAAGACAGCGTCGGGCTCACCACCTGTCACGTTCTCCCGAAAATATCTTCGGTGGAAGGTGGGTCGAAGGCACTTAACTGTCTAGACTAGATATCTGTCTGCCCCTGTATTGGGGATTGCGTGAAGATATTTATTTATTATTACTACTAAAGCCCTTTTTTTAATTTATTTACTACTTGTGTTGTTGATTTCGACATGAAGACTGTGACGGGCTCACCACCTACCACGCTGTCCCAAAAATATCTTCGGTGAAAGATGCATCGAAAGGACTTAATTGTATTGACTTATTTCTACCACAGTATTGGGAATAGCGTGAATATTTTTAGTTACTAGCAAAATATGTTATCAGAGTATTATATATGTAGCTACACAATATTTTAATAAATATGATCTGTGCATTTTTAATAAATAAATAAGTCGTTGGCATGATGGCCTGTAAGTACCTTACGTAACTACCTCACCATCGTACCTTACAGCATAACCAAAAATTTCATCAACACCACCTTGATGCTTGGCATTCCACCACAGTGCGTTTTTCGCGGAATTTTTTGCCACGCACTTGCACTTTATGGAATGAGCTGCCGTCAGCGGTTTTTCCGGATCGATACGACTCAAGGACCTTCAAGAAAAGAGCCTATATCTTTCTCAAAGGCCGGCAACCGCTATTCCTCCGGTATTGCAGATGTTCATGGGTGGCGGAAATCACTTACCATCACGTGTGCCACCTGCTCGTTTGCCTCCCTCTTCTATAAAAAAAAGTCACGATAGCAAAGTGGTTGGGTGATCAGGATTCGATATAATTTATTATAAAATAAAGTTTTTATTATATTAAAATTGCCAAAAAATAAACAAATTACAATCTCACAAGAATCTTAAATTATGTAGGTTAATCCTCAGACTGAGCCTGAATTTCGAAGTCGCCTAGTCTGTGCGCGTGCAGATAGCTAATTGTAGTGGCGCAAGCGTAAGCAGACGCCATGATAGATATAAATTGAATGTCAGTCATTTTCTATATAAGCAATCGAAATTTAATTCATCCACAAAGATACTATTACTAATCTCATCATAATTCGATCTATTTTCTTTGCTACCCATTATGGACTACCCGTCATATATAAAGAATTAGCTTAATTTCCGTCTTATTTAAATTTACACTTCATATATAATAGGAATACCCTTAAAGAAACTAAGTATGCGAAATTAAATTAATTCCCACTCTATTATAAATCTGTGGTTTAATCTTTTCGTATTCCAATTATTTTCACTGATCAAATAAATTAATTTTAAATGTAATTTTTTTTTCTTATTTAAGGTAACAGAATACCACAGGAGCAAATAAACTCGTATTTTATTAGAATAATTAGGATAAATACTGTAAATTTAAGTACCGGATACTTTACTCATAACCATGGTTACAATTTTAAACTCTATTCAAACCGACTAAAGTCTTTTTTAATTATTTTTGTCTTAACATTGTATCCTGCCGGAATAAGCGTTTCTACCGAATTGGAAAATAGATAATGGGTCTGCTGTACAATATACCTACAGAAATAATGCTCTTCCGGTGACCTCAGTACTCAAATGTAGTTTAATTTTGCTTAAGTAAGTGAATTTTAGCCACTGCCCAAATAAATTTGTTATAACTTACTCCTAAAATTACTAAATAAATAATAATAATTAAATAAACATATTAAAAACACACACACACAAACACATCTAGTCCTTAATTGGGATCCCCTGTGTCTTAGTTACTGCGTGGTGATAAATTTTATATAAAATGGATTATACAAATACGTACATAAATATATAAATTTATATTTACATAAATACACGTAAACATTCATAACTCGAATGTATGTATATGTATAAATTCATATAAAAAATATGAACAAAAATCCATATTCCTCCAAATTCAATTTCCTCTCAGGATTCGAACCCACAACCCAGCTCGCTGTCAATTAGGCTATGGGGCCATTATAAGAAACCATTAACGTAATAAAATTTTAAATTTTGTCTTTATGTGTTTTTGACATGCCTCTTTTTACTTGACAGTCTACAGAAGGTATTAGAGACTCCTGATCTCTCTTTTCCTACCATATTATAAAAGGAGATTCAGAAAAAATAACGAAATACATGAAGTAGCAGGCTTAATTAAACCTAAATTAAAAAGCTTATTACTTAGCAAGGGGACTACTACAATCCTTTGAAATATATTCTAAAACATATTAGCGAAGAAATCTGAGAAATTTTGCCATGTGGCGTGCAAATAATATTTTTTTATATCTTCACATTGAGATATGCACTTCTTATACTGAGATCGGCAGGAGTATAGATAATAAAACCTATTTGGGACAGCGTGACAGGTGGTGAGCCTATCGCCGTCTTAATGTCCAAGCTAACGATACAATATACTGACATACACATATACATAGGTAAATAGATAGATAGGAATAGTTTTTTATTATTTCTACCAATTGGAGCCGAGTCACTTGCGTGATGGTATATTTAATTGCGTCACCTTGACCTTGGCAATCAAAGCTTTGTTGATTAGGACCCTAACTTGTGAACGATTGACGGTCTGTTAGAAAGCAGCATAAAACAGGTGTATTTATGAAGAGTCTATAATAATCTTAATTCTATAATAGTTTCAAACAGTCAGTTTGCAAATTATTCTATATGACTGACAGCCACGTACTTGCACGTAATCCTTTCACACACGATCAAGCATTACACAACTCACCGACAGCCGGTTATTGTTATCGTCAACAATAACTGGCAACGGTAACTGTTAGTGATTCCGTATCAAAGCGGTTAACTGGACCATTAGCTTTCTTTTGTATATCGATGAATGATGAACCTGTCCTAAAAATTTGGATATACTCGACCTTATTCGGTTGTTTTAAAGATGTTGTCAACACGCGTGTTTGTTTTTTATGTTAATTTCAATGTACAAAGGAGGCGCGTGTTGAAATTCTGTAATTGGGCGTGTTCCGTGGGACTTTCGATACATGGTCGCAAACTGAATGAATAGTAAGGTTAATAAGTTTCAGTACTAGATACACATTCCTCTATTTCGATAGCAGAAGTACAGTCGAGAACACACAAGATATTTTAATGTACGAAAAAATTTTGTTACTTAAATTGTAACCTTACGTTTTTATGCTGCGATATGTTATCAATATGTTTAATTTTGTGACTTTTTTAAATGTGGTACATGTTAACCTTATATCTTCATTATTAAAATATTGTAATAAATTTAAAGATAAACAGATGGAATAGAGTTTTAAAATCACGATCTTGAAGGATTAACCAAAATCTAAAAGATTAGAAAAAAATATTGAAATAATACGATTCTTTAAGATATCGATAGCCGAGTGGTTGGGTTAGAATTTTGAGTCAAGAGACCCGAGTTCGATCCTCAAGTGGCCGTACCAATGGGTTTTTCTAAAAAACCTATGTGTCAATTATATCGTTGGCTTGGACATTAAGACGGCGACGGGCTCACCACCTGTCACGTTGTCCCGAAAATATCTTTGGTGGAAGGTGGGTCGAAGGGACTTAAATGTCTAGACTAGACCTCTGTCTACCCCTGTATTGGGAATTGCGTGAAGATATTTATATTTTATTTATTTTTTATTTATATTTAAGATATCGCGCGTATCAGAACTCTATTTACAACGATTATATATCCATTCTAGCATTCGTAATATAGTATGTATATAAGATCCAGTCTCAAACTAAGATTAAAAAATAATTTAATGCAATTCCCGATACAGGGTTAAAAAGAAACCATAGGTACGAGCCACGGGGATGAACTCGGGTCTTTTGACTGGAATTCCGTCCACCCAACCACTAGGCTATAGTATAGCTCGGGTATAGATTTTATGCAAGTTTATTTATAACTGTGAATCGTTATTACTACTAGATATCTATAGTACTCATGTTTCCATATGACTAATTATAAATACAATACATACATAAACAAATGACATATATTACATTTAAATCCCGTCAGAGACTGCGTAAAGATATAATAAATAAATTAAAGAAAAACATTAAAATTTAATTTCTAAAACAGGGTCAATTAGGCTATCGTCCCACATATAAAAATATACATTTAAAAGTATGAAATAATAAAAAAACATTTATTTAATGGGATCACACCAAAGTTTTAAGTTCTCTAATTGTGATTTTAATTATTTATATATTGAGTAAAACTTAACCACCGACAATAATTAACGCTAATGTATAATCAAAAGAAATTACAAATATTCAAAGACGTAAAGACACAAAAAAATAATCAAAGAAAAAAATATTATGAGTTGATATGTAGCAAATGCCTATATGATTGAGTTAAACAGATTTCTTAAGGCACATAAGTGCTATAAATTAGAGAAATTAGAAAATAGTGTTGTCGTATCGTAAAAAAAAAATTCTTAAAATTATACATGCCAGCAAGCATGCTTTTACTTTGTGTTTATTTTTTTACTCTATGATAAGAGCGATAAAAATCGTGAAAGTTGGTGAAGACAGCAATCGGAAGTATGTATAGATATAAATTTGTGAATCAAATGGAACTGTCAGTGTAAGTGTATCACCTTTACTTGATCTGAAACATTCGTACCAGTTATCTTTATTCTTTGATAAAAGAAAAAAGAATATTACATTATTTTGGTTTTTAACTTAACTACTACTGACATCTCCTGCGAAGCAGTTTTAAGGTAAGAGCGCTAAATTTAATGGACGCCGTCGTTAGGTTTAATATCCACCATGTTCATTGATGATACAATCAGTTAAGTCAGTTCTGAGATTTTTAAAGTAGCGTATTTGACTTTGCGAAATTCACTTTTTGAAATCCTTCAACATGAGTTCTTCAATTTTTTGTTTGCGTACTGTTTTACTATATTATTGGCATTTTATTAATGAAATTAACCAAAGTTTATAAATAATGGTGAAATTCACATATCTTTCAATATGAATATGATGTGAATAATGTGAATAATGTATTTTTTGTTAATACACAAGATTTTTAGGAGACTGTGGTTCTGTTACAGTAGATACAAATTAGCAATGATTACGTAAATATTCATTCTCTAATATTTTTACCATATTTTTTTTTTACTTAGCATTTAGCATTCATAACATTTAGCGCGTATAATGATTGCGAGGTACCATTTCTTTCATTGGCATTGTTATATTATCATTATCTCATTATCATTAGTAAAAAATAACCGTTATGTAGTTATGAAATCTTTGATTTATCAATTACGCTAATATATTTAAGTCTAAATTTCATTTTGTATCATAATTAATAAGTTCGTAGTCTAATAAATTATATTGCGTAAAAATAAACTAATTGAATTTTACGAAAATTTATGCCACATATGGCATATATTTCTTAAAAGAATTATAGAAATGCGTGTTCAGTAACTTGCTTTAAGTTTTTAAAATTTGTTACAATGTACCTTTCCCCTTTAATTAAGTGTCCTTGAATCATAACAGTCCGAAGGTTTCTTTTTCTTTATTCGTTACATACTTTCATATGTTTTTTGCCCAATTTACTATTGGCATAAAATGTCTTTTATTCTGATTTCTTCTGATTCGTATATAATTACAATTTATTGGCATTTAGCTCTAACCGCGTGTTTCGTAATCATGTTTATTATAGTGATTCTCGAATGACATGCCTAAACAAAAAATTATTCATTCGTGACATAATTCACTACTATTATTATCCAAATAGTTTATTATTAACATATTTTAAAGTCGAATTCTTTGAGGATAAATTAAGATAAAAAGAATTAAGCCATTAGGTTTAAAAAAAATTAAGTGTTGAACCACTTTCTTCAGTAAACTCTAAAAAGGAATAATTTTTTTCAATCTTTATGCAAACACAGTCGATGCAATACTTATAAGTCACGATAGCCAAGCGGTTGTGTGATCGGAATTCGGGTCAAGAGACCCGAGTTCAATGCCCATGTGGTAAGCTCGTACAAATGGGTTTTCGAAATTTATATACGATATATATCTTATATCCAATATAAAAACAGTGACAAAATCACCACCTGTCACGTTTTCCCAAAAAAAAATGGCTTCGGTTAAAGGCGGGTCGAATTTTTTTTTGTTTCGACCTCTGACTACCCCAGGATTAGGAATGCCACGATTTAGTAGATAGTTTTTTCTACTTAATTAGTGTGAATTAAGAGTGAAGAGAAACAAATATTTTTATCCTTTTTTCACCGAAACATTTAATAATCGTCTTCGATTATGTAGTAAACATGAATGTTTACTATAAAAATAATGGCTTCTATAATAATAATAAATCTTTACGCTTCTACGCAACTTTTTTTACACTAATCCTTTCCTGCCACCTCTTAACGAAGCCTGTTGGGACAACCTGATAGATGGTAAATCTATTGCCATCAATGCAACAGACTTAGCACTTGCTTATGCGAGATATTTTTGTACACTAATTGTTAATATATAATAGTTTACACAAAATTTTGCGTCTACCAGTAGTCGAAACCGCAACCCTTAGCTTTGGAGGGTCGTTCCCAACTACGATTTCAGGTCATCTCGTTTGCTCCTAAATTTAATCAAAGAGGCTGCCTTAAGTTTTGAAGATATAGCCTTAAGTGTAGAAGACAGCTTATGGAAGCTTGGTTGTGGGTGCGTCTTCAATACCTTGAATCTATTTGGCTCAAAAAAAGATGATTTAATAATATTAACCCTCCTAAACTATCTTTTAAATTAGGATTTTATGGGAAAATACTCATTTTTAAGGAGTGATGCCGACCGAGCAGAGGTCATCTTGAGACATAACTAGAATTTTTATTAGGTATTTGCAAGTCGGAATTTCTGCCTACTTTAGACATCAACGAACTGTTCGTATGCAACTCGCGTATACAAAAGATATCAACGGGCGTTGTTAAAAGTTCATTGGTTGAAAGAAAATAATGCGCATGCTCGTATTGATCTTATTTTACTTTAATTGATAATATTAAAATAAATCTCTAATAAATGTATTAAATAAATAAGACATTTAAAAAAATAACTAACACCGCCGAAATTTTGAAAATCTTTAAAAAATATCTTCACGCAATTCCCAATACAGGGGTAGACAGAGGTCAAGTCTAGACAATTAAGTCCCTTTGACCCACCTTCCACCGAAGATATTTTCGGGACAACGTGACAGGTGGTGAGCCCGTCGCCGCCTTTATGTCCAAGCCAACGATGAAATTCGTACATAAGTTTTTGAAAAACTCATTGGTACTGCCACCTGGGGATCGAACTCGGGTCTCTCGACTCGAAATTCCGACCACACAACAACTCAGCTATCGTGACTTTTGAAAATCTTTCATTTATTTATTTAAAAGATTTAAAAATGTAAACTGGCTGGTAAGTTCTGATATATAAAGTGAATAAGTAACATATATCCTTTCTTATGTTTTATGTTGCGACATCATGAAACATTTAAATAAAATAATTTCTTATAGCAATCGATTTAAAAAGTTACATTTAGTTCATACTGAATAAAATAACATTATTAGAAAAGTACAAGTAGTAACAGTATTAAAAAAAAATAAAGCATTTATTAATGTCAGATTAAAACTATTAAGTAGGACAATTTTAGCGCATTCACCAGCACGTGCAGTTCCGTATTAATTTGCCTATGCACGCACGCACTTCTCTAAATGCACCCAACGGCGGGCAACTAATATATATGGCAACATTTTTATGGCTTTTGGCGTTTCCGCATATCGAGACAAAAATTGTGTAACAGTCAATTACGCGACGTCTGATTAAAAAAAGCTAAAACACTTACCGCTTGCAAAAAACTTTGGGTGAAGTGAAAGTTGATTCCTGAACGGAGCTATTAGCAAGCGTAGAACGTCACTGTAAATTGCTGGCACAAAACACTGAAATATTCACTACTGACATAAAAGAAAACACGGAATTCGATTTTTGAAATCGAATGTTCGGTGTATTTGAAAGGCGCGCGGTAAGTGGCGCGCTGCGACGGCGGACGGGCGCGCAAGGCGGCTGGTGGCAAGAGACTGCGCGTGCGGCTTCGACTGTGCGGGCCCGAAATACTAATCACCTTGCTATCGAGAATGTGATTATGTCCCAAACTTTAAGATTTGGCGACATATTCAAATAAATTTGTATGCTTGATCATAAACTGCATAATTTTTGAAATGAGAGCATTAAATTTAGTTAACTGTTTCTTTCAGACAATACGTAACTGTAGGAAACAGTTAACGTCACAATAGCCAACTGGTTTGATGATCGGAATTCGAGTCAAGAGACCAGACTTTGATCCCCAAGGCTCGTACCAATAGGTTTTTCCAAAAACTTTATATCGTTGGCTTGGACATAAAGACGACGACGGACTCACCGCCTGTCACGTTGTCCTAAAAATGTTTTCAGTGGAAGGTGGGTCAAAAGGACTTAATTGTTTAGACCTCTGTCTACTGTTTTCTGATGTGACCCATATTACTGTAGTATGTAATACTGTATTGTAGAATTTTAAATTATTTGCTGATTTAAAAATTTCGTGTATTCATTTCACTTATTTAGTATAGGATATTCCTTCAAACATTTTTTTTCGCTCATTTAATTTTTATTGTAAACTTTATGGCTAATTTAATATTATAAATTGATTTCCGCTTCCCAGCACTGATACCCACGATATTTGATTTTAGTATGCGGGATGATACGAATGTATCACCCCGCCTACTAAAATCGGAATCGATAAATCGGAATCGATAAGGTTGGAAAATAATAGTACATTTCACCATGGTATTCTGATTATATATCAATGTTTATTTAATACATTATACACTTCACATTTAAATTAGAAAGAAAATGTAGAGAACATTTGGCATTACTACTTTTTTCAATTTATATTCATAATTGAATATATTCCTCTTTGCTTTTTAACAAAAAAAGTTAAACAAAAATTTTATAAATGCGCCCAAAAAATAATATATGTCTTTTTAATTATAATTCGTAAGGTTAGTAAAGCTTAAATATGGACATTAAACTCTATCTTATCACTTAAACCACAAGCCAAAGGTAAGTCACGCACCTAAATGACATTTTTGATTTCTCTCACAATATCATAAGGTCAAAAATTATGACCTATCAGTAATAAGCTATTATGACGTCACTGCTCAATTTAACAGGCCATTGTCGAGTTTGTTTCGATTTTTTTAATTTGGTATATGACAAGATTAAATGATATTAACTTTAATGCGTGAATTTCAACGTTTCAAACCTAAAATAATTTCTGTGAGCTGAAATAAAAACAGATATGACAGGTAATGTAATAACAGGTGGGTCCCTGTATTGGGAATTGCGTGTAGATATTTATTTATTTATTTATGACATAGTTTGCAAGCCTAAAAACTTTTTAGTAACAACGTAGAACAAACTTTGGAAAACATTGATACAAATTTCAAATGAATCGTTAATGTTATTTACTTGGATGAATACATTATGATGATATGATTAAAATAACCACAAACACTTTTTGCGACTATGATCGAGCTTTATATTAAATACCCGCGGGTTTTTTTTAAATTTATTTGCATAATAGGTAGGTCCTTATCCTTTCCATTACATTTAATAGTATTCCATTACATCCAGTCCATTACATTAAATAGTATTTATAAGTTATCCAAAAAATGGCGCCACCATCCGTTAGCGGTCGTAAGAAAATGAGAGATTTAATATTTCAGCTGATGTCTATGGGACACGGTGGCTCGAAGGAAAAAGTCTTGTCACGGTGCGGTAGGTGTCACAAGTTCGAAACCACCCGTGTCAGTTGTTGTATTCATTCAATCATTAATTGGTGTAATAATACAACATTCAAACATCTAAACATAAAATAGTCATATATAATAAAGGACAGAAAGTTGGTTAAAACCGTCGCAGTGTTTTCGTATTGAGAAGAATTCAAATTAATCGTACCGGTTCAAAATTCTCGCTCAATGTGACGTTTTAAACATGTGAATAATAACTCTAACGCCTGGGATGGAATTCAGGTAATTAACGTACCATGAATATAAGACACCACCCCGCCTTTTAATTAACGCCTTCCTAAATTAATGAGCCATCATATATGCAAATTAAATTGGTTTATATATTTCTTTATTTACTCCCTATATAATATTGCAAATATTTCCGTGCAGTGAAGTCTGCCTTTTGGACTTTTTAAATTTATTTGCATAATAGGTAGGTCCTTATCCTTTCCATTACATTTAATAGTATTCCATTACATCCAGTCCATTGCATTAAATAGTATTTATAAGTTATCCAAAAATGGCGCCACAATCCGTAAGCGGTCGTAAGAAAATGAGAGATTTAATATTTCAGCTGATGTCTATGGGACACGGTGGCTCGAAGGAAAAAGTGTTGTCACGGTGCGGTAGGTGTCACAAGTTCGAAACCACCCGTGTCAGTTGTTGTATTCATTCAATCATTAATTGGTGTAATAATACAACATTCAAATATCTAAACACAAAATAGTCATATATAATAAAGGACAGAAAGTTGGTTAAAACCGTCGCAGTGTTTTCGTATTGAGAATAATTCGAATTCATCGTACCAGTTCAAAATTCTCGCTTAATGTGACGTTTTAAACATGTGAATAATAACTCTAACGCCTGGGATGGAATTCAGGTAATTAACGTACCATGAATATAAGACACCACCCGCCTTTTAATTAACGCCTTCCTAAATTAATGAGCTATCATATATGCAAATTAAATTGGTTTATATATTTCTTTATTTACACCCTATATAATATTGCAAATATTTCCGTGCAGTGAAGTCTGCCTTTTGGACTTTTTAAATTTATTTGCATAATAGCTAGGTCTTATCCTTTCCATTACATTTAATAGTGTTCCATTACATCCAGTCCATTACATTAAATAGTATTTATAAGTTATCCAAAAAATGGCGCCACCATCCGTAAGCGGTCGTAAGAAAATGAGAGATTTAATATTTCAGCTGATGTCTATGGGACACGGTGGCTCGAAGGAAAAAGTCTTGTCACGGTGCGGTAGGTGTCACAAGTTCGAAACCACCCGTGTCAGTTGTTGTATTCATTCAATCATTAATTGGTGTAATAATACAACATTCAAACATCTAAACATAAAATAGTCATGTATAATAAAGGACAGAAAGTTGGTTAAAACCGTCGCAGTGTTTTCGTATTGAGAAGAATTCAAATTAATCGTACCAGTTCAAAATTCTCGCTCAATGTGACGTTTTAAACATGTGAATAATAACTGTAACGCCTGGGATGGAATTCAGGTAATTAACGTACCATGAATATAAGACACCACCCCGCCTTTTAATTAACGCCTTCCTAAATTAATGAGTCATCATATATGCAAATTAAATTGGTTTATATTTCTATATTTACTCCCTATATAATATTGCAAATATTTCCGTGCAGTGAAGTCTGCCTTTTGGACTTTTTAAGATGGGTTCCAGGATCTCTAAAATTGTTAAAAGTTTTTAAGTAAATGAAAGAAGATTTTTTTTTTGATATTTACGGTAATAAGAATAAAAAATTAAAAGAATTATACAATAAGGTTTTTGATTTAAAGAATATATGTATAAATGGTTTGATACATTGCTCTCTTTTCATTTCATAGTTCATTTCTCGCTGAACGGTTAATACTAGCTCTAGTTCAAGATGGAAATGCAGCCAGTGTCCTTCGTACCACGCCACGAGTAGGGCTGTACGGTTCTAGCAATTTTGCATTAATAAGTATTGTAAATGTAAACAATTTTGTTTCTTTAGATTTTTTGAACAGTTGTATAAAATCGCTTATTTAGAAGAATAAATTGACATTTTCCAATTTAATTTAAAGTAATTTTTTAAAAATGAAAACAATTAGCAACTTGATGTTATTACTGGCGACGAAATCAACTTAACATAATTAAAAAAAAATTATTTCATACGTAATTATCTGAAGATTAGCAAAATTTCGTCTCCAGTCTAACGCTCCTCCCACATTTCAAAGGTGTGGGCAATTAGAGTCACACGTATAATATATTCAGACATGTTTATCTGGCTGTAGGTCGAATGCCACAGCGAGTAAAAAGTGTATACAAAGACGAGAGTAACAGTCAGCGTTTATTATTTATTTTACAATATTGTTCATTATTATTATATTTTACTCATGTCATGGCTGTAGGATTACTGTAGTTTTAAGTCGATAAGTATTGCAAATATACATATAACTAGTTAATAATAATTAGTATTTCTAAAAATATTTTTAGCCCTGAAGGGGTAACTAAGTGAACTAAGTGTCGCTCGTTTTACATTATTCTATCGCTTCTACCAGATTCTTTATTTTCTTCATATGAGCTTAAGTATCCGAGTACTATTGGTTATTAACATAGATACAAGAATACTTATTTTTTATAATATACATAAGTTGAAGGTGATCTCCGTGGACGAGTGGCATACACGCTGGTTTTCATCGTGCTGTCAGCACGGAGGTCCCGGTCGATTCCCGTTCGGGGCAATGTAGAAAACAGTTTTCTACATTTTCTCAGATCTGGGTGTTTCTGATTCCATTATAGAAGTGCTTAAGCTCCTTACTTTGGGATCTGAGCAATGTATCTTATGATGTCTCGTTTTTATGTACATACATAAAATACACGCATATTTTATGTATTTACACGCATTATTCTATAGCAGATAGTTAAAGATATAAACGATGTAGTCGTTTTATTTTATTTGTATGACTAAGTATCCAAGTCTTGCAATACTTAGATTGATATTATACTTACTTAATAAAAGATAAATATTTCTATACACAATAAATACACAACTTCTCGAGTGCAAGCTCTCATATTAATTAAACAAATGTTTGCCTAGCGGTATTCGAACCCTCAAACCGTAACTTCGAAAGTAGGCTCTCTACCAACAAATCTATCCGATCTTCCTCTATAATACTCGTACATTAAGTTGAGTGATGTAATCAAGTTTATGAAATTTTGTTTAACGGCAATACATTGTCTGTCATCATCATTAAAAAAACCTGCTCATTAAAACTTGTTATTAACTGTACATTCTATTACAACAACTATTTGCTGCATTGTTGTTTAGATTTTCTTTGCTAGTGACAACAATAATATGCCTAATTAATGCCATTGAAAAAAGTCACGATAGCCGAATGGTTGGGTGGTCGGAATTTCGAGTCTAGAGACCCAAGTTCGATCCCCAGATGGCAGGCCCGTACCAATGGGTTTTTCAAGAAACTTATGTACGAATTATATCGTTGGCTTGGATATAAAGACGGCGAAGGGCTCACCATCTGTCACGTTGTCCCGAAAATATCTCGGTTTAAGGTGAGTCGAAGGAACTTAATTGTTTAGACTAGACCTCTGTATACCCCTGTATTGGGAATTGCGTGAAGACGTTTTTATTTAAATGCCATTTATGGATTATTAAACGCAAACGTGATTTATTTCTCAAATATTTCTATTTTTATAATATACATAAGTTGAAGGTGATCTCCGTGGACGAGTGGCATACACGCTGGTTTTCATCGTGCTGTCAGCACGGAGGTCCCGGTCGATTCCCGTTCGGGGCAATGTAGAAAACAGTTTTCTACATTTTCTCAGATCTGGGTGTTTCTGATTCCATTATAGAAGTGCTTAAGCTCCTTACTTTGGGATCTGAGCAATGTATCTTATGATGTCTCGTTTTTATGTACATACATAAAATACACGCATATTTTATGTATTTACACGCATTATTCTATAGCAGATAGTTAAAGATATAAAAGATGTAGTCGTTTAAACGCACATTTACCACAATTTTTATTTGTATGACTAAGTATCCAAGTCTTGCAATACTTAGATTGATATTATACTTACTTAATAAAAGATAAATATTTCTATACACAATATATACACAACTTCTCGAGTGCAAGCTCTCATATTAATTAAACAAATGTTTGCCTAGCGGTATTCGAACCCTCAAACCGTAACTTCGAAAGTAGGCTCTCTACCAACAAATCTATCCGATCTTCCTCTATAATACTCGTACATTAAGTTGAGTGATGTAATCAAGTTTATGAAATTTTGTTTAACGGCAATACATTGTCTGTCATCATCATTAAAAAAACCTGCTCATTAAAACTTGTTATTAACTGTACATTCTATTACAACAACTATTTGCTGCATTGTTGTTTAGATTTTCTTTGCTAGTGACAACAATAATATGCCTAATTAATGCCATTAAAAAAAGTCACGATAGCCGAATGGTTGGGTGGTCGGAATTTCGAGTCTAGAGACCCAAGTTCGATCCCCAGATGGCAGGCCCGTACCAATGGGTTTTTCAAGAAACTTATGTACGAATTATATCGTTGGCTTGGATATAAAGACGGCGAAGGGCTCACCATCTGTCACGTTGTCCCGAAAATATCTCGGTGGAAGTGAAGTGAGTCGAAGGAACTTAATTGTTTAGACTAGACCTCTGTATACCCCTGTATTGGGAATTGCGTGAAGACGTTTTTTTATTTAAATGCCATTTATGCATTTAATTATTAATTGCGTGAAGATATTTATATATATATTTATTTATGGATTATTAAACGCAAACCCGATTTATTTCTCAAATATTTCTAATATTTAAAAATACTATTCGACTCCTTCAGGAAATTTCGATTTGCTTAATTCTTTACTTAACTAAAACGCTTTTTCTGCTTTCACTCTTCTCAAGTCATATTCAAACATAATTTCTTCCAATGCTTTTCCCATATTTTGCATGAAAGGGTCCATGCGGAATACCGACTTGAAGTAGAGGAATCGGAGGATACACTTTGGTTCTTTCCTCTCTCTCTTTACTTTTTTAACTTTCCTAAAGGTTTTGCAAGTGGAACAACAATTCCATAAGTGCTACAGCTACATACTCTGGGATCAGAGCGATATATGTGATATTGTCACTATATATGTATGTATTTATTTATATATTATTATTTATAAAGAATATAAATCTAAGATAAAGAAAGATATATAAAAGTGCACAGTAGTAATTAACATTTTCTTACAAGGATTTCACATAATACTGTCAAAACAAAGTTAGTAGACAGCCTTACCGGTTAGATTGTGTCAACATGCGACATTGGCCTAGATGTAGCAGATCCGATATTTGGTTACATCGCGCAGGTGACGAATCCGTTTACTTCAGAACGCATCTATAATTAATGGTTCGTTCATTCTTCACTTCGATGTTTGATGAGTGACATCATCTATGTATGTATTTCGCGTAAGATTCACTAAATATGAATAAGTGTGTAAACTTAACTGATTCGTCTCACTGTGATATCGAGTTAAAATCCATGATCTTAATAAAAACAAAATTAATTTGTTCCTTTGAACACAATTTCACCGGAGTAATAGTTGCATATGATGAGCCTGTTGCCTTGAGAGTGTCTATGTGAACGATACAAATTGTACGTATTGTACATGACTCATTTCTCATGGGGATCGAATTCGAGTCTCTCGGACGGAATTCTGTTCATCCAACAATCGAGTTTAAAAGAATCGATCTGTCGAGTTAAAAAAGAAAAAGTCTCTGTCAAAGTTTAATAGACTTGGTAGTACCGATTCTTCTAAACTTTGAACACATACAATTTAGTAAACAGTATTAATACAAAACTGTTTTATATGAGCTTAAAGTGAGAGGTTAACATCTCACGGACATGTTAGGTGTAAACACGTAAACATAAATTTATTTATTAACTGTTGTTATCTTCTCGCAATGAAAGGTAAAGTAGGTAGAGTTATTCTTAAAAATTTAAGACAATCGGTTCACATATACATCCATAAGCAAATTTTAGTGCATAAACGTAGTTTATCTTAATAACTACATAAATAAACAAAAATTAAAATAAAAATTTATGGTCACGAGCGTTGGAGCATTAATTGTGAACGACACCTACCTATTTGGATATTTTTTGTGATCATATTCATTAATAAGTTTGCGTAAAGAAAATTTGAACGAAAACAACCGAAAATTTTTTTTTAGAAATAGCAGACAGTGCTGTTTCATTTTAGATTTTGTTGATGTTAGATATTTATATATACATACAGCATGCAAGTACAGATTGTTATGATATGACCATGATGATGAGACGATTGCTGGGTAGAGAAAGGTCTGCTACCTGGGAAACCTGCTTTGGAATAATTTTCTAAATATATTTTATAGTTCTTTTAATCCGGAAATACATCTAATAGGTATGTGGCATAAAAAAATATCTTCAAGCCATTCCCAATACAGGGGTAGACAGAGGTCTAGTCCAGACATTTAACCCCTTCGACCCACGTTCCACCGAAGATATGTTCGAGACATGCTTTCTAATATATCCAAAAGGCATACATACGACGATGCTAATTATTATTTTACGAACTTAACGTGAATATATTTACTTTACTTTAAATAGTCTAATGACACTTAAGTAGATATATATTTAGTAAGGCATAAATTTTGGACATCGTCCACTTAATAGTGACATATTTATTACCACAACGCATACTTCAACGAAAAAAAAAACAAGGTTGTGAACCTTGAATGACGATAACTGTATGAATAACCTATGTGCTAAGCAAATATATACCTTATTCACTAGCAACAAACTATATCGTTCTTGAACCTGCATATTCCGGTTAAGATTTCATAGACACGTCACCATTTCGGTTTCATTGGGATTTACCAGAAAATTGAGAGAGGATACGAATAATGACGTGGTTAGTTGCGTCTCTGACAGTATCGAAATGCTTAAACTTTTTTAACATTGATATTATGAGTATCGATACTAAGAAGTATTCGCTTAATGTCTTATAAGAGTGACTATTATTCTACTGAATGAATAAATACATTTAAAAAAATTTACTGCTTGGGCGGGTAAGACTCATAGACTTGTTAATTTACTTATGTACTTTAAACTGTCTAATCTTGTATTTTCATAAATAAAAAAATTAGGGAAACCACACAACATATTTTGCTGTTATTTTGCATTTAACTAGTATTTTACATTCATAGTTTATCTATCTAGATAAATTGGAAAGTAAATGTTGTATGATCTCGGAGACATTTCATTTACAATAATAAACAATTACTTATCAAACATGTATTACACATGTCTAGACTTCAACCCACCGATTTTGGAAAACTGCGTGAAGATAAAAATTGTATTATAGCGCCATTTAATTCTCTCCAAGCAATACGAAGCCTGGGGAGAAATAGAATAGATACCGACATTTCTTATTAATTTCGTTGTTAAGACAATTCTGGATAAAAAGCTAATTTTTATGCTATCGCACAAAAATTTATATTTTTAGCTGTGCAAACAATTATTTCACAGTAACGCACATTTTGGGACATGTCTAATTAATTTAATCTACGTGGTACACAAAATGAGCGTCCCCTTTATGGTGGTTATGAGAGTTCGTCGAACCGAAGCGTAGATATAATTTTCCTTCTACGCCTGTGTGACATCATTCGGTCCAGCAAAGGAGAACATGCACAAATTATACAATTCTTTTAAATATGGCGAACAGCATGTCATTGGACGTTGTGTGTTAGCTTTGTTCTAGTTTAATTAATATATTCAAAAATAATTAAACATTTTTATAATGAATGCCGGATAGTCATAAAATAAAGGATTATATTTTTTTACCTAAACCGTCAACAGAATTTCGTAGTTGTATAATAAGGATAATTATGCACTATTGGGAGGTTTTGTATTATATTGTTATATCAGCGGGGGAATTTAGCATCCTTTTTGTCAATCATACAAAACATAGTCCGATACCATAATAAAAACTTATAAAAACATTTGGCTGTGTGGTGACGGCGTCAGAATTTACCACCTTCTGTCTTTCCATGGGTATCCTAAGAGGCGACTAAAGAAAGTCTTGATTCTAAACCAAAATTGAGCTTATCGGTAAGTAGCGTCTAAGGTGCGAGGTATATGGCAGTGCAATCCTTTTTATGAGAGAGGCCAATATATTTTTCTGTTTAATCTCGTTAAAAACTGCCATGAATTTCCTAAAATATCACCCATTTCCATTAAAATACATTAAAGTTACATTAACAATACAATACATTTATATTATTTAACAAACATCAATATTACCTTGAATCAAATACAGACACAATCTAGGATTCCCCGTGTGTTAGTATAGCTTCATTAATAAAAAAATAAATAAAATATCTTCACGCAATTCCCAATACAGGGGTAGACAGAGGTTTAGTCTAGACAATTAAGTCCCTTCGACCCACCTTCTACCGAAGATATTTTCGGGACAACGTGTCAGGTGGTGAGCCCGTCACCGCCTTTATCTTGGACATAAACCATGTAATTCGTACATAAGTTTTTTGAAAAACCCTTTGGTACGAGCCTGCCACCTGAGGATCGAACTCGGGTCTCTCGACTCGAAATTCCGACCACCCAACCACTCAGCTATTACACTCAAACATAGTATTTATTATTATTATTTAGTATTATTTATATTTAATTTAATTTACGTCTTCGTTTTAAAGTAAGTAACAATTTTGTACTTACAAATTATCAATTATCCTGTTTCGACAATAAAACTAAGTTTCAATTTTGAATTAAAATTTAAATATGCATTTAATGCAAAAATGTGCAATGGAAACATGGTTTAGCCAATATTATAAATCAAATCGAAATGCAAACATTTCAATTACCGGAAATTATTTTAGAATTGCACGCGCAGGCGCATAAAATCTTTATATATCGGCAATTTATAATATTTCGTATGACAAGCTTCTGATGCATTGCCATGAACACAGTGCATTTAAAAACCTATTACTCTCAACACGGCATCGAAACGAATTCTCAATTTGTTTAAAAAAAAACAAAATCGATTATACAATTCACTCGATTACAAATAAAAGCGGCTCCGCCCTCCTGCACACTAAGAAACGGAGGAGCAATATTCCCGAATTGAAATTTCTTATCATTTCTTTCACTTACTTTTAACTTTTAAATAATGTATCATATAATTACGATCAAGCGTAAAAAATTAGGTATAGAGACCGCTTATCCTATAAGGTAATAAAATCGGCTTGTCAAGCGTGGCGATTATGGCAAATCCTCTCTAAGGGAGAGGTCTATCCTGCAGTGGACTTTAATAGGCCATTGTTTATGTATGTATGTTTACATTAAGGAGAGTTGATAATTAATTAATTAATTTATATTCTCTGCGAAACTGCATTTTATTAAAATTCATTGTTGTCCACATTAACAGTGGTAGAGCCACGCATCAGCTTTTGTTGTTGCATGAATGAGCCGGCTCGACCGGGGAAGTACCACGACCACACTTAATACCGGCGTGAAGTAGAAGTCGAACATACTTCTGCGTTTCGTCTGGTGAGTGCAGGTAACCGGAGGCCCACACACTCCCCTCCTCCGTTTCTGGGGGGGGGGGGCACTCTAAGGCCGGCAACGCATCTGCTATGCCTCTGGTATGGTGTTCATGGGCGGCGGTAATTACTTACCATCACGTGAACCACCTGCTCGTTTGCCTCACTTTTCTTTAAAAAAAAAAGCTTGCACGTTTTTCACATTTTTAAAATTTATTATGCAAGTATAAATGTGCAACCATGAATTTTATAATTAATTAATTACTCGAATTATTTAATAAATCACACCCAATTTTGTTAGGGTTAATTTATAGTAAAGTGAAAAGTGAACAGCCTTAATCGCCATTTTGGTGGTGGTGTAGTAATTGCAATCGAAGACATAATTCTAGTAACTCATTCGACTTTTCCTCCAGGTAAATATGGGTGAACTCGTACGAACTTGTTATTTCTTGATACCAGTTCAATCATATATATAAATCTTCATAATACTAGATTAAAGTTTGAAATGCTGACGGCCACAGGTTTTGATAAAAGAAAAGTAAAAATACATGTTAAGGAAACTCGAAAATAAATAAAATATGCGGTAAGGGTAAATTTAAAGATAATTTTTTTTTTCAAATTATGACATGCTTGCGTAATTTTATTTTCGAGCTGCGTCTGCCGCGGGCGCCGCGCCTGTAACGTCAAAATATAAATCAATTCGAAAGCAAATATATCGTCTGCGAATACTTCCGCGACCCATCTATCTTCCTCTGAGTATTTTCTCACAGGGTTTTCGCCAGCAAGTTTTACATTACCAAAATCAAATATTGCTTGAAAATAAACCATTGATAAAAATTCAATCATCATAAAGTTCTGCAAAAGTCGTGACAATTACAGTACCAAGTACTCTGGACTTTAGACACTGCTGACCGTCATCAGTCTGCTGAATTTTGGTCTGTTACTTTGAGACGGTAATTCCGTCATCGATAACCAATGACATTACGAAGGCCTTCTAAATTGACACTACAAATTCTTATAAATTGACACTTCTAATTGACCAGTTGTAAATTGAGTTAAATACTGTAAATAAATTTATTTAGATAATACTGCGATGTCACGATAGCCGAGTGGTTGGGTGGTCGGAATTTCGAGTCAATAGGCCCGAGTTCGATCCCCATTTGGTAGGCTCGTACCAATGGGTTTTTCAGAAACATATGTACGAATATCGTTGGCTTGGACATAAAGACGGCGACGGGCTCACCACCTGTCACGTTGTCCCGAAAATATCTTCGGTGGAAGGTGGGTCGAAGGGACTCAATTGTCTAGACTCGACCTCTGTCTACCCCTGTATTGGGAAGTGCGTGAAGATATTTTTTTTAGATACTACTGCTTACAGATTTAGATAACTTTAACTCCAGTTTATATGAGATTTTCCGTCATCACCATTAGAAAAAGACCATTTTTGTTATAAATAAGAACTAATTCTAATTAGCAATGCTTAACAAACATTGTAAGTACTCCTGTTACCCACTCCGACAGAGCTGCAGCTCAACTTCGGACATAACACTGCTGTTTCTAAATTTGCAAAGTCTGTGTCTGGAACCAGTAGTGTTTTTATTTCAAGCAGTTTTCCATTACTGGGGTAGGCAGAGGTATGCTACCTCTACCGCAACTAATATGCTGTTGATTAATATATCAGCGTACAAGATAAGTAAATACAAAAAACATTGTTGGTATCCCAATACATACATAATCAATATTTTGCCACCCCTAGCAATGGTGTAGTGCATGAACCAGAACAAATTAAAAACAAATTCGTAGAAGTACGAAAATTTACCGATACGAAATCCATAGCACTAATTAATACATTGCGTAATTACTAACATGTATTGGTATAAATTTTTAATTTAGTTTTGTAAACCAAAAGGCCAAGTGTGTGTAAGAAATTTTTAAACAATTAAGTCTCATAAACGATTTTCAACAACAGTATGAGAACAATAAATGAAGAATCTTTTATCTTTAAGTCATGATAACCGAGTGGTTGGGTGATCGGAATTCGAGTTAAGCGACCCGAGTTAGATCTCCAGATGGTAGGCTGGTACCAATGAGTTTTTTAACTTAAATACAATTTGCTGCCTGTCACGTTTTTCCGAACAAATATATTCGGTGAAAGTTAGGTCCAAAGGGCTTAATTGTCTGGACCTCAGTCTACCCCAGTATTGGGAAGGGGTGAAGAAATTTATTTAATAATTTTAAGAATCTTTTAAACTATAACCTGCACCTTTTCTAAGGGATACGTATTTGTATTATGCGTTCATTCTTATTTGTTCCGCCAGGAATGTAATTTTCAGATTTAATGTGTATTTGCGAGTTTTTTTTCTACGGTAAAAGAGAGGCCATCCCCGTAAAGGAGAGTGTGCTATGATCGCTATACTTGATAAGCGGATTGGAAATCTCAGGATAAGACACTTTGTATATTAGACGCTAGATTAGCCTTCACCGGTGTACTGTATTTTGGTCAGGTATTCTTCGAGATGGTTGTCCCGCCATCAGCTGGTATCTAACTGCATTTTCGAGATTTTTCTCGTAGTCACGATAGCAGAGTGGTGGGGCGATCCCCAGGATCGATGTGTTTTTTCAAAGAAAGCTTAAGTTATATATTACTTTATACTTACTTACTTATAACTTAAGTTATAATATAATAAAAAATATCGTTGACTTGAACATAAAGACGACGAGAGGCTCATCACTTATCACTTTGCCCCAAAAATGTCTTCGGTGGAAAGTGGGGCCGAAAGGACTTAATTGTCTGGACCTATATTGAGACCTAAACCTATTCCTGTATTGGGAATGGCGTGAAAATATTTTTTTATCTTTTAGACGCCTGCTACGATATCCTTGTGCAAAACGGGGCTGGTATATTCTTACGCCGATACCACATGACAACTTAGTTGTAAAGTACAGAACCGTGCAACACCTCTCGTGATTAACCTCCATAACGGTAACATCAAACAATATCATGAAGACTCACAACTTACTGTGTAACATGTAACCGAATACCGCGTTACCATACAAACAAAAAAAATAAAAATACTTTACAACTTTATCGTATATTCGTTAACAAACCATTTCAGTCCATAACCCAATTGTTTAAGATCCAATAGGTCAGCAAATGAAAATATTTACGAAGATCGCAAAAATAAGTCTCCTACGTTTTGCCGCCAAGAAATCTTATTTGTCTCGTCCATTAACCGGTAAACAATGCACCGTTAAGCATACAATGATGTCCTCCTTTTGCATAACATGAACGAAAAATAAACAGTACGCGCACATTTTTGACTTCCACTCTTATCAGTTCCAATAATGTCAAATAAGGTATCCTTGAATATTTTGCAAGGAAAAGTTATTTTTAAAAGTAGCTCTTGTTGTCGATCGAAAACTTTTTCTTATTATTTTAAACTTTGTCTTATTAAGTTACAAACATCTTTTATTGTTTCCGCTTCAATGCAACTAACAATAATCTTCATATTTTTATATTAAAGTCAAGTACATACAAAAAGATACATATATGGAACAACATCACACACATTGCTCTGATCCTAATGAAAGAAACAATGGGTATCACAAACATCCGACCAGAAGAAATGCAGAAAAGTGTTTTTCCTGGCCCGACCAGAATCGGGCCCGGAACCACAGAGCCCGTCCGTTAATTTTCATGCCACATGTTATTTAATTGTATATTTTTTTAATTACATCGTACTTTTTATATCACAGACTATAGTGTAAATTTACACAACAAACACCCAGGCCAGGAAAATATTGAAAGAGTGTTATTTCTACATTATCCCGACCGGGAATCGAACCTGGGGCCTCTGAGAGAGCGACAAATTGAAAACCGGTGCGTGTGCCACTCGTCCACGAACGTCATCAAATTGTTAAACATTTTATCTCAAGCGTTAAGTTTAACCCTTAATAAAACACAAGAAGTTTATAACGAGTTCCTACTATTTTGGTAAAATTATGCCCCGTCCTTTCTTTCCTTTCTTTCTTTCCATGGGTATCGTAATATTATTCTGTTATATTTATATAATATAAATATTCCACAAGATATTGAAATTAGTTTGTTCTAAGTTAAATTAATAATAAAATTGTGTAACTTGATGAAGAGCTATTTTTGGCAATGTACATGTAATAATATGCTCTAGAAAATAAATATAAATATCTTCACGCAATTCCCAATACAGGGGTAGACAGAGGTCAAGCCTAGACAATTAAGTCCTTTGACCCACCTTCCACCGAAGATATTTTCGGGACAACGTGACAGGTGGTGAGCCCGTCGCCGCCCTTATGTCAAGCCAACGATGAAATTCGTACATAAGTTTTTTGAAAACTCATTGGTACTGCCACCTGGGGATCGAACTCGGGTCTCCCGATTCGAAATTCCGACCACCCAACAACTCGGCTATCGTGACTTCAAAGTTAAATTAATACTAAAATTGTGTAACTTGATAAAGAGCTATTTTTGGCAATGTACATGTAATAATATGCTCTAGAAAATAAATATAAATATCTTCACGCAATTCCCAATACAGGGGTAGACAGAGGTCAAGCCTAGACAATTAAGTCCCTTTGACCCACCTTCCACTGAAGATATTTTCGGGACAACGTGACAGGTGGTGAGCCCGTCGCCGCCCTTATGTCAAGCCAACGATGAAATTCGTACATAAGTTTTTGAAAAACTCATTGGTACTGCCACCTGGGGATCGAACTCGGGTCTCCCGATTCGAAATTCCGACCACCCAACAACTCGGCTATCGTGACTTCAAAGTTAAATTAATACTAAAATTGTGTAACTTGATAAAGAGCTATTTTTGGCAATGTACATGTAATAATATGCTCTAGAAAATAAATATAAATATCTTCACGCAATTCCCAATACAGGGGTAGACAGAGGTCAAGCCTAGACAATTAAGTCCTTTGACCCACCTTCCACCGAAGATATTTTCGGGACAACGTGACAGGTGGTGAGCCCGTCGCCGCCCTTATGTCAAGCCAACGATGAAATTCGTACATAAGTTTTTGAAAAACTCATTGGTACTGCCACCTGGGGATCGAACTCGGGTCTCCCGATTCGAAATTCCGACCACCCAACAACTCGGCTATCGTGACTTCAAAGTTAAATTAATAATAAAATTGTGTAACTTGATGAAGAGCTATTTTTGGCAATGTACATGTAATAATATGCTCTAGACAAACTGTAATCATAATTATCATCATCATACAACTGTACACTATCATTAAATATACACTGCTTATAACATGGGCTATGTGCCTACGTATATCGTTCCTGTGCCATTTGCATCGGTTGACCCCCCGCAACATTGTGCAGGTCGGAAAAATGTAAGATTAATTAATTTACTTTTAATTATTTCTTAAAACTTCTAATAAGAGATATCAACAATACTAAAAAAACATACATAGAATATTTCGAAAAAATGCAGTAATAAAGACAAGTTATCCTTAAACGACGGATTAAAATGTAGTTCGTTGAAATACTTCCGAACATAAACCCTTTTAATGTCGAAATTAAAGTCCTCTTGCCAAAATTAAATCGCGATGACTTTACGTATTTTTGAACAAAGAATAAAATAAAAATTTAAACAGACAGGACGTTCCGTCCGAAAGTAACATACTGTCGGACATTATTCAATTCGAATTTCAAACTGCCGCCACGAATCAGGTTTAATTACTGCACGTCGTACCTCATCGACGAGTCCTGTAACGGGAATGTCGGTCAAAGAGTAATTGTGTCAAACCACCCGCGGCTCGATATACGGTCCCGCGCTACTACTCGTAAATCCCGCGCATTCCCGGTAACCTAACAGTACCCGAAAAATTACAATTTCATTCAAAAAGCAACCCTGAGGAAAAAAAATTAGGTCTATATACGAGTACAATAAATTCTTTATTTCCATTTGTAGTTGTAACTAATGTCAAGAGGTGAGTCAATTAAACATGCTTTTCATACAAATTGGCTGTAATCACCGTAATAAAATCAAATGTAGACATTCAATTATTAAAAAATTGTTGTTTAACGGTGTTAGTGACTTAGTCGCAAGGATCAGTAAGATGAAGTGGAAATGGGCCAACAACATAGCTCTCAAAAGTGAAAACCGTTGAGGAAGGAATTTTCTTGAGTGTCATTAACCTCGCACTGGAGTAGGAACAGTCTCCGAAAATTAATAAAAAGATCGATAGTTAATCGCTTCTAATTGTGAACTCTGTGATCGATCAAACGTCGGAAACATAAAGGATAAAACGACGCCTAAAAGTTTAAGTATATTGAACAAAAACAAATTTTAGAGTCATAATCGTAAGAAGAATCCTAATCTAGACGCAATCAAATACGTTATATATTATTACGTATTATATTATAGTATATAAAGTGTGTGTGTGTGTGTGTGTGTGTGTGTGTGTGTGTGTGTGTGTGTGTGTGTGTGTGTGTGTGTGTGTGTGTGTGTGTGTGTGTGTGTGTGTGTGTGTGTGTGTGTGTGTGTGTGTGTGTGTGTGTGTGTGTGTGTGTGTGTGTGTGTGTGTGTGTGTGTGTGTGTGTGTGTGTGTGTGTGTGTGTGTGTGTGTGTGTGTGTGTGTGTGTGTGTGTGTGTGTGTGTGTGTGTATGTGTGTAAATTTATGCTGAGTATCTCAAGGTCAAGGTCAAAAGATTTTCGGTTTCGTCATAATTGAAATTTTTAAATGAAGTTGAGTCATAAAAATTAGGCTTATTTCTACGTACACTATATGACGAAGAATCTTTAAAATATGTCGAACACAGCAGAAACCAAAACCTTCAGGAGTTATTTACATTAAAATGGTACATTTAAAATGATACATAAAAAAATTATCTCACGGGATAATTTGAATTACCTCATTACAATTTGCTTCGTTGCCTGTCATAGGCGATGACAAACATGTCGAAACACTTCTTACAAACATTTCTATATTAATGATCATATTATCTATCTATTAATGCTTCATATATGCCTTCATCAAATCAATGTTATATACGTATATTGTATTATGTTATATTGTATACTTTCTACTTACTTAATCTTTTAAATTTTAATGCAAGAGTTAAATTGTGCGAGTATACTCCGTCTTGAAGACATTCGTTCTAATCTTGTGGTAGTGTTTTATGTTCCAACTTTATCTATTCTATTTTGGCATGACCTCTGGGTAAATTTGTAAAGAAATATTATTACATTATTATTTAATAAAAATGTGTTATAGTGCCAAGTGGCAAGTGGTACTAAGTATACTGCTTTGTGAAGTTAATCAAAAAGGATAAAACGACGCCTAAAAGTTTAAGTATATTGAACAAAAACAAATTTTAGAGTCATAATCGTAAGAAGAATCTAATCTAGACGCAATCAAATACGTTATATATTATTACGTATTATATTATAGTATATAAAGTGTGTGTGTGTGTATGTGTGTAAATTTATGCTGAGTATCTCAAGGTCAAGGTCAAAAGATTTTCGGTTTCGTCATAATTGAAATTTTTAAATGAAGTTGAGTCATAAAAATTAGGCTTATTTCTACGTACACTATATGACGAAGAATCTTTAAAATATGTCGAACACAGCAGAAACCAAAACCTTCAGGAGTTATTTACATTAAAATGGTACATTTAAAATGATACATAAAAAAATTATCTCACGGGATAATTTGAATTACCTCATTACAATTTGCTTCGTTGCCTGTCACAGGCGATGACAAACATGTCGAAACACTTCTTACAAACATTTCTATATTAATGATCATATTATCTACCTATTAATGCTTCATATATGCCTTCATCAAATCAATGTTATATACGTATATTGTATTATGTTATATTGTATACTTTCTACTTACTTAATGTTTTAAATTTTAATGCAAGAGTTAAATTGTCCGAGTATACTCCGTCTTGAAGACATTAGTTCTAATCTTGTGGTAGTGTTTTAAGTTCCAACTTTATCTATTCTATTTTGGCATGACCTCTGGGTAAATTTGTAAAGAAATATTATTACATTTTTATTTAATAAAAATGTATTATAGTGCCAAGTGGCAACTGGTACTAAGTATACTGCTTTGTGAAGTTAATCAAAAAGGATAAAACGACGCCTAAAAGTTTAAGTATATTGAACAAAAACAAATTTTAGAGTCATAATCGTAAGAAGAATCCTAATCTAGACGCAATCAAATACGTTATATATTATTACGTATTATATTATAGTATATAAAGTGTGTGTGTGTGTATGTGTGTAAATTTATGCTGAGTATCTCAAGGTCAAGGTCAAAAGATTTTCGGTTTCGTCATAATTGAAATTTTTAAATGAAGTTGAGTCATAAAAATTAGGCTTATTTCTACGTACACTATATGACGAAGAATCTTTAAAATATGTCGAACACAGCAGAAACCAAAACCTTCAGGAGTTATTTACATTAAAATGGTACATTTAAAATGATACATAAAAAAATTATCTCACGGGATAATTTGAATTACCTCATTACAATTTGCTTCGTTGCCTGTCACAGGCGATGACAAACATGTCGAAACACTTCTTACAAACATTTCTATATTAATGATCATATTATCTACCTATTAATGCTTCATATATGCCTTCATCAAATCAATGTTATATACGTATATTGTATTATGTTATATTGTATACTTTCTACTTACTTAATCTTTTAAATTTTAATGCAAGAGTTAAATTGTGCGAGTATACTCCGTCTTGAAGACATTCGTTCTAATCTTGTGGTAGTGTTTTATGTTCCAACTTTATCTATTCTATTTTGGCATGACCTCTGGGTAAATTTGTAAAGAAATATTATTACATTATTATTTAATAAAAATGTGTTATAGTGCCAAGTGGCAACTGGTACTAAGTATACTGCTTTGTGAAGTTAATCGAAAAGGATAAGTAGTATAATTAAAAATAAAAACATATACTGCTTATTTACATTAAGAAAAGGAACTAACAGAGCTCATCTTAATGTGAAGAAGCTCTTCTTAGACCTTAGAATATTTAATTAAATATTTCAACTGGTCTTAACTTAAAGCGGCTAATGCCATCGGACGTACGACCTAAAATGCACAGTCCATTAACCTCGAGCCTTCCGTATTAGGTAAATCTAGTAATAGTAGCGTTAAAAATAATAAAAAAAGCTCAGAGCGAGGTTGGATAAACTTGGTAAACCAATGTAACGCCAATTACCCCACATAACTGAAAGTATATCATCAAATACAATTAAAGAAATTAACTTACAAAGGGTTTTTTTCTTATTATTTTAGTTACTACCAGGATTTTACTTATTTTATACAATTGTGTAAAATGGTAAATTTTCTTCTCACTTCTCACTAAAGGAATTATTCGTTTTCTAGTCATATTCCTATAAAATTCTTCGTGATTATTTTATTACCATTGTGTGTAGCCTATGCGATTTTCTAGACGTTTCCTGTAAACGCCTTTTAAGTTACCCACGGGGAAAATGGAATGGTAATTCTTACACTGACTACACATAGCAACGCAATTCAATAGTAAAATTTTAATTAAATTAAAACCTAAAAGTTGTCTGGGTCAGTCAAATATTCCATTTATTTAAATAAATAATTAACACTTAGACAGGAACAACACAAAACGCATTGCTCTCATCCCACAGTAATTAGCTAGAGCACATATGTTATAGAACAACGAGGGTACCACAAACACCCAGACTCGAGACAATGCAGAAAACAACTTTTTCAACAACGGAAATCAAACCCGGGATCTCAGAACTGGCGGCATACTGATAATCGGTGTGTACACGACTCGTCAACGGAGTTCATCATGCATTCTGCTGAAAAAAAGAAGTATAGAAACTGCTGTGTTCCGGTTTGTAAGGAATAAAGAGCCAGTGTCATTACCTGCCATGAAGCTTTCAATCCTAGTCCTCACTTACCATGAGATATGCTGAACCTATAAAAAAAATTTGGTAACTTTGTTACATCTTATTATATCATTTCAATTATTGTTTTCATAGATCTATTCTTTAGTAATAATTAAGGATTTAAGTTTCGTCATTCCAATTATTTTCGTTAAATCGTTACGTCGTGAAATAACAGCTTATACATAGGTGAAAAATACGTACAAATTTTGTGAAATATATTGTAATATATTAACAAAATATTATGCATATTAATTTTAAATGCTTTTAGGCATACCATTTGGAGTAACAAGGTTGTAACGCTAAAACTTCGGAGTAAGCTCTTATAATTTAAAAAGAAACCTGTCAAATCTTATGCGGAACATAACGCGAGTGCTGACTGAAATCGAAGCCCGCTAAAGGAGTAATGAGATTACGGTACTCAGTTTATTTATCACCGGCTCTGATTGCTTAAAATAACCTACCCTTATTTCATTCAGTGCTCTCCGTGTCATGTGCACTGACAGATTTGTAATTCCTTTACGTTGAGAATTTTGAAAATTAAAAATATTCGTTACAAATTAATATATATTTTTGCTACCGGTTGGAGACTCGCGAATGTTACCTAATATGATAATACAAATAACATAAACTACCTCCGAGCCATGGATATTACATAATACGTAAATGTAAATGAAAAAAATAAAAAAAAGAGTCAGTTTACAAGCGAAAACAAGTATATTTGTTATTAGCAACTTTAGCATTTATTAATGTATTGCTTTAATACATATAGATGCATATAATGATTTAAATTCTTATTTTTATAAATTATTTTTTAAAATAAAATACAAATAATTCGTTTAAAATAAAACGTGGTCACGGGGACAGTCCCCGTTGCTGTAAAGCATCCGAAACGTCGGGAAATAAAAATAGTTTGTAAAAACTAATTAAAAGCGCGATAAAATCCGCAAATCGTTTTATTTTAAATGTGTAGTATTCGCGTAAATACAAGAAATCATTACAAATAATTCGTCATAACATTACTAATATCCCTGTTAACTACTGACTAAACAGTAATGTTTCCATTTGAATTCTTTAGAAGTTCACGACAATAGTCGAAACCCGTACCCTAAACTACTCGGCTAATGACGCCTTGCGTGTATTTTTATTTATTTACCTCAACACTACTGCAATATTATTTTAACATAGCCGGTTGGGTGATCGAAATTCAAGAAAAGAGAACCAACGGGTTTTTTAAAAACCTGTGTACAACTTATATCGTTGACTTAGACATAAAGATAGCGACAGGCTCACCACCTGTCACGTTATCCCAAAAATGTCTTCGGCGGAAGGTAGGTCCAAAGGACTTAGTAGTCAAGACCTCTGTCTCCCCCTGTATCGGTAATGGCGCGAAGATATTTTTTATATATTTATTTTATTACTTTAACAGGAAAATTACATTAAATAAACTGAAACTAAATCCGCTTGAATATTTGAATATCAGCATCTTTTAACACATTCTCTTCAATCCCTTATACGTCTGCTTTAAAATACGACCGTTTATGTAAACTCGCGCGAATTGATAAGCGCATTATACAAAATCCAACCCGGTGCCGCACGTAAGTAAGTAGGTGTTAGTGTCTACATATCAACATGTTATTTATTGCATTATAAAGAGTATCATAGATCGCGCGTTTTGGACTGCACCACTGCATGTGTGATGACGTATCAGTATTTATGGCGTTTAAGTATTGTCAACCGGTGTAGGTCGTGATGTATGTTGCGTTTGTCGAGATAGATAGCGTACGCTTCCGAAGGCTTTGTTATCTACGAGCTTACGAAGCAATGTCAGAAATATGTACTTACCAATGTGTACACTAGCTGCTACCTATCTAAATTCCTATCTAAATATAAGGTATTTCTGTATATAACGCACATAACTGAGTTATGGTAGATAACATGTATTAGGAAATTTTTGGTTAAAAATAATTCAAAATTCATGTTTTCTTCAGTAATAAAAAAATGTAAATTATGTAAAAAACGTGTTCCTATATTGTCCAATAAAATTTTGACCTATTGACTTACGAAAAGTTTACACCAGTACCTACTTACATACCTTCCTTACAGAAAGGGGACTGTGTGTCCTGTAGTGTCCTTTAATAAGCCGTTATATATGTAATGTGTTATTATTTGTGATAACTAATGTGAAAGTTTGTATGTAGAATATAATAGGCAGGACGTTCGTCACTCGTAAACGATTTAAATATGAACATGAACAAGTTCCTGGTTTAAAAGACCCTTTTTTGGCAAAAATGCTCAGTTGGTGTCAATTTCTCTCTCTCTCTCTCTCTCTCTCTCTCTCTCTCTCTCTCTCTCTTTCTGATCTCGTGGAAATTTTCAAATAATAGTAGCATATAGCATAATTCAAACACATTTATATAAGTTTGCATATATGCAAGAAGTTTACATTTTGAAATATGACTATGATTTTAAACTGGTTAATCCAAAAATGCGTATTACGTTTCAGCTTCCCGAAATGGTGTAATTGGGTGTCATTTAACTGATGGCACCACAGATAATTTAATTATAAAAGTATGCAGTGAAAGCTTTATCGAAAGTGAAAGTTAATCTGATATGACATTGAATGCACTTCATTAAAATGTACTTATAGAGTTTTTACTTCATTTATAAGGTTATTTTGATGTTTTGAGCCTTTGTATAATGGTTGGATGACCTATATACATGGAAAGGAACAAAATTATTATAAGAGCTTCTAGGCAGGAAAGAGCGAGCATCACAAAAAAATATTTAAGGGTTTTATTTTATTTTATATTCTTACTGTTACCCTTGGTTCCTTTTCAGTTGTTTTTGTTTGTTTCAAGTACCATCGTAACCCGTGATTCTGTAGTCAGGTCTAGATAATTCAGTCCTTTAAATCCACATTTATGTATACTAAACAAGAATTTATATTTGCCTTTTTTTAATTTTTTTTCAAGTCACGATAGCCAAATGGTTGGGAGCTCGGCATTTCGAGTCAAGAGACCCGATTTCGATCCCTAGATGGCAAGCTCGTACCAATGTGATTTTCAAAAACTTATACGTACGAATTATATCGTTGGCTTGGACATAAAGACGGCGACGGGCTCACCACCTGTCACATTTTCCGAAAATATCTTCGGTGGAAGGTGGGTCGAAGAGACTTAATTGTCTATACTAGTCCTCTGTCTACCCTTGTATTGGGTATTGCGTGAAGATATTTATTTTATTTAAATATATTTCGTTTTGTTAAGCACTGTATCGCAGGTAAGGAGAATAGGTTAAAAATTATAACTAATATTGAAAGAAAATACCAAAATTAAATCAATCAAAATTTTATACAAATTATTTATATTCATAAAATTTTATACAAATAATTATAATTTTGTTAACGTTTGTATTTCTTATTTACTTATCCAAAATATAAATTTTGTGACAGCGCTCGATGAAATCTATTTCGTACGTCACGTTGAGGTGTATTTTAAGGAATAGAAAACGGAAAAATCAATTCTCAACTCAATTTCTTCTTAGGCATCGAATTTGGGTGTCTTAATTCGATTTATTTCATTATCTTATTTTCATTATTAGACATCATTTATTAACTATATATAACTATATATTTTTCTGCTCATCATTACTGAAATGAAGCTGAGTTTTCTGCCTATAATTTATATTCTTTTGTATTATACATCAATATATAGACGTGAGTATCTATATTATTTTAATTTATACACTTATTGTATTAATTTTATTTTCTTATTAATATAAAAAATTAAGAAATTAATATGCATGTTGCATTTAGAGGCTGTTTCCGCTATGCTGCATGTAAATGTTGGAACAACATTCCGACCATCAAAAACCTGCAACATATTTCAAGTTGCAAATATAATTTAAGACATCTTATGAACATCAAAAGAATGAGGAAATGTAGAAACACGATGCCAGTGCTATCTTAAAATACAATGCTTGTCTAAGTTTATTTTGATTTAGTTTTTGCTTCATAATAGTCATCTCCCTTTGGGTCACTACTCTTCTCCCTTTGGGTATATTTTACTGATAATTAGCTTAATATTAAAATACACAAATAGGCTACTGCTTGACAGAGGCCCTTCCCCAAGGGAGAGTTTGTCATAATCGATCGCAGTACACCGCACACTTTGAACGCTGCTGCCCGGCACCAGTCAGCTTAATTTTGGTGCGATATATACTAAGATGTTTATCCAGCCATCTATTGGTACTAAATAAGAATACTTTCCCAGAAAAACTTTGCCATATTCAAATATTAAATAACTAAACCTTCTTAAATAATTTTTGTTAAGCATTTCATCTTATCGTTTTACTCGTTTAAAACCGAATTCTCACATTCCTCTTAGATCAGATAGTAGCTTGCTTATATTCATCTGAATAAAAGCAAGCTACTACCTATAATCCTAAGTTGGTGTTCAAATGTAACAATATGTAATGCCATTTCCTCCTTTAGGCACACAGCAAGTACCGCGTCAGCCATTGTCAGCTCTAACCACAATATCGTAAACAAAATTATTTTAGGACGGTGCCACACAATGGGCATTACTCAAAGATTGACAATACAAAACTTTTGTTTTGAATTTAGTACTATTTTATTCATGCATATAATAATTACATTTAAAATAGCCGTATTTGGTCATGTCGAGCGAATGAAGGAAGACCAAATAGTGCGAAAGTTAATATTAAAAGGGGTCGAAGTAGGCCGAGACTAACTTTCGAAGACCTCACACACCTGCTCACTTGGTCTTGGACCATGACCCTCCCTGTCAAGAGTACTCGGATACCTAGAAGTGCGTGTATGAAGAAATAAGTAAATAAATATCCCATAGAGAGGCCCATATCCTGCAGAGGACTCTAACAGGCCATTATGTATGTATGTAATAATTTGAAAAACGATAAAATGAAAAAACGGTGCATTTAAAAAAGCGCTAAATTTTGTGGCTCCGGAGAAAGTAGTATACATTAATTTTCCGAACTGCGTTTTTTTTTCGTTCTATTCAACCAGTTGTGGCACTGACCTAACCGAAAAACATTTCCTAATTTTCCTAGCAGTACAACATGCAAATGCATTAGACCGTGTTAACACCGGCTAGAGACCCATACGAGGAAGCCACCCGGTCAGAGCTGACACGCGGCTGCTGGGAAAGGATCGTACACAATAGGCTAGCCGCATTGCGCTGTCACTTCAACTGAGCCAGTTTTGCATAACTATTCTTGGCTGATGGACAATGGATCTGCCTGTTTTTATTTGCAATCCCAAAATAATGTAATATATGGTGTTTTAAAACACACAAAACTAAAACAATAAAAAAATTCTGGGAAACGTTTATTAAAATTGTATGTTTATGTTCTCGCTGGTTTGTGTAGACAGCTAATATAAAAAATCCCCTCAAATATCAAATTCGGAACGGAAGTAATTTCTGCTAGTCATTTATAGCATATAATATCATATAGTAAAATCATATAGCATATAATATCATTTATAACATATAAGCATAATTAAATGTCATATAACAAAAAAAAAATAGAGAATATTGTTATTTAATTATTTATTTTTAACATGTCGAACGTGATATGTGTTTAGCGATAACATTGTACACACATAACATCAGAATGACTGTGTTTGGGTTGTCTATCTGTAAAAAAGAAATTAAGGAAAGGAAAGGAAGAATTAAAAAGAACAGGAATGGGATAATACATCCGGTAACTATACTGGATAAAACACAATACACGATGTCTCTAATTCATGTCAATATTTTCGAAGGCAGGGGAGCGACCCCGGGGCCGGCCAGTTAAAGCAGCAACAGAAGCTGTAAAGCTCTACCACGTTATTAATATTTTATTATTTTTATTTTATCTTCACGCACAATCCCTGACGGGGTAGCCAGAGAGAACAGATCGCGTCACGATCCTTACATACCTCTTTCGCTTCATTCAGATTCATAATTTTCTTTATACATGCACGTCGAGGTTTCCGAGTACTCTTGACCCTCCCGTCTTCGAGCAATTTGCTCACATGGTCTTCAAAACTTAGTCTCGGCCTACCTCGACCCCTTTTAATATTAACTTTCGCGCTATATATTTTCTTCACCATTTGGTCTTCGCTCATTCGCTCAACGTGCCCAAACCATCGAAGCACGCCCTTATCCATTTTAGTGATAAGGTCATCTTTCAAACCTACCACTTTGCGAATCTTTTCGTTTCGCTTCCGGTCGGCCAAGGTAACGCCACACATTTTACGAAGAGATCGCATCTCCACTGCATTGAACCTGCTTTTATGCTTCTTCTGACATACCCAGGTTTCGCTGCCATAAACGCATGCAACAAAGTCGGTACCAGCACTGCGTTATGTTTCACAAGGCGTGCACTACGCCTTGCCTTTGGACTAACGCAGTCAGGGCACCGTTGACCTTGTTTCCGGCAGCGACACGCCTGTCCACATCTATATCACATCTTCCATCCCGGCTAAAAGCACTGCCCAAGCACGTAATTTATCATAACTTAAATTAACATGTGAATGCTATACAAAATGTATTTAAGTATGTGTTATTGGAATCAATTTACATTATAATTTGTTAAAGAGCTAAATTGTTGAAAAATTACTAATAAAACTCTATTATCAGATTTCTTGAACTTAAAAAAACGCTAGAATGCTGCGTTATCAATACAAGTATAACAATTTGCGGTTTCCCTTAATAATGAAAACAATATTAGATAGGTATCATCAAAAATTAAAGTTTTATTAATTTTCAATTCAGCATTCGAAACAAAATGCGTAAAAAAAACGTTATTTTGTTTTTAAACCTCCACTTGATACACATAAATTGTCGATGTGCGAGAATCAGATACAAAATGGCCGAATGGAATACATTTTGCAGGCCTTATTTTCAATACGGCTGTCTTGGAAAATATCACAAAAAACGTCGCCCCACTGAAATAAATAGTCGAAACCTTTCAACTCGTGCTCAGTGCTGTTCTATTATATTGTCAATTGGGGAACCTCCGCAGTCTGGTATACAATTACGAGATGTGTTCATCCTACTACAATCTGTCAGGTGCAGCCTCCCTCTGTCTCGCTATAAATAAAACCGATTTATACGCATGCATCCTATTTTATTTATTGCCATTTCGGCTACAATGCTGTGACGTGATAGTCCATAGTTTGTAACTTACTGACTTTACACGTATATTCTGATTTTTTTATGATTACCAACAAAAATATTCCAATTTGAAATATAATAAAAATAAAAACAGAAAACACGTGAAGATTTATGTTTATTATTTTGTTTTTCTTGATTCTTAAAAGATCATATTTAAACGTGCGTTTCTGTAACATAGCAATATGGTAATACAAATGTTGCGTTTTTTCACATTTTGCGAACTTCGTGGACGAGTGGCATGCTCACCGGTTTTCGGAGTTTTCTACAGCTCTTAGGTCACCGGTTCGATTGCCGAACTGTAAATGTACTTTTTACACCACTCTTCTTTTTGAATTTTATTTTAGAAATAATATGTTCGGTGATGGACTCACCATATGTCACGTTTTTCCAACTAAGCTACGGTGTAAGGTGGATCGTAAGGACTAAAATATCTCGACTTCTGTCTACCCTAGTATTGGGAATTGCATGAAGAGAAATCTAGGTAAGTGCTTCTCTAGAAAAAAACAACTATAGCGCAAAAACGAATAGATACTATAATTTATTAAAAGAAACAATTACTTCATGAAATAACATTATAGAATTCTTTTAGGTAATACCTATTTATGACTTTTTTGAAAAGTCACGATAGCCGAATATAAGTCACGATAGCCGAATGGGGTGGTCGGAATTTCGAGTCAAGAGACCCGAGTTCGATCCCCAGTTGGCAGGCTCGTACCAATGGGTTTTTCAAAAACTTATGTACGAATTATATCGTAGGCTTGGACATAAAGACGGCGACGGGCTCAACGCCTGTCACGTTGTCCCGAAAATAACTTCGGTGGAAGGTGGATCGAAGGGACTTAATTGTCTAGACTAGACCTCTGTCTAGAAAACTGTGACTTTTTATGAAACTGTGACTACAATACTATATCGCTTATTGAGCTAGAATAAGCCGTCGGGCTTAGTAATAAAACACTGCCGCCTGATTTAGGTCCGTGTCAGCCGATGTCTACTGTCCGCTCGGCTTCACGGCACAATAACGTACGGTCGCTACATCTAAGGAATTGGTTTACTATCTGTAACTTAATAATCGGTTGCCTTTGTCATATCTCATGGAGTTACAGTCTTACAATGTTTAAGCTGTAAATATGAAGTTGAAGTTTAACTTGATTCTAATTATAATAAAAGTGTAACAATATTTGTAACACGCACCGGTTTTCAAGATGCCGCCCGCTCTGAGGCTTCGGATTCGATTTCCTGACGTGTTAATATTTATTTATTAATTAGGAACATTATACAGTTAAATGCTTTATTTGGCTATAATTAAAAACAGAATAGTAACAAATTAACATGATGTACAACTCTCAACAATATCCACAAATAAGACTTTTCAACACTGTGCAAAAATAAAAATAGAAAATAGTTTTATATGTTGTCTTGGGTATGGATTTTAGTGACACTTTCGTTATTTTTCATTTTAGAACAAAAGTTATTTACTGTCTAGTGCTACCTACTTTGCGATCAGAGCAATGTATGTGATGTTTCTGCGTTTTTATTTATATTTATTTTTGTAAAAATTAGAGCATGCTGTCTCTTTGTGATTAAATAAATGAAAGACATTTTATCTGTTTCTTGTATTTTGGCGTCCTGTTCTCGTTACCTACCATCCGACAGAGACTGTGTCTCTGATAGCGTTAAAGATATTTAAACAAATTTACTTATGATACCGTCCAAGTCTGTGATTTTTAATAATTATTTTGCGGATTTTATCACGTTTTATTTAGTTTTTTTAAACTTTTTCAATTTTCTGTCGTTTCGGATGTTGTACAGCATACTTTATTTATGCTATTTTATTTAATTTAAGGATATTTTATTTAAGCAAAAATACTACATTTTATGTAAAAAAATATCTTCAGATAGTTAATTGACTCAGGCGTTACTTTAAAATTCATTGTAAAGTTGTTATTGAAAATGAGCGACCGCAGAGTCTGCGGTCGCTCGTCGTGGAGTCTACTCGCTTGATAATGCCTTGTTTTGAGGCAAAACACGTGTCGCGTTTTCGGTGGTGGTATATGTTACCTGGTTTGAGTGTAGTGGTGGTGGTGGTGCATACAGTGGAATTAGTGCGCGCATCTGTGGGAGGGAGGGTGGTGCTCTTCTTCTCTTCGGACCATATACCTTTATATATTTGCATGCGGAGGGTTGCGAAGTAATTTTTTCAATAACAACTTTAAAATATCTTCACGCCATTCCCTATACAGGAGTAGAAAGGAGACTAGTCTAGACAATCGAACCGACTTAAGCTTCGACCCTCCTTACATTTTTCAAGATAATGTGATAGGTGTTGAGCCTGTCGCCGTCTTTGTGCCCAATAACCGAACATAAGTTTTTGAAAAACCCATTGTTGTGAGCCGGCAATTTTGAAATCGATGGTCGATCGTCGGGTCAGAAGACCCGAAAATCCAAACACCCAACTACTCGGCTATCGGGAAGTTTACATTATCTATAGCGTGTATTAAGTATAACACAAAAAATGTATACGTGTGTTCGTCTGCGAAGATCTAAATTAAGGATTAAGCGATAAATATTTAACCACCCGTGAAAGTGACTGAAGCAGTTTCTATGAAATTTTACACGTGGATAAGCTATTATCGAAAATAGGATATAGGATACTTTATGATTAAAATACACAATAAATTTTATTTCTTTTTAGGTGATTTTGCTGGTAGAAACTTAACGACAGGATAGCTTTATTATTGTTGGTAGCTTTCGAACCTATGAGTTCCAAGTTCGAATTCTGCTTAATCAAATCAAATCAAAATCTTTAGTTAATTGAAAATAAACATTTGGACTCGATTCAAGGACGTTATATTGATATGTATTTATATGTTTTTTGTATTATGTTTTATATGTTATCACCATTCTAGTTTGGGACTTGTTTACCTCTCGTGGTGAGGTTATGAGAGGTCGATATGATTGAGTTATGTGGCGTTAAAAAATATTCGAGATTCTGTAGATATCCTTTTCGGGCTGCAGGGCCGATGGCCGTAGGCCTGCCTTATCGCCAACACAAAATTTTTGCAGATGTTTGCAAATTATATAGTCATGTTTGTATCACTACAGTTCATAAAGTTTTGTGATGTCTGATTGGTAGTGTATGCGGGTGATGATGCGAGATACAACAATCGAACACTCATCTTCGTTTATGTCTTAGAGATGTTAGCAAGAGAGGGTTAGCAAGAGGGCTCGTCAAATCGATAGCAAATTACAACAAATTGCACGAAAAGAATCGTTGCTTAAATATTTATTATTGTTATTAAAAACACTAAATATTTTAACAGGATGTTTGTGCCCGAGTCATAATGATTATATGTACACATGAATATATAACCATTTAGGTATATTTTACATAAAGACGGCAACTTGTATATAAAGACTGTGACGAGTTCACCATCTGTCAAGTTGTCCCAAAAATTTCTTCCAAATAAGGTCTTCGGTGGAAGGTGGGTCGGAAGAACTTAATTGTCTAGATCTCTGTCTACTCCTGGATTGGCAACGACGTGAAGATTTTTAAGGTATATTTCAGTTTCCTTGGACTTTGAGACGACGGTAGGCTCACTACCTGTCACGTTATCCCAAATAGTCATCGGTTGAAGATAGTTCGAAAGGTTTCATTGTCTAGACCTTGTCCACCCCAGTAGTGTAAATTAGCGTGAGGTTTTTAATGTAATATTTCGTACATAGGTGTATAAAGTCGTTCAAGAAATGTCGTAAGAAGTGCATGGCCGCACGCGCCCAGTGATAATGAAATCATAAGTCACGTTCTGACGATTTTTATTACAGTATTTATCCGTGCATATTATTCACAAACAAGCCAAAATAACTTTAAAATATTTGAGATGAAAGTTTAAAATAAAATGAAACAATTTCTAGTTACTGTCTCTTTGTTAATCTTAGAGAAAGACTGTGTTGCAAATTACGAAGTTTAAGCAAGAAATATTTAAGTTTTAAATGGAATGTATAATATTGTGTAACTATTTAATTTGCGTTTATTTTTTATTTATTAACGAATTTAACAGACCATGTAGAGCCTTAAAATGACCAGGCGTCGTTTGCATATCTATTTTCATATCACTTGATCAAGAGACCTGATATTCATGTGGTGGTGTGGGCGTTTGCTTTATACGCAAGTGACCTCGGTTCAATCCACGAGCCATCTCACCTCTAAAGTTGTTGATAGAAATTTTAAGTACATTCTACGATAGCCACGTGATTGGGTAATAGAAATTAGAATCAGAGGCCTCGAATTCACTGCCCAAGGGGAAGGCCAGTGAGTTGAAAAACTACAGTAAATAAAATACTAAATTGTGCAATTTTTATTGATTTTATGCTGAAATTTATAAAGCCTATAGGTTATGCTATGAACTTTTTGGTATTAAATTAAAGATAATACGGTACAGCAAGGGTCGCGAGTTCTAATCCCACCCGTCTCAGTTGAAATTAGAAAAATTTTTCCTTTAAATTAAATACTAAATTTTCTAGAGCTCGGTACATACTACACAGATATATACAATTACATACATAAATATATTCATATGTACATTAGACATCCATGACTCTAATACAAACATTGATATTCACACATAACCCTAGCGGAATTCGACCGGCAACCCTTAGCTTCGACTACAGGGTTACTACCTATTCTCACCCCATTCTACTTACTCTCAATCTCTTATTCTACCTCAGAGAAAGGTGTACTATGCTGTACTGTACTACAGCCATTAGTGAACCAGTGACGATCTACTTTTAGTATATAATATTTTACAGATATGGTTTTCAAAACTTGAGGTGTAGACAACCTTTTGACCCACCTTTCACCGAAGACATTTTTGGGACAACGTGACAAGTGGTGAACATGTCGCCGTCTTCATATCCAAGCCAACTATATAAATCGTACATAAGTTTTTAAAAAAAACATTAGTACGAGCCACCTGGGGACCGAACTCGGGTCTCTTGACTCGAATGTTTCGAAAAATTCTTTTAAACAGCTTTGCTTTGAAATTATTTGCAATAATCTGTATAAAACTCTCATCTAATATTGTAATAATTGATTTTGAATGATATTCTATTGTTTCACTTGAAAAAACATCATGAAAATACCCCTTTTGAAGCAAACCCAACCAAAAACACGACCACCTCACACTAAGCACACGCGTGAAAGTGCTCATAAAAAAGATGTAATACTCCTGAACGAACCATTACGCTTATTTTATGAACAATAAACTTCGAAAGAAAAACGTTAAACAAACATGCAGAAGTGCATTCTTAGTTTATTATCCCGCTGATACGAATAGTTTTCATCAAAGAAAACTCGACCGACGGCGCCCCGTTTAAAGTGCAAATTGCCATAAGAACAAATGTCAAGTTACATTTTGTTTGAGTAAATAATTTTTATAAGTGTAACATTTTCATAATTTAGAATGCCTAATTAGTTGATGTTTAATGGACAATTAATTCAAAGAACCCATTTAAAATAAATTTTTGTGTGATGTACTTATAAATGAAAGTCATAAAGTGTCTTTCTTATGGTACATATATGTCGTATATGATACCGTACGATATATATGTACCATGTATGTTATTCTCATCATATTGACGTATACTAAACACGGATATGTATTTTTGATTTAAGCGTTCACAGCCTAATAGTAAATAGCTCGGACTGTAAAAAAATTCGCAGGTTCCACCCGCCATTCGTACAAATCTAGGAACAAGCTGAATTTAGTTGGACTTGTATGTGATATATATATATATATATATATATATATATATATATATATATATATATATATATATATATATATATATATATATATATATATATATATATATATATACATAGGGACAACATCACTAACATTGCTCCGAATTGTAATCGGCTACCGAAAGATGACGGGATAACCGCCGTCCCGGGTTCAATTCCCGGTCAGGTCAATGTAGAAAAAGTCTACATTTTCTCGAGATGTTTGTGGTGCCTTCGTTGTTTCCGTTTCCCATACCACAAGTGTCTTAGTATCTTCAGTATCTTACATTGAGATTGTAGCAATGTATGTGATGTTATCCCTATTTATATATGTTTATGTATTATGTATTTATTCACACCGACAAATAGCAATATAAAGTGCAAATAGCACTGTTGTCACATAAGCCTCCAAATATAAGTAAAGAAGGAATTTGTGTCAAGTCCGGCCCGAGTCCTAAAATCGTTTTTTTTTAAACTAACAATGAATATACAGTCAAGCTCTGACTGGTCCTAACTACCTGTGTCTGTGTATTTAGTATTATTTTCTTTTTGTTTTAGTATGTGAAATATAAAATAAAAACTAGACGGTGTTACATTTAAACACTGTGAGTTTCTGCCCGCGACATTTTCCGCGCATAGCTCCCAAATACCCGCATTTTCCTAGGGTTTCCGGGAATATAATTAGTCTATTCCGTTCTTCGGACTCCTAACTTGCGCTAAATGTCCAGCAGTGGACGGTAGACGTTGAGTATGTTATGTATGTAAGTATCTAAAGCTCTTGCGAGTGCTTTAGACACGATTTAATTTTGCTTAACGGAATTTCATTTACCGCAAGTTAGGAGTCCGAAGAACGGAATAGAAATTGAAGCAAATCTAGAATATTACTTCGTTCTATTAACAAAAAATTTGTAACAATTTGTTATCTGTTCTGATATTATTAGCTTTAAGAAAAATTAGACGAAAGGAAGCAATAAAATTTACATGTAGGAGCGAATAAGTTTCAAAACAGGTAAGTTTTTTTCGGACCCCTGGTTCTTTGACCGCATAATTGCGTGACAACTACTTTTATTGTACCAATAAAAATGATGTCAAATAATGAGGTAATAATTATATGAAAACAAATCAATACGTAATCCAGTCAATATAGCGAAGGTTTCTCTTAGCAGAACCAAAGTAATCGATAAGTGACAAAAGAAGGCAACCTCTTTAAGAAATGAAATATTGGAAAATAAATAAAGAAATAAGATCGTATTAGCAGCATTATTATAGACATTTGTTTGCATTTTTGCATGAATTTTTTCAATAAATGTGGTAAACCTATGCTAAAACACAATACTTACACGATCATAATGTAACAAAGAAATCAATGGGAGAATTGAAGTTTTAAAGTTAGATTATTAAATTTTAAACAGTGAAATCCCCATCATACTTAATTCAATAGTTTGTGGCTTATTCATAAATAAATAATGTTTATTTTTTACACTGCAAAGAACTATTGGATTGCTAATGTTTCAACATGTCAAGAATAAATACATATCAAAAAGCAATGAAATGTGTGATTGATTTTACATTTTATACACATTATATGTTAATGGTTTTTAGATATTGCGTGGGCGCTGTTTTTTTAGTAAATCTTTATTTGATTTATATTTTTTTACAATAGGAGTTAGATTTAGCCATGGCAATTTATGCAAAAGAAGTCACAACCCTCAGCATTTAATATAGGCCCGAAATATTTAGCTTTTAAATGAACTTAATTTCATGCTAATACGTATAATTCTTATGGGAATCTTATCAGGGATAATTCTTATGCCAACACCTCACGATCTTTATGTATTCTTGATCTTTTTGGGGTTTAATCCTCAAGAAATTTCATATATAATCATATACGGAAATTTATGAAGAATAAAGTCAAACATTCTTTACGTTACGCGTTATATTCGAGCCTAAATTATCTTGCGCAGCCTTCAGCATAGACCATAAGTATAAATGAGTGTATCATGCATGTTTTCAGTAACATAATAATTTATCCTCATTTCTAATCTATATATCTTATAATCGTAGGGAGTAAACTCCAGTAGTGCGTCAGAGCTGGCACACGCATTTTTATATATATCTTCATGCATTGTTGATGGAATAGCCAAGTGCCACGATGCTTACATACTTCTTTCGCCACTATAATCATTTCATTCATCATTTTCTTTATAAACAAAAAAAAGGAAAAAGACTACACTTGCAATTATGGATATTGGTGTAATGTAAATATTTTAACCGTAATATGAATCCTTAATTTTACTTTCCTTACATCGCACATCGAATGTGATGTGTGATATTTTCAGTTACATATTTTTGACAAGTTTTCCTTCTCTATTTCAATCAAAGGTAAGTTTCTGTGTATGTATTTCTAAGTAAAACTAACTTGAGGTTGTAAATGTCGTTAAGAGGACGCCGGAAATATTTGCCTTTTGAGTCATTTTTATTTACAACTCGGCTCTTAAAAAAATTAGGTATTTTAAAAAACGTTACAGAGAAGTGGAAAATTTGTTGGTATGTATACCATAAGATAATATAGAAGATATATAGCATAAGAAATTTGGCCGTGGTGGTATCGGCCTATAAGGGAGAAGTCTTGAAAGTATCAATGGCTACTGAGTGATGACGGTACATTCATCTCGAAAAATGCCAGACCATATTAAGCAGACCGATGACGCGCACAAGCCTCTAAGATGCGAGGTCTCAAATCAAATCAAACATAAATGTTCCTTACTAAATAAACCTAAGTCGATGATATACGAATTGTACCTTACGAAAGATTGATAGATTAAAAAATTACAATCAATGGATTTAATGTATGTTACTTATATCAGTGAATGAATGATTTTATTTGATTTAATGAGAAATTTATTGCTGAAATTAATAAATACTTTTCACCATTTAGATCTTTCTTATCATGTAAAGTTTTTTGAAGACTGTACTGCTAAACTAACTTACGAGGACAGATAGGATTCTCCCTAAAATATTTTTTATTTCTAGATATCAACTACAATAGTCTAAGCAGTTCAGTTCATAGTTTATTAGTACTGGCTTTGAATTTCCTTATGCTGAATCTTATTACGGCATTACAAAACAATTTCACCAAATAACATACTCGTAAAAAAGCTTTTTTGTGGTTATTTGTTTTTCGAATCGTAAATTTACTATTCCGTAAATTCCAGAGCGTAATATTCGATCACTCGAGTGACATTTAACATTCTTAAGGCATTTCTTTTATTTGGTAATTTCACTCACGCGACGTATATATAGATTAGCATAATATGAATAACATAGTAAATGCTTTTTTTTTTGTTTCCCACATAACGGGCAAATTTCATATATGCCTTTTTTCAAACTAATGATCTTAGATTTCTTTATTTTATAACAGACTAAGGTCACTGCTCATAAATACACTAAAGCCTAATTAAACAATGGCCCCTGCCTACGACAACAAAGCATTTATATTTAAACGTACCATTAATTGTAAACTGCCCTTTACCTCTATAGCAATTCCTTCGCGATTATTACTTTGACGCTCTTTCAAAAAACCTCTCTCCGTGATAATTTGCAAAACTTGGCTGTCATCGAAAAAAATCAACGATCAATAAATCAATAGTTTTTGAACCTGAATACATCATTCGCTAAATTATCTATTTTTTAAGGTTTCCAAATCCAAATACAAGTTCCTTTGAAATTAAGATGACTGCAGGACTCTAATGGAAAAAAAACTTTTTTTAGTCAAAACCGAGGATAAATATATTTATAGAATAAATATAATAATACAAGACATTAATCAACTTGCGATAAAAACAGCCCAAGCCGGTTTAGACAGGATAAGATACATACACCAAAAAAAAGGAAACCTTTGACTGTTTTGGTTACGATTATCATTTACTTTTTAAATGCAGAACATATTTATCAATGCATGTTTGTCTTTAACAAGATTTGATCCCGCAAAAAATAAAGTACCAGTTAATTACCAATAAGATATCAAGATAAGAATCCCACAGTAGCTAATAAACAACCGTATTAGTACTCACGTTCACTTTGTAGGCATTAAAAACTTTAAAAATAGTGCAAAGACATGAATTAAAACATAAATTCTCACTTAACCCTTTCCTATCTCTAAAAGCATTGTTTGTTTATCGTCGAGATAATGCTACACCAATTGAAAATTGGTTCCAAGACTAAAAAAGTGCGAAAATTTTATCGCACTGTGGCGCGATGGGTTCTCTACTTATTCATTAAATAAATAACCATACTTTTACGATTCAAAACTATAACTTACAATAATCCTTCTTAATCACTTAACGGCCTTTAATGACCACTGCCAAAAAGGGCTAGTCATTATCGCCACGTTTAGCAAGTGGATTGGCGATCGCAGTATCAAATCTCGTTCCTTAGACGGTCTCATTACCCTGTCTAATTTTCTGGGTTTACCTTTCACTCGGGAAAAAAGGGGACGGTAAACTCTGTTGCCAATACTACACATAGTAATACAAACACTAATAATTGATTAGCAATTTTGTATAGTAGTAGTATAGTGTGTAATATAGTAGTAGTAGGTATTGCTAATAAAATAAATATTCGGATCTATAATATGCATAATTGTCTTGCTTAATGAGCTTTGAAAATTAACTGCAGGACATCCCGTTAGGCCTCTCCCGTCAAATGGAATGTTCGCCAAGTACATTGGCAATTTGAGCACGAGATGCTTCCTATCATCGCGGATACCCTAATTTCAAGCGTATATTTTACAAGAAGAAGAATTTTTTTAACGGCTTACGACACCAACGGGACGAAAGACGTGATATCTACCATACAGCGTATTATAATATATACATCTATACATATAAATAAAATTGGAGTGTCTGTTTGTAATATTGATATAACCTTTGTTTTTATTATTTACTACATGTATATGAATATATATACTGTACATACACCAAAATATTTTTTTACAATTTTTGTCCGTCTGTCTGTCTGTCTGTCTATCTGTCTATACCGGCTAATCTCTGATACGGCTGGACCGATTTTACCAAGACTTGAAAAAAAAATACTGTTCCAATTAAGTGTGAAACGGCGGGCAAAGCCGCGGGAGGCAGCTAGTATTATAATAAAATTAAACAAACCGATAGTCTAGTGTCCGAAAAAAGTCACGATAGCCGAGTGGTTGGGTGGTCGGAAAATCGAGTTGAGAGACCCGAGTTCGATCCCCAGTTGGCAGACTCGTACCAATGGGTTTTTCAAAAACTTATGTACGAATTAAATCGTTGGCTTGGACATAAAGACGGCGACGGGCTCACCACCTGTCACGTTGACCCGAAAATATCTTCGGTGAAAGGTGGGTCGAAGGGACTTAAATGTCTAGACTAGACCTCTGTCTACCTGCTACCTGCTGTATTGGGAATTGCGTGAGAGAATACAGAACCCCAATAAAGCAGCGCTCCAATGAGAGGAACGTGCCTTGTTAAACAGATGAGCTTTTAAAATCGTTCACATTCTTTTACACGCATTTCGCATAAAAATAGCTCACTGTGTCTGACTTGGTAGCGCTCTAGATATGCCTACACGATGGCATTGGGCTAATAAATTAATGCATGAATATTTACACCGTTATCCTAAAATGAATCTGTATAAAGCAATTTCCTCCACGATTATCAAAAAAAAATTTATGTATAGTAATACTTTGAATATATACACACAGAAAAAAGTGGAAACCTGTTCTGTCACGTAGGGATAAGTAAAGATAATGAATTTTTCTACGTGACGTGAATACACGTTAAAAAATGAAAGTATTGCTACTTGCCTTAGTTTTTTTTTTTTAAATTTATAAAGTATTTCTAGTTTACTTTAATCGTGCAATACATATATACATTTAAGATAGGGACAACATCACATATATTGCTCCGATTCCAAAGTAAGATGCTAAAGCACTTGAGATTTGGCAATCGGAAACAACGAAGGTACCACAAACACTCAGACCCGAGAAAATGTAGAAAAGTGTTTTTTTCTATATTGCCCTGACCGGGAATCTAACCCGGGACCTCGAGATGGTAACACCTTGAAAACCGGTGTTTACACCACTCGTCCACGGAAGGTGTCAATTTTATAGATTTCTGAAACATATAAGTTACACTTAAGTTTTTGTTGTCAAACCAATAAAAAGCAAGCAGCCACAACAGGCATTAATATCAGGCATTTATTCAGTATAGAAAGAGATTAAAAATTTCAGTTCCTACATGCATCGTAAGACACGACGGTTCGAAGGCAAGAGCTTTGCACAGTATCGCAGAGGTTGCCAAGAGAGTTTCCACTTTACAGATTATAGACAACTTGAAATAAATAGTCACTATGAACTTTTACTTAGATGGTTCATAATTGCAATAGACGCCTAATTATGATAATTTATTTGCTGCTAAAATTATCTATACTAGTTATATTTTTTTCATTGATATCTCTGCATTACTAACATTTCGTTGTTTACCTTCCAACTTGCTACATTAAAATCAATGAATTATAGTATTATTACAGTTACTTCTATGTAAATGGCCATATCACATAATACTTCCATCCACATTTTCCAAAAACAGCACAGTCTACTTAGTTAAATACCATGAACGAGACCATATTTGTTCAAGTTTAAAGTTATAATTGAAAACAATGTACAAGTGTGGGCGTCGCAAATTTTATCTGTAATGACGGCGGTGACGTCACAAGTTAATGTTAGTACATGTTACAAGACTAAAATCTCTTCACTCGTTGGCAAATTACCACTAAAATTTTTACGTACTATTATTAAATTTTTGTTATAAACATTATTATTTTTTACAATAAAGTGACACAGGGGCAGTGAAATTTTCTAGACAGAATGTGTTAGAATGAATAAAATTCGTTCTTTCATTCAGTCTGATCCTCTATGGACTACATTATAAAGGAATATTTATAAAAGAAAAAGATAACCTAGTTTATAGTGTCAGGGTCAACGATAAGCAAACGATGAAATGTTCGAGATCCGTCAGAAGTAAACATATGTGATCACACAAACCGAGTGATAGATCGCAAACATTCACATTGATCAGAATATGCATGTTTGTACACAAGTTATGGATGTTTATGTGTATTTAAGTACATTGTACCGTTGCCTTGGACATTGAGACGCCGAGAAGACTAGACTGACGAGGTAGCCAGCGAAAACAGATCATCAAGTGTCATGATCCTTACATCCGTTTCGCTTCTTTCAAATTCATCATTTTATTTCATACCCGTACGTCTAGGTATCCGAGTACTCTTGACCCTCGCGTTTTCAAGCTCCTCATATGGTCTTCGAAAGTCTCCTAGTCTCGAACTACCTCGACACCTTCTAATATTAAATTTACTATAAATATTTTCATATACCATTCGGTTTTCACTCATTCACTCTTTGTGCCCAAACCATTGAAGCACGCACATATTAATTTTAATGATAAGATCATCTTTCAAACCTGCCATATGGCGAATCTCTTCGCTTCGTTTCGATCGGCCAAGGTTACGCCGCACATTTTACAAAGAGATCGCATCTCCACAGCATTCAAATTGCTTTTTAGCTTTTCTGATAGACACAGGTTTCGCTGCCGTATAACAAAGTCGGTACCAGCACTGCGTTATGAATTACGTGCACATAAGCAAGTCGTGCACTTCTCACTACACATTTCTATTAAATTTAAATTAAAACCTTCTTGGTTGGGTAATGTATACACCGGATTTCATGGTGTCGATTCCCAGGCGGGTCAAAATATTGTTTTAAGTGTTGTTTCTGACTCCATAACACAAATGCTTTAGTTATTTACTTTTGGCATATGATGTAGGCTTAAATATGTATTTATTTATTTAAAAAATGCCAGAAATTTAACAATGTACTTGGTGCGATTCATGATCGAGACTCGGCTATTCAACGTCGTCTTAAAAAAAGTCTCTTAATCTTCCCATCGTAATTATTACAATGTAGATTTAACACATGATAGGCACTGACAATTAGATTATACTCAACTTCGATTTATCGCAATGTAAGCCAATTAGTGTCGAATGTTCTAGAAGCCTTGATCTTTTTAAATAACGTTTACGCTGAAAACTAACTGGACTCTATTATTAGCGATGATGAGCTTGATACGGAGTAATTATGAGATGAATACAAAGCATTTAGAAAAAAATGGACATTGGTTTTTCTATAATATATTATTGTTATTATACCGTCACGTATAATCCCTAACGATGTAACAATGAATACATACCTTTTCGCCACTGGCAAATTCAATATCATCTTCATACACTCAAGTCTAATCTGAATACTCAAGGCCCTTCGCACTTCTTTCTTAATTTTTTTATATGTTATTTAAAAAAGAAGACGTTAAAAAGAATTTAGTTCATATAAATTATACTGCTATTAACGGCATATAAGAAACCGCAGGACGAAGGCCTTCCCCGTAAGGAGGATTTGTCATAATCACCGCAGTCAGCAACCGATTGGCGATCACACTAGCAAATGGCTAGCATCACAGTCCTTTTTTTAAAATTAATGTATATACATAATTTATATATGACATAATTTTTGTCAGTATTTTTTAAATTGTCTTCTCGATAACAATAGTAATTTGAAGTTTGGCTTTTAGTAAACTTATGAGTACATGAAACTCACTAGGAGAAAGGTGATGATATTTCCTTACGCCAATATATCACTCAGGTCAGATTTTCTTGTCATTAAATAAAATCGAAACATGTAAGAAAGCCAATACCATTAATAGCGGAATCAAAAAATAAACATCTTTACGCCATTCCCATGCAGACAGAGGTCAAGACAAATAAGTCCTTTTGAACCACCTTCCGGGGAAGACTATATTGGGACAACTTGATAGGTGATGAGCCCGTCGCTGTATTTATATCCAAGCCAACGATACAAATCGTACGTAAATTTAAAAAACCCATTGGTACGAGCCTAGGGGATCGAACTCAAGTTTTTGGCTCGAATTAGTAACGAAATCACATTGGAATTATTTTTCATATAAGTATCATCTTTATTATGTCTTAATTTTAAATTGACATCAAATGGTGGTCAACTGTTATAAGTGCACCATCGTCACCACGGCCTGCAAAAGTCAACTGCATGACATAGACTTCTCTCGTACGGGAGGGTTAATAGTGTGTATAAATTCATATTTATCATACATATAGTGTGAATAAATATGAATTTATACACACTATTAACCCTCCCGTACGAGAGAAGTCTATGTCATGCAGTTGACTTTTGCAGGACGTGGTGACGATGGTGCACTTATAACAGTTGACCACCATTTGATGTCAATTTAATCCATTTAGCACTACCTACAGCCGATCTCAATCTTAGACATTTAGGGTAAAATATTAATATAACGTACATTAACATAACGCATATTAAACTGCGTGGCCTAAAGGTCTAGATACCAGGCCATAAACTCCAAAAAAATATTAAACTGTGAATTGAGACGCCTGCCAAAGCTTGATGTATATACAAAAACCCGTATCGATGATCTGACTACCTTCGTCATTTAAGAATACGCCATGTTGAGTCATGACATTGTATACATTATCTAAAAAAATCTGGACTGTTAATTACATCATTCGTAATGACTACTATAAACGAATATCTGCCTTATATCAAGGCCTTAAGGTATTTTATACACCCTATATTTATCGATGCAACCGATATCTTTATGCACAGATAATAATTTGAAATCGATAAAACCGTATAATTAGTTTAGAAGTTCTTTATAACAAGTTAAAGTTAAATTAGTTGCTGTCTTCACTAAGGTCAACGCTTTTTTGTATACCTTAATCGAGAATCGATGACGATTAAAACAATTTAAATAATAATATAAACAATAATGAGGATGTTAGGGTGATACAAAAAATAAAGAATTTTTAATTTAATAAAATAGTTTATTTTTATGTAAGAAATAATGTAACATTACCATATATTACTGCATAATAGGGTCAAGAGACCGTTTTCGATCCCAAGGTGGTAGGCTCACCAATAGGTTTTTCTTTTCATAAGTTATGTATGATTTAAATCGCTGGCTTGGACATAAAGACGGCGATAAGCTTACCACTTGTCACACTGTCTCATAAAAAATAACTTAATGAGAGGTGGGTTGAAAGAACTTAATTTTCTTGACCTCTATATACCCCTGTATAATCAATTGCGTGAAGATGTAAAGTTAGTATGTATATTTTAAATCTCAGACGGCTTTGGGCTACCTTTGACCACGATTGTCCAATATAAACTTCGGTGAAATTTGGGTCGAAGGACTAAACTGTCAAGACCGTTCACCACTGCAGCATAAAGCATACTTTTGTTGTTGTTTTTTTTTTTTAATAATAAACCTCTTTGATACTTTTAAACTGTGTTAATACCGTTAGGTAGATGACACATTAAAATTAAAAAAGATTTATCTCTATATGTCAGTTGTTTTTCTATTAATTTGTTTTTAGAATTTAACTAAAAAATTAATTTTGACGTTTTATTACAAAAAGGAAATATTACGAAACAAACGACGAAAATAAATAAATAATAAATTTGTTAGGTTTATTTAACATTTAACGCAGTATCAGTAAGAATAGCACAAATCTTTTTTTTTTTTGTTTTACACCTGTAAACGCTAGACCACAAACATCTTTAGACACCAACAATTAAAAGATCTTGGTTCGGAAGTGTTAATGCATCTACCATGTACTCTCAGGCCTTTCAGATTTACACCCATTTCGTTGTCCTTAAACTGAAAGAACTACATGTACCAGTTTCAGCCTAACCTAACCAGAAAATGGTACAAATATAAAATGAAAATCAAATTATACTTGAAAAATGATGCTTTAAATTTGTTTATAAAATATGATAATACTTATCCTCCGCTCTACTGTTACGATATACGGTACATAACAATAGTATAAAATAACAAATACATTATATTAATTCAATATAGACTGATATCGATATTTCATATCTAAAATTGATGATTCCCATGACTCATTCGAAAATAACTCCTAACCAAAAACATAATTAAGTTATTAAATCTATGCGTTGGTTAATTATAAAGATGACAGCTATCAGTTAAACACAACAATAGTTAAGATCGATTAGTAAGCCGGAGTTTTTGAGCCTAAGGCCGTATTTATATTAGCCAACAATATGGCGGCCATTGAGTAATTTAAACGGTGTATTGTTTTTTATTACTGTTATGCTTTTAATGATAAATACAACTTATGATACTGGGATGATCCAATGTCTAGACTATTTGATTCTGACAGCCGCCATTTGACCAGATCTTACCTTAGAGCTAAGTTTTTAATATTAATATCTTATGAAATGGGTTCAGAGAAGAACATTGAATGTTTTTTCATAAGCGTCAATAGCCTAATATTGCGGACTACGACACATTACGGCGCTGGTTCGAGCCCGCCACGTGACTATTGTCGTGCACAACCGACCCCGGGCACAATCATTGCAACTTAGTTGGCGTGCTTAACAGGAATAACAGTTATTTTAAATAAAAATAGATAAATATCTTCACGCAATTCCCAATACAGGGGTAGACAGAGGTCTAGTCTAGACAATTACGTCCCTTCGACCCACCTTCCACCGATGATCTTTTCGGGACAACGTGACAAGTGGTGAGCCCGTCGCCGTCTTCATGTCCAAGCCAACGATATGATTCGTACAGAAGTTCTTGAAAAACCCTTTGGTACGAGACTGCCGCCTGGGGATCGAACTCGGGTCTCTTGACTCGAAATTCCGACCAACCACCACTCGGCTATCGTGACTTTAACATTATTTGTATTATTTTTAAAACATCTTATAATGTGCACTCTGCAAGCAACCGAAGTTTTGGAAACAAAATAATAATAAAATATCCAATCCAATATCCGCTTAGTATCGGTATAAGAATATAACACGACCTATCTTCCCGGAGGTGTTGTAAAAGAAGAATAAGGAGAAAGCCAAGAAAAATACCACTGACATTAGCCATATCAAAATTCCGCAAACCGTTGACGGACAGCATCTGAGATGTGAGGTTTCTCGTACTTAGGTTGCCGGTCCGCTTGTTAAGTGTAGCAATTATGGCAAGACCTTCCCTCCTATGAGGCCTAAGTCCTGCAATGGACTATAACAGTCCGTTATGTACGAGTATATGTTGATACACATACTCGTACATAACAGACTTTCTTATTTGACAAATGGTAACTATTAACTTGTAGCAGGATCACTAATACATTGGTATCGGTTAAGTAAAAATTTTGATTTGTTATAAAACCTGATACCATTTCTATAAGTCCGGTTATAGGCGTATTTAAAAAAAAACAGATTTGCGAAGTGTGTTGTACTAATAAGAATATGGGCATTTTTTTCAATCGAATGATTATGACAAATGTTTTCGCTCTGCTTCACAAAAATATTTTTCCCGTTTACCGGCCGTAGCTATACTATATAAGGCCGTAGCTATGCTATAGTAAGGCAGTAGTCCCTTGCTCATCTGTGCTCGTATGTCCATCTATTGGATGTTCCATTTCAAATTCGTTTTTCCTCAATACTAACATAAGATTTTTTTAAAATACTGCTCATCGTCAAATTTTTCCCGGAACTCTGTTTAAGAGTTTAACAACAAATTACAATCATGCTAGATCTGGCTAAATCGATGTGCGGCTATCATTTATATATTAGCGCCATCTACCGAAAGACCAGCTAACTAACTGGTTATGCGGATTGGAAGTAAAATATATCTCTGTTAACAACTTTCACCGCAACCTTATGGCGGCGCCAGGTATATAACCGACACATTCAATGAAAAAAAATAATAATTTTTAATATTAATTATATCGCCCTTCTATCGTCTTCTACTTACTTACTTATATTTAAATTTATTAGAAAATACCTTTCACTCGAAAAAACAATGTATGTCTTCCTAATAGTAACCATTTTTTTTTATAGAAAAGTGAGGCAAACGAGCAGGTGGCTCACGTGATGGTAAGTGATTACCGCCGCCCATGAACACCTGCAATACCAGAAGCATAGCAGATGCGTTTGGGGGGGGTTTGGTGTGGGCCTCCGGTTGCGTTTCGCCTGGTGAGTGCAGGTAGCACTCACCAGACGAAACGCAGAAGTTTGTTAAACTTCTACTTCACGCCGGTATTCTGTGAGGTCGTGGTATATAATATATAATATATAATAGAATATCTAAAAATTTAAATTTTATTCTAAAAATTTATTATACGTACGTAAATTTATAGATATTTCGGAAATTGGATTTCTTTTTATATAGTTAGTGTTTTATATGACAAGTTTAACATGATTGGTGTATTTTTGGTCGTGAGCCCGTCGCCGTCTTTATGTCCAAGCCAACGATATAATTTGTACATAGGTCTTTAGAAAAACCCATTGACCACTTGAGGATCGAACTCGGGTCTCTTGACTCGAAATTCCGACCACCCAACCACTTGGTTATCGTGACTATATGAAATTACGTGACTATATGAAATTATTATCATAACATCATTTTTTTTAAATGTATTACAGCGCCATCTAGTTCTCACACAGCGAATCTTCGCCTTCGTTATTATTCCATTAAATAAATAATAAAATTAAATAAACATTTAAATGATAAAACACATTTGTACCTTTCTAAACCCTGATAGCCAAGTCGGTAGTGACCAGCCTTGGAAGCCCAAGGCAACGTCACTACCGACCAAGCAAGAGTTGCAGGGTCGAATTCTGCAAGGGGCAAAAATTTCTTTATTGACTTAGAATGTTTGTACTCGAGTCCAGCATGCTTACATGAATATATGAATATTTATGTCAGTAAATATATATGTATGTAATTATATTGTACGTACCGTTAGCTTGGCCACTAAGACGGCAATGGCATCACCACCCGTCATGTCGCCCGAAATAATTTTCGGTGAAAAGTGGGTCCAAAGCAGTGGCGGATTTACCAGCAGGCTGAGTAGGCTGGAGCCTAGTGCGGTCAATTTCAAGGGCGGCAGATTTAACACATCAACGCCGATGAATCGTGTTTATTATTTTAATTTTTGAGATAGATTCTTATCATTAAAATGATTCTCAAGAAAAAGTTATAAAATATATAAAAATAAGAAAGTTAAAAAATAAGAGTCACGATAGCCGAGTTGGGTGATCGGAATTCGAGTCGAGAGACCCGAGATTGATCCCCATGTGGCAGGCCCGTGCCAAAGGATTTTCACAAAAACTTTTGTACGATTTATATCGTTAGCTTGGACATAAAGACGGCGACAGGCTCACCACCTGTCTCGTTGTCCCAAAAATATGAAGATGAAAGGTGGGTCGAAATGACTAAATTGTCTAGACCTCTGTCTACCCCTGTATTGGGATTGACGTGAAGATATGTTTTTTTATAAAAATGTTTCCCAGTGCTTTCGAGTGTCTTCTTTTCTAATCTGGGGAAAATTAAGATTTGTCGATTAGAAAAATGAATATGGCCGTTTTTAACAATAAAAAATAAAAATTGAATACTCTTTTTTAAAATTTTTTTCTCATTGAAGACGCTCGAAGAACCCCCCTATTTTGCTCAATCATGACTGCATAAAATGGTCGTTGTTTAAGAATATATCTTTTTTTATTTCACACTGTTTGTATTTTTTTTTAATATTATTTTTTCAAGTAAGTATGTAAGTACCACAAGCTTCTTCCACCCGTATAACACTTCTGTTATAGCGAACACTTATCTGCAGGTGAACCGATTACTCTTTCGCCAGCTCTGAGCTCTCGGGTTTCTATTACGGACAGGTCAATGTAGAAAATCACTTTTTCTATAATGTCTCGGGTCTACGTACCTTCGTTGTTTCCGATTCCATTACACAAGTGCCTTAACTACTTACTTTGTGATCAAAGCAATGTATTTGATGTTGTCCTTATCTATGTGTTTGTTATGGCAGTAGGATAATCGGATCTATCGTTAAGAAATATTTACTGCCTTTGATTACTGTTTATAGCCACAAACTACTAAAATGACGGTCTGATACGCCAATCTGGATCATAGAGTAATTTAATTTTGTTCGGACGTCGTTAATTTGCATTTAAAACAGCCGACTATTGAAATGGATCGCTTTCAACTCATGACATAATTTCTACGCAACTTGATCAGTCATAACATTATGCCTAAGTGTATATGAAACAAGAGAAGTTCCTAGTACTTTCGCAATGAGGTTAAGCTCCAATAAACTTCCTTTCAACACTTACCTTTCAAGGGTTGAGCAACACTCAGTCTACCTGTGTAGATAGTAATAATAGTGTAGTGTCTATACGAGTGCATGCCTTTATGTTTAACAGACATCAGTTTATTCATGGCATAAAAAGGTAAAACAGATTCAATAAGCAATAATCTGAAAGGTCTACAAGGCTATATTACCATTACTTAGTTATCTTGGAAGGGCGGGGTCCCATGGCACAAGTATTTACATAATACTAAAAAGGTTGATTCCAAACCCTTGTTTGTAAGAACAACGTACAGTAATGAAGTAATAAATTTTTCTTTTTATTAGGAGGATATGCTATAATCGCTACCCTATACAAAAAGCTGACAATCATAGTACATTTAGTTTTTCATTTTATTTTAAATGTAGATTTAAAGTGCACTTTAACATTTTAACCACCTGTCACGTTGCCCCAAAAATGTCTTCCGTGGAAGGTGGGTCGAAACGACTTAATTGTCTAGACCTCTTTCTGTCCATTGGGAATGGTGTGAAGATATTTTTAATGTAGATAAAATATGTACGGGTGTATATTGTATGTTTTATTATTCTTAAGAGAGAAAGGTAGACTATTTCATAGGGTAATAGACATTATAATGCAGCAAGATATTCCACTCCTAGTTCAATACTATTACGGCTTAGAAATTAAATGTTCTGCAGTGACATTTAATTTAATTATTCCAGCAGTGATATTTAAACAGCCTATCAATATATCGCAAATATATTATAAATTACGTATTGACACCAAAAATTGATTAACATGTCACCCACACAATTGTCTAAAATATAACAAAAGAAATAAATTAAGCTTTTTATAGTTTTCTTAATAGCACCCATTAATTAATGTTACATGACGTAACACGTAACGCGTAAACACCGGTTTGCAAGGTGTCGCCATCTCGAGGTCCCGGGTTCGACTCCCGCTCGGGTCAATGTAGAAAAACCACGTCTTCTACGTTTTCCCGGGTCTGGGTGTTAGTGGTGCTTTCGTTGTTTCCGATTCCCATACGACAAGTGCTTTAGCATCTTACATTGGGATCGGAGAAATGTATGTGATTATTATCTATATATAGATTATATTATATATGTACATTTCATGTAAGAATATTTTGATGATTCTATAGTATTGTGTACGTATTCTAAGAAGCTCACGATTACGATACGACGATTTTTTATAAAATATAAAAATAAAATCTTCCCCATCCTTATTTATGTAAGAAAGTTGATGTAACCAAATGTATCAAGTCAAAACTTTCTTCATTCTTAAGGGAGCAAACTCTGTGATAAGCCTCGAGCCAAGCCGCCAGTACTGTTTTTGTAACTCCGATGTATTAGAATCTATTTATTAGATATTATTCGAATTGATCAGTAATAGAATTTATTCACTATGCGTATGTTTTGGATCAAAATACTAACATTTTAAGAAAATATGGTAGAGCTTATAATCGCGATACAAATGTTTAAACTATACGGTGCAATACACTATGTTCCTTTTTATTAATATTTTTGACAATTTGCAATGTGATTAGTTAATTATCAATATTTCATTTTCAACATTTCACCGGAGCTTATTTGAGACTTCTTTTTGAAGTGAAACTTCTTTAGAATCGTTGTGATTTGAAACCGGATACAACGGAAAAAGCGACAGGTAAGAGACACAAATCCAAAAATGTGTACGATGACGCCGTAAAAGAATGAGACAGAAATATACATACTATTTTACAAATAAACTTTGTAATTATTCTACTCTTGTTATACTTTAAGTTAAATGAAGTTTAAATTATATGTATTCATCTCATTCTTTTGTTGATTTACTGAAGTTTCACTTCTATCGTGTGTGAATCGCACACTTCAATTTTATTAATCAATGTTTCTTAATCAGTGTTTCTTCCTATGACTTTAGTTATATATTTATTTATATTATGACAGCCTATTTACTTATTTATAAATTTTAGTTCTCTAACAACTTTTAAACCTTCGTTTTAAATATGTACATAACGGCCTGCAAAAATCTACGAGTTTACTTTCCGAAAAAAAGTATTCTCTGTCTTTACCCAGGGCTCAAGTTCAGTTCAGAGTCACTTGAGTTAAAAATTATTGAGTGTCCATATATTTTCACCCCTTTTGTCTTCCTAAAGGGATAATTTTCAATATAAAAACAATCCTTGGTCCTCCCAAGGCGCTCAAACTATGTCTGTGAAATTTAATAATGTAAAAAGGTACACCGGTTTATGCGTTAAAAGGTAATAAAAAGACAGATAGAGCTACTTTCGCATTTATAATATTAGTGTCGATTATGCTATTGTAGAATAGGATATATCTTAGTAAACCTCTGTTTTCTCCCTTTTTCTCTCGCAATTTCACAACACACACCACTGTATTGCTTCTACTGGAATTGACACAAAGATTAAGTATTTGTCATAATCTTACATATGATGAACCTGTCACCGTTTATTTGTCTAAGCCAACAATGTAAATCATGCATAAGTTAAAAAATCGTTCTATCCACTCTATATTTAATAGAAATGTCATAAACGATGAAAGTCGGCTTGTAAAACAATTAACATAATATACATATAAAACAAACTTATTCCATTCATTCTTTCGCGATAGGAAGGAAAGCGACCACACATTTATATAATCAGACATACATGACAACTATGTTTTTGCAATCTGCATGAATTAATATCGCATTAACGGAGTCTAATAATGAAGCCCCTGTATAGGAAGCTACGGAAGTCTACGCATATAGACGGTGAGAGTTAAAGATATGGCGCCAAGGTTCATAGGTCAAGAGCACAACTCGGTTTGCTTAAATATCATTGTATATTTATTAGATGAACTGTAATTTAATCGGAAATTTCATTTTTTATTTGCATATTAACCCAATTTTAGTGCTTGAAGCTTGTGACTTAAAGTTAATGTAGTACGTTTCAATCTCCTCTGAAATTTATTAAGATAAGTTCAATAATAAAAATAAAATATGTTAATAGATTGAGGTTTACTAGAATATTACTAGAATAAGCTTACGGCAAAAATCGCACTTATATTAATTTCATTTAACCTGTTGTTTATATAAAATTACTTTCTAACTGATTTTTTTTTCTGTTTTTATGAAGATATTTATTTATTACAAATATAATATAATATCTTCACGCAATTTCCAATACAGGGGTAGATAGAGGTCTAATCTAGGCAAATAAGTCCCTTTGAACCACCTTCCACCAAAGATATGTTCGGGACAAAGTGACAGGTAATGAGCCCGTCACTGTTTTAATGTCCAAGCCAACGATATAATTCGTACATAAGTTTTTGAAAAACCCATCGGCGCAATCCTGCCACCTGGGAATCGAACTCGAAATTACGACCACCCAAACACTCGGCTATCGAGACTTTTTTTTGCCAGTTATTATTATTTTTTTTTAATTATTTTATTCAGTTGTATGTTGTTTGCTGTATTTCGTTATATTTTTGTGTTACATATATATAAATAAAATAAATATAAATATCTTCACGCAATTCCCATTACAGGGGTAGACAGAGGTCAAGTCTTGACAATTAAGTCCCTTTGACGCACCTTCCACCGAAGATATTTTCGGGACAACGTGACAGGTGGTGAGCCCGTCGCCGCCTTTATGTCCAAGCCAACGATGAAATTCGTACATAAGTTTTTGAAAAACTCATTGGTACTGCCACCTGGGGATCGAACTCGGGTCTCTCGACTCGAAATTCCGACTACCCAACATCTCGGCTATCGTGACTATTAGATTAGAGTGTTACGTGTATAATTAGTTTATATAGTAGTAAATAAAATTTTGAACGAATTCAATAAATTACCTTGGGACAAGCGCACGCGCAGCCCCACGAATTGCCTTAAGATAAGCTATCCTGCTATACATTTCGTAGTATCAGATTTGTCATGTTGTTCATACTGGTTTTACTGTATTTAAGATTTGTGATCAAGAGACAAAAGAGAGACTCCCTTTTGTCTCTTTCTTTTGCAATTTTATGTACATTTCATACTTTTTTAATGGCCTGTTAGTCTACAGCAGGACACAACCCTTTCTTCCACGAAGAAGTTTTTATAATCACAACGCACATGCACTCTAGATGCTGCTGCTGTTTTTTAAGATGGCTACCTCGCCAACTGTCTCCATTATCATTTTATTTCTCTTATGTCATTCACGGGAAGAAATGAGATGGTACATTTTTACACCGACACCACGCTACTACATATATATAGTTATAGATATTAAAACGTTCTAAAATTAGTTTTACTAATAAATATTAGTATACTATAGAATAAAAATGTACTAAAGAATATTCTAGATCCTTTTAGAACAATACAAAATGGAAACATCACCAACCTCCTTTCGCGCCTTTTCCTTCTAGACGTACTGGTTCCCTTGATTGTTCTGTACAATGTCATCATCTTGAATGCGTTTTATAAAAATACACTTGTCACAACACTAGTTAATAATTATATACAGAAGTATAATTATAAATAGAGATTATTAGATTTTATTCACCTTTGATAAACTTTTAATAACACTTATACTAGTAAAAAATAACATTATTTTTCACACTTCACTAGCGATTTGAATCGATATGGTTTTCCTTGACCTGAAAAAGAAAAAGAGGTATATTATATATATTGGGAAAGCATTATTTTATAAATATTTGAAATCGTTTCAATAATATTGCTTTATGATTTTTTTAATATTGTTGCTTTATGATTTGACGGCTACTGTGGTCAAATTACGAACACACAGATTTCCAAGATGTTAGCCCTGAGGTGTTTGGTTTGATACCGGGTTAAAATAGAAAACCTACTTGTCCATATTTTCAAGGGTTTTTGATACCTTCGTTGTTTCTGATTCCATAATACAAGAGCAATTTGTAATGATGTTAAAGATTTTTTTATAATTTTGTAACGCCACCAGAATAAACAATATTATATGAACTTATAAATTGAGACAAACTCACTTATAAATAAAATAAATATAAATATCTTCACGCAATTCCCATTACAGGGGTAGACAGAGGTCAAGTCTTGACAATTAAGTCCCTTTGACCCACCTTCCACCGAAGATATTTTCGGGACAACGTGACAGGTGGTGAGCCCGTCACTATTTTAATGTCCAAGCCAACGATATAATTCGTACATAAGTTTTGAAAAACTCATTGGTACTGCCACCTGGGGATCGAACTCGGGTCTCTCGACTCGAAATTCCGTCTACCCAACATCTCGGCTATCGTGACTATTAGATTAGAGTGTTACGTGTATAATTAGTTTATATAGTAGTAAATAAAATTTTGAACGAATTCAATAAATTACCTTGGGACAAGCGCACGCGCACGAATTGCTCCACGAATTGCCTTAAGATAAGCTATCCTGCTATTCGTTGCATTTCGTAGTATCAGATTTGTCATGTTGTTCATACTGGTTTTACTGTATTTATGATTTGACGGCTACTGTGGTCAAATTACGAACACACAGATTTCCAAGATGTTAGCCCTGAGGTGTTTGGTTTGATACCGGGTTAAAATAGAAAACCTACTTGTCCATATTTTCAAGGGTTTTGATACCTTCGTTGTTTCTGATTCCATAATACAAGAGCAATTTGTAATGATGTTAAAGATTTTTTATAATTTTGTAACGCCACCAGAATAAACAATATTATATGAACTTATAAATTGAGACAAACTCACTTATAAATAAAATGTTGTTACAATTTTGCTTATTAAATTTTTTCTCCGTCAATTACCACTTTTTTCGTCAAACTTTGCCGATGTTGAAACAATTATCTTGCTATTTAAGATCGTAGAAATCAATCCAGCGCTTTTTGAGGTATAATTGGTGTAAGTAAACTGATTTTGATTTACATATATGACGATAGCCGAGTGATTGGGTGAAGGGAATTCAAGTCAAGAGACCCGAGTTCGATCCCCAAGACTCGTGCCAATTGTTTTTTTCGAAACTTATGTACGATTTATATAATTGGCTTGGACATAAAGACGGCTCACCAACTCTCACGTTGTCCCTAAAAATTTCTTCGGTAGAAGGTGGGCCTAAAATGACTTAATTGTCTACACTAGACCTCTTTCTACCCCTGTATTCGGAATGACACGTCATTACCAATACATTCCCAATTCATCAAGATATTTTTAGTATGTATTTATTCCAAATGCGCTTCAAAACATTTTGCAAAAAGAGCCTGATATTTAATGTATAGTTAAGCAATTTTTACAACGATGTGAGAGCCATTGCAATATCAATAAATACTAATTAATAATTATATACAGAAGTATAATTATAAATAGAGATTATTAGATTTTATTCACCTTTGATAAACTTTTAATAACACTTATACTAGTAAAAATAACATTATTTTTCACACTTCACTAGCGATTTGAATCGATATGGTTTTCCTTGACCTGAAAAGAAAAAGAGGTATATTATATATATTGGGAAAGCATTATTTTATAAATATTTGAAATCGTTTCAATAATATTGCTTTATGATTTGACGGCTACTGTGGTCAAATTACGAACACACAGATTTCCAAGATGTTAGCCCTGAGGTGTTTGGTTTGATACCGGGTTAAAATAGAAAACCTACTTGTCCATATTTTCAAGGGTTTTTGATACCTTCGTTGTTTCTGATTCCATAATACAAGAGCAATTTGTAATGATGTTAAAGATTTTTTTATAATTTTGTAACGCCACCAGAATAAACAATATTATATGAACTTATAAATTGAGACAAACTCACTTATAAATAAAATGTTGTTACAATTTTGCTTATTAAATTTTTTTCTCCGTCAATTACCACTTTTTTTCGTCAAACTTTGCCGATGTTGAAACAATTATCTTGCTATTTAAGATCGTAGAAATCAATCCAGCGCTTTTTGAGGTATAATTGGTGTAAGTAAACTGATTTTGATTTACATATATGACGATAGCCGAGTGATTGGGTGAAGGGAATTCAAGTCAAGAGACCCGAGTTCGATCCCCAAGACTCGTGCCAATTGTTTTTTTCGAAACTTATGTACGATTTATATAATTGGCTTGGACATAAAGACGGCTCACCAACTCTCACGTTGTCCCTAAAAATTTCTTTGGTAGAAGGTGGGCCTAAAATGACTTAATTGTCTACACTAGACCTCTTTCTACCCCTGTATTCGGAATGACACGTCATTCCCAATACATTCCCAATTCATCAAGATATTTTTAGTATGTATTTATTCCAAATGCGCTTCAAAACATTTTGCAAAAAGAGCCTGATATTTAATGTATAGTTAAGCAATTTTTACAACGATGTGAGAACCATTGCAATATCAATAAATACTAATTACTGCTCATAAAATTTGGTTAAAATCGGTCAATGCTAGATGCCTCTGGCGTTTGAAACAGTTGCTTAATAAAAAGATCATACTCGTAAGACTCGCAAGTTAATCAATACTAAAATATGCAAGTGTGATATTACTGTCAATCATACAGACTAGCAGTGTCCCTGCGGTTTTACTTGCCGTCAATGTAAGTACCATTAGCATTGGTTGCGTTAGTTGCATTCCACTATTATTTCTTTGGGGTTTTCCAAGTATAGTCTAAAAGTTTTGTGAGATATTAGAGTAGCAGAGTAACTCATAGGGTATATAGTATATTTATACATACAGAGATTATTAATCATATATGTATAAATATAAGTTTCGTGACCTGCAATATTAATCTAGGAATACAAACATTCATATTCTTCATAAAAATGTCATTTTTAAAAAATTATAACATTTTAGTGTTTTGATTCTTATGATAACAATATTTGATAGCTGAGTACTATGCAACGAGATTGGTTTCTATTAAATAATACTTGGCAATCTCTATCTAACTCTATACTCTATACATACTAAGTAAAGTTAGGCATATAACATTATACATATGCACTAAGAAACAACAATCGTAGGTAAAATGATATATTAAAATTGACAGTCTATTATATTTTCACATAGCAACGGTAGTCTTTCCGCTTAGAATAAAAAATCATACAACCTAATACGTGCCCATTCTTGTTAAAAAATACCGTTGTACATACACATATAAGTCATCTATTATGTCCATTGAACTTTAATATCTGCAAACCAAAATAGCATCTATGGCGGCGACATAAAGTTTACTGCAATTTCCCTTAACAATGATAGTTGACCATAGGGCAGTAGAAAATAGCGAACAGACCAGTTTACTAGCCCACTAACCGATTGCTGCCGTCTACTATTATTACTCGATTAACATTCCGATTTAATTTAAATTTCGTTATTTCGAGAGAAAATCGATTAGCCTTTCTACTTTCGTCGCCTCCCATGACGTAGTTTGTGGATGAAATATTTTATTTCCACTTTCAACTGTAGCATTTAATTAAGATGGATTGATTAATTTATTTGCATAGAATATTGTTTCTATGTTTTTTCTAATTTTACAGAAAACCAAAAATTCTTGGTTTACTTTTAGGCTAAGTGTCTGATCGAGAATTCGACTTTTGGAATGGTTGGTTTTTTTTTTTTTGTCAAAATTTTAATGATCAAAAATAAGGAGAAAAAAATTGCATGCTGTATTTCTATACATACATTATAGATCTAGATCTCCGTGGACGAGTGGTGTACAAACTGGTTTGCAAGATGTCGCCAGCTCTTAGGTCTCGGTTTCGATTCCCGGTCGGGTCAATGTAGAAAACACTTTTTCTACATTTTCTGGGGTCTGGGTGTTTATCGTACCTTCGTTGTTTCTGATTCCATATTAGTGCTTAAGCTGCTTACTTTGGTAGCAATGTAAAGGATGTTGTCCATATCCAAGTATATATATATAATTTACTTATTACGTAAAAAAATCAATAAACAATTACCTAACCATTTGTTTATCAATGAACTATTTTTATAAATAACACGTTTAAAGTCCCTGTCAAAATATAATAAATATGTTGTCCATCATTTTGTAAATTTGTGAAAAAGTATTAGAAATGTGTAAACAAAAGAAAAGTGTGGAAATGAGTTACCATTATATCTATTAGCGACAAATTATATTAGAAGAAAGAACTTTAATTTTTCAAAAATTTCGACTTCACTGTAAATTTTCTTTCAAACAAACCTTGTCCTAATAAGTGCAAACAAGACACAAATAATAAATATTTTTGCCGCCACACATGTTTTAATTGATATTTACTTAAAAAGATTTAATAATGTCTACGAATTGCTCCTGAAAATCAAAAACCTTGACGTTAACCAATTAAGTTATAATAAAGTACAAGTTAATTGTTATGTGATGCAAGCGTGCCTCGGTGAAAGTGTTCTGTGGATATAATAATTCATTTTAAATTTAATTAACGCCAAATAAATATCACGTTTTATACTACCAGTAAAGTAATCAATCTTATAGGACTTCGTTAAATACGAGCGAGTTCGAACTGTTTATTGTAGACAGTTATTCCGAGCGGTAACGTTTTAAAAATCTACTAGAATCTTTTATTCTGCGTAAGAGACGAAAATAGTTGGCATTGTATTGAACCGAGTGGTTGGGTGGCCGGAATTTCGAGTTATGAGACGATCCCGATTCGATCCCCAGGTGGCAGGCAAATACCAAAGGGTTTTTTCATTGAGACGGCGACGGACTCACCATCTGTCACGTTGCCCCAAAATATCTTCAGTAGAAGGTGGGTCGAATCGACGTAATTGTCTAGACCTCTATCTACCCCTGTATCGGGAATGGCGTGAAGATATATGATAAAGTAAATACCCTAAAAATAAGATTTAAATCGTTGGATAGGACACAAAGACGAGGACAGACTACCTGAAGTTGTCCCTAATAAGCGCTTTTGAAATGTGGCTTCATTGGATTTTTAGTGTTAAGTACCATAGTATTGGTTATTCTGAAATTACTGAAGACTTACCAACCAACCATTCGGCTATTTAGTTGAGCAATGATTATTTGAAAATGCTGGGAAACGACGAACTTATCTCCCAGAATTTATATCATCCACGTTTTATTTTATAGTTTGGTAACCTTTTGTTTTAAATGCCTTCGTTTAATACATTTTTGAAATCAATTGATACAAAATCATAATCAACCACAATTTAAATATGAATGCAATAATACTGTTAGAAATTGATAAAGACATCTGTACACTCATGGACTATTTACGCTTCGTTAACTGTGGACTACTAATTATTGTGATAGACCGCGACGTGATGCAAATGTAACTAAAGACCCGCGTCATGCTAATTTTGATTAATAAAAAAACAAATATGCGATTTCGAAAATGCTTTTCTATTAACTATCACGATAAACTTCGTAGTCAAATTGAAATCTGAAGCGCTTCAAAAGACGGCAGACGGCAGAAGTCGATATTTCGCATCACGCCCGTAAGATTTCTCTTTTATTTTATAAGATACAGATATTTAAATTACAAAGATACAGCTAATACTATTACTTCTGAGATAGAACATAAAATAATAAATAATTGAAATAACATAAAAACATAAATAAATAGATTTTTTGCATTAATAACATTGTATCATTCGTTTAAACAGTTATATAAATGTAATTTAATCATAATTTGAATGTTAATAAGCTAATAAACAAGTCTGTTTAACTTATTAATAATAGAGAATTTTAATATTAAATTTTTTGACGACATCGTTGACGAGTGACGTACACACCGGTTTTCGGGCGACCAAGTGGCGTAAACACTAGAAATGGCGACACTTAGTCACCATCTCTGAGGCACCGACGGATATTAGGTAGTATTTTCTGACATAGATACGGTTATAGTGAGTTTGTTTCTTACATACATACATTACTCTACACTTATATACTCCTGTGAGGAAAAGTTCACTATTTTCGCCACGCTTGGCAAGCGAAATGGCGATCATATCTCAAGAAACCTTGCACCTTAGGCGCTGCCACCCGTCAAAGTCTGGTGAATTTAAGTCGGGGATTTTTCAAGATGGTGGTCCCACCACGTTTCGGTACCAAATGTCGTTTAGAAGGTTTTTCCCATAGTCGTTTCTTTCGAAACCCGCAGGAAGAAAGGGGATAGTATATGCTTACACCTGTGCGTTATATTGTTGACCCAAGACAATAACGTTTAAACCGTAGAGTGGATATAACTGTGATTTTGAAGTCGATAGAGTGCTTTTTTACCAGGACTCGCCAGGTTCAGTGACATACTCTTACATAATTTTTCCTTACGCGTTACTGGGGTAGCAGAGATATGCCGCCAATAGCAGCTTAACTTACTTATCTTCACGCACAGTCGCTATGGGTAACCAGAGAGAATATGTCGACAAGAGTCAGATTCATTATTTTCTTCATACGTGTACGTCCAGGTATCCTAGTAATCTTGACCATCCCTCCTTCGAGCAATTTGCTCACATAGTCATTAAGTTAGTTTCGGCCTACCTCGACAACTTTTAAGTTTAACAATAGCTGTGTTTTGCTTAGTAGGGCGTAGGGTGTATCATCTCAATCCTCGAGGATGACAGTGAACTTTTAACCATCACCGTTTGAAGTTGTTTGCACGTGTAAAATTTGCAGTAGCCATATGATATCTTGAAGAAGAATCCAGCATGATAACGAAAAGAAATAGTTTTTATTTGGAAACAGAATGTTCAAATCGAATGTTGTGATATTATACATACATGATGTTAGTTTAAAGTACTTGAATTTATTTCTTCTTAATGCAATCAAACACCGTATTGTTACATAAATGAAATGTTATTATGTTACGTCACGCAATTAAAACAATAGTTTCTCTTTTGTACATATTTAAATAAAAATTAAATGCAGAACCAAATTTAAATATATTAGTTAACCAAATTAACTTCCTATCTTTACTTAAAATTGTTATTCCGTCCGCTTCATATTTGGCCGGCGCAATCCCTTGAAACATATAAAACACGCCCGCCTCTTTGCCTACATCTATCCACCCCAAGCATTTATTATCTATTCCTATTCTATTACCTTTTCTATTTATTTAGCTTTCTTACAATATATGTAAAATATTTCCCATGATTCTAAATATAGCTTTTGTCAATTGTTTTACTTATGTATCTTTTGGTAGATGCATTTATGTTCTATATGCGGCAAACTGACCCTTAATGTAATTTTTGCGTTTTTTCGTTTTATTTACTTAATTGTTTGGTATACAAAAACGCATATTTCACATTTATTATATATTTTAATAGATAATGTAAATAAATTCATAGTTGATTACATTCGAACTAACATCTAGCGGGATTTGAACTCTTGGCTTCGAAGGCAGGATCACTACCAACTCGGCTGTCGGCTCGCCACTTATAAGTGCTCCACCTAATAAGTACTTTTATAACAGCCTATCTATAAAACAATATGAGAAAACTTATTCTGACCCGAAAATAATAACTGGTATCTTATATGTATTATTGCAGTCTCGGCTTCGATTTCATGCACTAATATACTAATAAAGATAACCTTAATCTAGTTTATAAGTGACTATTGCTCAAATTAAGTTCAATAACACTAATAAAACAAATAAATTACCTAAAATTATATGCTAACCTTGATTTCAAAATAAAATTTGTTTTACCAACTCATCCAGAAATCCTTTTGTGTTGTTTTGCTAAGATAATGCCTTTATTATTATACCTTAAATTATGTTCATGAGTTTTACATTATTATGTAGTTAACAGCCTATAAAAGTACACAGCTGGACATAGGCCTCTCCCAGAAGGAGATTACAATAATCGCCATGCTTGCCTAGCAAGGCGATTATGGTTAGCAAAGTTGCAATCGCAGTACCAGTGAAATAAAATCAAATTTAATATTTTTATTGCTTATCACACAGTAATTAGGGTCTTAAGTATAAAATATATAGTATTGAAATTATTTAATAAAAATTAAAGTCTCGTAGTTATCTCTTTCGGATATACTGATATACTTTTAATAACGTATTTATATAATTTCTACATCTCGCGACGGGCTCACCACCTGTCACGTTATCCCGAAAATATCTTCGGTAGAAGGTGAGTCAAAGAGACTTAATTGTTTAGACTGGACCTCTGTCCACCCCTGTATAGGGAATTGTGTGAAGATACATACATCTATATCACTTAATTGTTTATATTATATAACTAGGTTGATAATATCAGTTTTTTAATTAAACGTTTATTGTAATAAATAACCTGTATAGCAGCATTTTACTAATAATAAATGTTTTAATTGCATAATATTTTTTTGCCTTTGACTTCACACCCTACACGCTGCTGCCCCTCATCGGTCTGTATTTTTTTGGTTTGGTATTTTTTTAATTTATTATTTTGCCATCTATTGGTATCAACTGCTATTCTCAAGGATTTTTCCTTTAGGTTTTCGCCTTTTACAACACACACGGGAAGAAATGAATGATAATACTTTTACAAAAACGATACTACGTTGAATATTAAGCTTAAATAAATTGCAATAAGATATTTAATAAAAAGCAATTTCACAATACTAGGGTAAACAGAGGTCACTCTAATAAAATCTATTTATTTATTTAATTTCATCAAAAAGGATGAAATCAGAGAAAGACACAATATTTAAGTTATGTAAGTACATAGGGACTGTGGGAGAACCTTTCGACCCACATTTTGAATACCGTGATAGGTGATGATCCTATCATCGTATATAGAGACTTTAATTTCGTAATTATAGTCAAATGTTGCATTTGTCTTAAGTAAATTTACAAATCTCGAATGAGTAACACGCATTTCGCAATTGTAAAATCGGCACAACGCCTTCGTGAATCACTTCTGAACTCCGGACCCTATGTAACCAGCTGGTAAACAAGACAACTGGTTACAGAGATTGTTGTCAACATAAGAATGGAGTAAGTGAATTGTGTATTGCAAAAGAGGAATTTGATAAGTTGCAACCAGTCTTACAAGTTTGTGAACTAAATATTAAACTATAGTTAGCGTATTATTTGTTAAAACGCTAATAAATGTTTAATTAACGTCATAAACATAGATAGATAGACAACATTATATACGTTGCTATGATCCGAAAGTAAGGAGCTAAAGCATTTGTGTTATGGAACCAGAAACGACGAAAGTACCACAAACACCCAGACCTGCGATAATGTAGGATAATTGCGTTTTCAACTTTGGCCCGTCCTGCAATCGAACCCAGGACCGTCGAATTGGCGACATCTTGTAAATAAAATAAGAACTATTTTAGCGCCTAAAAGTCACGTACAAATTTTTTAGTCACGATAGCCGAGTAGTTGGGAGATCGGAATTCGAGTCAACAGACTCGAGTTCGATCACCAGGTGGCTATTGGGAAGGGCGTGAAGAAATTTTTTTATTGTTTTAGCTCCTCTAAAATTTATGGCATATGAATTTAGCATAATTTGATTTAGCAATCTGTTCAACGGGAAGTATAAAAAAAATGTATAAGAATTAAATAAATTTAACAGTTATCGTTGCACAATTGAGGAGAATCTCCGTTTTGCTGATGTTGTTACAACATTATTTCAGAACCTCTCTATATTTAATCAGTCGATTACGTCATAACTTAACAACAGAAAATTGTACTTAGAATGTGAAATAGTATTCATCATAAACTGGTGCCAAATATTCTATAAAAAATTAGCATTTTTTTATAAATTTATTATAATATTCGAAATAAATTAAATCCAAAAGCTTCAACTGACCAGTGATGCCTTTGAACCAAATATTCATCATAGATACGTAGGCGTATGTTACTCTTTAAATTCCTACATGCGTAAGCATATTTATCCACTCGACCACTCTGCTGTCCTGACGTGACTGAAGAAGTTACGTCAGGAGAGCAGAGTGGTCGAGTGATCGGAATTCGAGTTAAGAAATCCAAGTTCGAACCACAGGAGTTAGGCTCGTGACAATGAGTTTTTTCAAAACATATGTCTGATTGATATAGTTGACTTGGACATAAAGACGGGGACAAACTTGTCCCGTTGTCACGACCACCTGTCACGTTATCCAAATATATGGTCCGGTGAAATGTGGATCAAAAGGAATAAATTGTCTACTTCTCTGGCTACCCCAGAATTTGAACATGCGTGAAGATGCACATTTTGTAACATAGGCTGACAAACGAAACGCTGAACGACGTGACAAACTATAGCCATAAGTCAATCAATGATACAAATTCTTTATGTATTCTATATGAATGGTTTTAATTTATTACAAAAGAAGACATAAGAGTTCGAGCAGTAATGGCGATGTTATATATATGAAAAATCCTTCATAAATTTTTCAAATATACCGGACTCAAGTATAACGAAATATGTATAATCAAGACAACTTTATAAAAAAAGTTATATAGAACATAGTCGAGGAATTATCAAAACAATATCATAAAAAAACCCTTACAGAAGGAATGGAATGTAATAATTGTTATTGTTACGCACTCAAAGAATCTTTAATGCGAATGTATTTAATAATTTAAATATCTTGTTAAGTATTTTTTTACATTCCACGTACAGAAAAATTAATTCTTTATAGGCTCGTCACGCCGAACCTGGTTAATGACCTCAAGTCTGTACATAAGTTCAATAGCCATCGAAAATAGATAAATTTTAAAATAAAATAATTTATGTGAGAGACGTTACATACACTAAATTCTTGGAACGTCCCTAGTGTGTCGCAAAGCAATAAAGGCCAAGTTAGCAAGTTACTATGCCACGATTTAAATGCGCTCTACGTAACTGCATCCTGATTTCCTGACCGGAATAAAATATAATACCATTAACAATAGAGCCACTGCTTAGTATAAAGTCTCTTGTGAAGAGAGTTCATGTTATTTTGGTAATTCAGTTATTACACAGTTGCATCACTTTTTGAAGGAAATGAAGGTTAAGATTGAGTTGGAAGTGTTACGAAACGCGTTGATGATTCATTCGAGCGTTATTTGATTAACCAATATTTTCATTTTATCGGAAGAATATAATTTTATATAAACAAAATCTATAAGTATATCTATCCGTTATATAAAAAAGTATATTCAATGTTGTCTATATAGTTACATTTGAAGTTACAGGTTTTGAATCGATACTTGCATGCATTGTGCTTGTGGTTAAGAGTATACTATTTTTCAATCATAGTAGTAATCAAAATACTATTATATATTATTAATATACGAAAATACAATACTAAAATAAACTTTGATCGTCCGCGTACAGTTCCTTTAATTATTTGTTCCAACTAATACAGAGAATAAAAGGTGATACTGAATTGAGATAGTAGGATGTAAGATAATTTGAATTTGAATACTAAGTTCTCAGTTGATATGGTCTTGTTCTTTCTTCTCTTTTGTCCTTATTTTAGAAAAAAGTCGCATATGATTTGATGAATTAAATCAAGTTCTTAGTTCAATCTGTTACCAAATGTTTTTTTACGAAAATGCCCAAAATAAAGTGACCGGACTTGGTGCACTTCCTACACGGCTTAATAAATAAAATGTAGATTACCTATGTTAATGCAAGATATAACTGAAACCGCAATCCATATTTTTACAATTCGAGCGAGAATTCTGAACCGTGTCGAATATAATGTAATTCATCGCTTTCGACATCAGACGAATACGGTGCATCCGTAATGTACAGCGTACATCGTAAACAAATTGTTGTCATCTAGCAAAATAGCAAATTCGTCACACATCTTTGAAGTACGGTTCGCAGAATTGTAATCGTATAACACTCCAATAATATTAGTATATGTGAAAAAATTGCTTCGAAATATTAAAAGGAAATGTCACCTTTGTATTATTACTCGTAATTTATTTATTGAGTATATTTATTGAATAGTTAAATAACCATGTTCATTAAAATCGATAAAACATCGCATCTGCCTTGCTTTTATATTTCTCAATATAAAATGCAGATATAGTGCCGCCATATTAAAACATTTACAAAAAAAGTATCATCTGGATATTCATGAATATTCACCAATTTAAATGATATATTGGAATAATAAAAACATACATGAACACATGAACATAAAAAAAGACAGTTGGTACAGCCTGAACGTAAATGAAACAAAGGAGAAATTAAATTTAAAATTAAACTAAAACATATACACGTATATCATAAAATATAAAAACTAAAAAATTAAATACATATAGATATTGGAGAGTTATATTATATTTGCCGTAAATTAAAATATTTTAAAACTAAGCTTGTACTACATGTCTTTACAACTACAAGAACATTCGCTATTAAGAACCCCTAAACGTAAAACAATCCATTAAAAACAGCATTAACGAATCGGGGAATTTTGATACGTGAATCGAATTCAATATCGAACAAAAAATCGACCATCTTAAACTTTTAAGATTTCTCGCAACAAGAATTTAACAGTGGATATCAGTAAAGAAACGATTTATATGGATACGGTTCGTATTCACTCTCGTTCAGACTGTACCAATGTTTTTGTACCCAACTGGCCACTTTCGATGATTGCTTGCGCAAGACGCATCACCGTCTTTATAGTTTTCAACATTAGTTCTCTTTGTGAGATATAAAATTTTTGTTTGAATATATCTACCTAATACTGTCGAATCAGTTCTCGTTGTTTTTTTTTTTTTTGTGTTGCTAAAATATAACAGGAAGTTTGCATTGGCGTTATTGCTACGGCGTAAGAATATATCCTCCTTTCTTCTTCGTCTTTCTTTTCTAGGTAAAGTAAAAAAAAAAAAAAAAATATATCTTCACGCAATTCCCAATACAGGGGTAGACAGAGGTCGAGTCTAGACAATTAAGTCCCTTCGACCCACCTTTCACCGAAGATATTTTCGGGACAACGTGACAGGTGGTGAGACCATCGCCGCCTTTATGTCCAAGCCAACGATATTCGTACATAAGTTTTTGAAAAACTCATTGGTACGAGCCTACCAACTGGGGATCGAACCCGGGTCTATTGACTCGAAATTCCGACCACCCAACCACTCGGCTATCGTGACTATATAGTAAAGTAAGAGTTGACTAATGACTAACTACCTTGAAAATGCCGTTAGCTACTGGCAGGTACCATAGATACTCAAATACGAGTAGCATCTGGTATAAACAGGTATAAAGGTGTTGTACTTATGAGGTCAAATATATTTTTTTAAGTAAAATATTTAAGAATCACGATAGCCGAGTGGTGAGGTGGTCGGAATTTCGAGACGAGAGACCCGAGTTCGATCCGCAGGTAGCAGGCTCGTACCAATAGGTTTTTGAAAATTTGTGTACGAACTATATCGTTGGCTTGGACATTAAAACGGTAACGGGCTCATCACCCGTCACGTTGTCCCGAAAATATCTTCGGTGGAAGATGGATCGAAGGGACTTAAATGTCTAGACTAGACCTCTGTCTACTCCTGTATTGGGAATTGCATAAAAATATTTATATTTATTTTTAAATATTTATCTTATATGACCAAAATTCAGTAGATCGTTGATGGAAAACAATGTCTAAGGTCAAGTACAGTACTCACTAATATTGTATGGCGATTATAAAACCTTTCCCTTTAAAATGTACTAAATTACACTTATCGTCATATTGCAACCAATTTACTCAAAAATTTATGCACATAAAATTTCTTTTAATTTTAATTTAAAAATTACGTTTTTATTAAATATAATGACAATTTATCAGACGAAAATTAACAACAAATGAATACAAAATCATGTCACAAATAATTAATGGCATGATTTAATTACTTCCTGCCATATATCAACAAATTTATCCATTTAATAACCATTAATTACATAATTTTTAATGTTATCGTACATTGTACTTTGAATTTGCTATAGAAATATATTATAAACTTATATATAAGTTCAAAAATTGGTAATACAATTTTAAAAAATTCACAAAATATTTGCAGGACTGCCCGATATCTGTCCATGGAAGAATATACTAAATACGACCCTGAAACCTATAAAGTAACTATAGCAATTATAATAAATAATAAGCATTTTATATGATATCGCAATTTATACAGTTTTAATACAATTAGATAATAAATTTTTTTTACTTATTTATTTTGCCAATACCTTTTGTAATGATTTTTTTTTCAGATAGTTTTTAGTCTTTTATAACAAAATTTTTGTTTTTGCTACATTAATTTCTTGAATAGAATAGATTATATATTAGTTTAATTATATTATTTAGTAGAATAACTGCAAAATTAAAAAATAAGTAATATAATATAAGGAATTGGCGTCTAGAGACCCGAGTTCGATCCCCAACCTCGGTTACTCGTTGTAAATATGAAATTTTTACTGTTGCTTCTTATTTACGGTAATCTAAATTAAAAAATAATACAAATTCATTTGAGTAAAATTAGCAAATCTTGCCTTATTATAAATATTACCTAGGGGCAGTCTCATCCTTGACTGATTCCTTGCAAAATTTTACTAAATATCTTTTAGCTTGTTTTAAAACGCCTGGAGCCTATTCTAACCTTATACGTCAACCTTGAAACATTAATGACATAGATTTTGAAGAAGCCATTTGCGTTTAACCCGCCATCGACGAACTTCATATTTTAAAGTGAACGGAGTTGATAGAGTAACCATAATTTAGATATTTACAGAAATTCTAATTTTACCCAAATTGAACTTCATTTTACAGCCAGTACACAAAAAGTAAAATAGCAATCCTAAAATGACGGCGGTACTGACGGCCAAATATATGTTATTTCTAAAATATACATAATATTTTCCAATTCAATATTTAGTTTCGGAGATACCAGTCCATAAATTTATATGTGTTTATTAATATATTTGTTTTATACATGATCGTTTAAAGTGATAAGATAACATTGTCTATAAACAGGTAAAAGGGCAATAAATTTGACTATAAATTAGGATACAAATATGTAAAGGCAGGAAAAGCTTTTAAATAATATAAAATACATTTTAAACGGTCATATTAATGTACGTAAAACTGAGTGGGTAAATAAGTGATGAAAAAGCAGTAACACAAGTCGTTATTTGCCGAATCGTTAGACGTTAAAGAAACAACAGTAAATAGTTAGGTAATTTAGTTAGAAAAGAACACGCGATGTGAAAATGTCCCAAAATCTAAAAGGGAAAATTGTATGTCCATCAACTATTATTATTAAATAACCAATTACTGGGGTTATAACTTTATCCATTCGACCCACATGTTGCCATAGCTGATTTGTGACAACGTGACAGGTGGTAGACTGTTTGCAGTCTTACTGGTCAAGCCAACGATACAAGATACTTACGTTATTATTTTATTACATAAGTATTTATATCAATGAAAACTTCCATGATGCGACTACAAACTTTCTTCAGTCCAATGTTTGCCCCTGGCGGGATTCGAATCCACACTCAGCTTTAATACACTACCATTATGGCTATCGGTTTGTTGATAACCTACTGCTATTTTCACTATATTTTACAGTTTTCACGTACCGGTTTACCTTCATAGCGAATGCAAAAAATTTAATGAGTATTTATAATGTACGAGAGCATCGAATAACGTCACAGTCGTGAAGTGAACGCAGATCACCTAACCACTCGCCCATTGCGGCTAACTTAAAAGATAAACATTTGAATATATTCAGAGCAATTATTTAAACGATTCAAACCATGCTTATAAATTCACCGAAAGATTTATTTTCGAAACGAGTATTTCACTATATTCTCACCAAGATGAATCTGTAAGGAAAGTTGGGTCGTCATAATAGGGCTCGGCAGAGAAAGTGCGATATCAAAAAATGTACACATACAACTTTTACAAAGCAAAAATAGCTATTGTCTACATTAAAATCAAACGCGAATTTCGTGTAGTCATATCATGGCCGAAAAATATGTCTTCGGTGAAGAGTGGGTTCAAAGGTATTGGCAATAGCGTGAAGATATATTATTTTTTATTAATATTAGACTTTTTTAGTTCACTCAACGTAAGTAACTTGTGTTGTTATTTTAACGTTGTGAATTAGATACCTCCTTTACCCACTTTACCTCCTTTACCCTTAGAAAAAAAACAAAATTGTAAACTTCATTATTTAAAAAAAACATTGTTGATTTTCTAACCAATTCAATTTAGAATCTTTTAATTTCGGCATTTAATTTAACATACACAAAAATCTCCTGTGCTCTTTCTCTCTCAAAAAGATGGCATTTACGAAATCTTGTGGAAAATATAAATCTTGTGGGCTATATGTTGGACGTAACTTAGTCGAGATTAAAAAGGTTTTTATTTTTTAAATAATACCTATTTAATATAAACATATATTCAAAAGTATGTAAAATATAGTTCAACTGTTCAATATAAAATACATAAACAATACTTTAGGTTTATTATTTCAACTATACTCTTTCTATATCGAGGGCTTCAAGACAAATATAATCAAATGAGTCCATCATTAAACCTTTAACAACCTGAATCACGTTTGATAGTTCGTTAGTTTAGCAATTCGAAGAGCTTTAAAAGCTATAGTCGAGTCTTTATAATGTTTCTAGTTCTAGATTCTATACAGCTTAATAAAATGAACCGCTTTTGAACTCTAAATATTTGAGATAATTTTAGAGCCATGTTATATATTTTGCGTCTTTCATAAATATTCAGATAATCAGTTTATTAAGCACGAGATTAATTCAACGGCTAAAGTAGCTATTACTATTTTCAGCCTAACATTACTTAACATTTACACAAAAATCAGACACAGATATTTAAAAACAGTTACGTATAACTTCTCGGAAGTATTTTTAGTGACTATTATGTAAAACATATATTTAGCTTTAGGTTATCTCCATGTTATGCATTCATTGTTATAAAAGTATGTTTATAAGAGACACAACGGCTAGAAAAAAGAATTTTAATGGAATTCTACGCAGATAAGCGAGGCACCTTCTGAAATTAATAAAAACCATAACTTAATGAAGCGATACTTAGCTTATGTAACTATTTTTGGTTATTCTGCTATCTGCCTACAGCAATCTATAATCTCATAAACCAATGTTTACATCACGTAATGTATTTAGAAAGTGCTGTTATTTCCAATAACACTATATAAGAGCTCACTCAGAATGATTCTGTAACAACACACATTTAGTATTATATCTTATGATACTAAATTAGATAAGCAATTACTCTCCGAGGACAAATATAAGGGTTTTTTTTCAAGGTGACAGGTATTATGTTTATTTGAACAAAAATGTTAATAAACGTAATACCATAATGACAGCGACGATGCTTTAGTCTGAAACAACGATTTTTGTCAATTTAAATTTTTTTGAGCTTTCTATTTGTTTGAGCATTTCGCAAAATGATTTGATAAATGGCAGATTTTAGTATTGTTTGCAATTTTGCAATGTGTTACGTATCAACTTAAAAACTTTTCTTTCACACAAAATAAGAATGCTGCTTGAGCTCACATTAGTATCTAATAGATCATTAGCATTAGAATCATCATAAAGTTGAAGGGCAATGTTAAAATCTACCCAGGTATTTGTGAACTATGCACAACTAAGTACTGAACGGAATTTGATTCAGTTTTGAGTTTTTAATTATTATATCAAATTAAATTATTATTAAATTATTATATCAAATTATAAGTCAACTTCAACAATACAGTATATTTTATTAGCCGTTTGTTATAATGGTATCTAGACAAAATCATTTTTTTGTATCATCTTATAAAAAGAATGACTAAAAAAATTAATATTCATACTACCTAGTGTCTTTTGTCTGTTTGAAACTACGTATAAATAATTCTAATTTCGATAAATAAATGATTTGATTTGTTTTGATAATTCAGTTTCCGGAGGTCACGCAGTTAACGCCCGGGACTATTTAGAATGAATCTAGGCTTCTATGCATATAGATTATCAAAATATTTTATAAAATAAATCGAATTTAATGGTGTAATGTAATATGGTTGACTGTTTAACTTCATAATTACCACAGTTCTCTGCAGACTTAAACCGGACTGGAAACTATTATTTAACTGCACTGGAGTGTCTAAGGCTAGTATGCTACATCAGATTATTTCATATTATGAAATTTTTTGCAGCCACTATCCGCTTTAAGAATTTAGTTGTAAAAATGACTAATGAACTGTGTTCTATATTTGCACATTCTTTTACTAAATTCTTAAGATAACATTTCCCTTGTTTAATTAACACACTTGTAGACTATATATAACTAGATAAATGTAATATGTTATGTACTTCAGTGAACTCTCTCTAAGAAGAATTACTTTATTTAACACACTCAATAATTGAATTTGACATCTCAATATGAGATAACAAAGTAAATTGTTATCACTCGATCTGTCGATAACTCTTTGACACTTTCACATCTCTAGGCGAGCTCTTTGCCGCCTTCTACAACAGCCACTAGAAAAAATTGTGGAAAATTGTAACAAATAAGATTTTCTTTTACTTTCACAGAGTACATGATGAGTCAATTAATAAAATTTCCATTGCAAGAAATACACGCATTCGATGCAATCTCGTTTGTGTGCTGTAAAAGTAAACGCGTTCAGCTCTAAACTACAACTGTTTTTGCACGACGACTTTGTTGCTAAAATTAATAAAAAATCAACACAAATACATGAAAATTCAAGTTTTTCATGTAAACCTAATTTAATATGTTTTTTCCCGAATTTGATCATCGCAGTTACATCTGATAATTTTTTTATATAATATTTTAACTTGGAGAGGAGACACAGGAGAGGAGAGACAGAGGTCGAGTCTAGACAATTAAGTCCCTTCGACCCACCTTCCACCGAAGATATTTTCGGGACAACGTGACAGGTGGTGAGCCCGTCGCCGTCTTTATGTCCAAGCCAACGATATTTGTACATAAGTTTTTGAAAAACCCATTGGTACGTGCCTACCAACTGGGGATCGAACTCGGGTCTATTGACTCGAAATTCCGACCACCCAACCACTCGGCTATCGTGACTTGATCAACATCAAATCAACATGGAATTGTGCAAATCAGCGAAGTATAGATTAGTAATGATTTAATTTAACTAACGTTGAACTATTGTATATTGTTTATATTATATTATTAAAAAATATTGGAATAATACAAAGAATTTTCAAAAAAATCGGCGCATCGTGCAATTTTTTCTCACAATTTAAAGTTAAGTTGATATTAAATTTGCATAATAGTTCCGCCGTGACACAAGACGGATTTTGTTAAACCGAGGTCAAGTTAAAGGTGTCTTGATTTTACCATATTAACATCTTTTGTTAATATTTAAGAAAAACCATGAGATCACGAATTCGTACACTGATGTCGAATAATGAAGGAATATTATAGCTTATCGTGGACGATATTATTAGTAAGCCCCAATCACAAGAAATACTCAAATGAATTATGTATGAGGTGCTGGAGAAACAAAGTCTCTCCTAAATTGGGGAATCCTCGGCCTGGAAGGTCGTCTACTCTTTGAGATACTATAGATCATTTGACCGGCCAAATGATCTCTTAAGAATTGTTTTATTTCTCTATCTTCGGCGTCTTTGTAAGAATGCTAAACAGATAATGATTTCTTGTATTTACGCGAACACTACACATCTCAAATAAAACTATAACAGCATCCGTGGTCACGGAGAGACATGGGAATGCTAAACAAAATAAAAATATCATATCTTTTAGCGTAATTTTCAAGGGGAGTATGGTGTAAATATGTTTAATAAAGTTAGCTTTCCATCATGTGCATTCTGTTCTCGCACAAAATAGAAGTAAATGCTTTTTCAAACAAACGTATATACTCATGTGATCCACAAGTATGTTAAAAAGAAATGAAAATTTAACATTTAAATAATAATAAGAGTAAATATAATAAGAAAGTCAGTTAACCATAGTAATTTAGTTGTATGTATGTCTTCAAATCAGGCAATAAAAATTATTTAAAACTTTAGAATAAATTATTATTTATTATTATAATAATGAATTATTGTCCTAAAAATGTCCTCAGTCTGTCTCTAGTCCCCCATTACCCCCTAGTGTAGTGGGAATGGAGTGAATATATTTATTTTACCATAACTTTGTAGTAGTTCTTCATTTTTCTCAATAATTTTTCCAAATTCACTAAACTATTGCGGTCTTACTACCAAATACACTAAATTTTGACTGGTCACCTATTCCAACTAGTAGGCAGTAGGAAAACTAGTTTATACCAAAAAAATATTCAAGTCATAGTACTAATACTAGAAAAAACTAAAATTAATGTTTGAATGAATTATGTATTGACACATGTTTTTATGAATTGTATTACCATTAATAAATTCAGAATTTAGGACTTTTTTAAGCTGTTATTATATTTTTTTGTATTGCACATACCTGATCAGTTATTTTTCACGTTTAATATTATATCCTTAATCTTAAAACACATTGAAAATCACTAATGATATATCCACTAAGTATTTCGATTATTCGTATGGATAAATTCGCACAATTTTTCTTTTCAAATTTCGATTCTGAAGTCGTTGTGTTACCGACACTACGTAGATATAAGGTTGAAAACCGCGATCAAAGACGCGCACAAGTGATGCGTGCAAGCCGCGAGGTGCGCGCCACAACTTTGCGCAGGCGCACCTCCAGCGCGACCGCAGTAGGCCGTAAGTAGGTGACATAGAATCCGTCTGAAATTATTATGTGATGTTTTGATTTTTTATATGATGAAACTAAAAACACGATAAATATATTTTTTAATATATAAAAAATATATTTATCGTGTTTACGTAAGTAATAAGTCACGATGGCCGAGTTGTTGGGTGGTCGGAATTTCGAGTCGAGAGACACGAGTTCGATCCCCAGGTGGCAGTACCAATGAGTTTTTCAAAAACTTACGTACGAATTTCATCGTTGGCTTGGACATAAAGGCGGCGACGGGCTCACCACCTGTCACTTTGTCCCGAAAAATATCTTCGGTGGAAGGTGGGTCGAGAGGGACTTAATTGTCTAGACTAGACCTCTGTCTACCCCTGTATTGGGAATTGCGTGAAGATATTTTTTTTAATATATAATCGTTTAGAACAGTAAATCACATTATAAATCATTTTATGAAACAAAACAAGTATTAATTAACATGGTCGAGTAGGAGTGAGAGGGTTTTTGAATCTGGAGTCTCGATTTCGATCAAAGGCTCGCTACCTCTATGTTTTTTGTTCTTCGGCTAAGACGGCAACAGGCTCGTCACCTGTCACGTTGTCACCACATAAGTTTCAATGAAATGTGGGTCGAGGACTAAATTTTATGAGACCGAATCCCTATTTAAATTTTTAACGATACCAATTACAAAGAGATAATTAGATTTAATGATTTCCTTTTTGCCAATAACGTTAACAGTATTATCCGGTAAGTCAAAATGTAATGTTTGGAAATAATTAAATACACAGGATGACAGATTAACGCATGCAATTATGCATTACCACAGATGCCAATGATGTTAATAAAAAAAAAACAACTCTGTAATTTCTCTCGAACTACGAGCCTGTATTAGTCTACTGCAAAAACATAGATCTCTTCCTTATGAAGACTTTCCCATAAAGGACACGTTTGGCAATAAGATAAAGAATGAGCTGCGATAGCCGAATGGTTGGGTAATCGGAATTCGTGTCATAAGACCCAAGTACGATCCCCTGGTTAAGGGCTCGTACCAATGAGTTTTCTCAAAACGTTTACGATTTATGCCGTTGGCTTGGACATAAAGACGGCGACAGGCTCACCACCTTTCACGTTGTCCTAAAAATGTCTTCAGTGAAAAATAAAAGTACATCGGGTACAACTTCTTACAAGAAAAAAATATTGTAGGTTTTACTCTTTCTTTTTCTGACCACCTCCGTGGACGAGTGGCGTAAACACCGGTTTTCAAGGTGTCGCCATCTCGTGTTCCCGGGTTCGATTCCCGGTCAGTTAATAAAAACCACTTTTTCTCGGCTATCGTGAAAAGTCACGATAGCCGAGTGGATGGGTGGTCGGAATTTCGAGTCGAGAGACCCGAGTTCGATCCCCAAGTGGCAGGCTCGTACCAATGGGTTTTTTCAATACCTATGTACGATTCATATCGTTGGCTTGGACATAAAGACGGCGAGAGGCTCACCACCTGTCACTTTGTCCCGAAAATATCTTCGGTGGAAGGTGGGTCAAAGGGACTTAATTGTCTAGACTAGACCTCTGTCTACCCCTGTATTGGGAATCGCGTGAAGATATTTATTTATATTTATTTTTTCTCGAGTCTGGGTGTTTATGGTGCCTTCGTTGTATATTTCTATCTATATATGTATTTATTTATCTACCTATATATTTGTTTTTATTACCTTTCTACGGGTTTTGCAAAAGGTGACTAAAGGAAACACCTTTAAAGTCATTAGCTGGCGAAAAATAGCGGCATAACCATCTCGATAAATACATACTTATATGATTAGAATATAGCATACCTATGACGGACAGCAGCAGCAATTATGGCAAACCCTCCTTTTTACATACGGAAGCGTCCTATATCATGCAGTTAATTCACGACTTACCGTTGGATACTTTATGCGTAAACAGCTCTAGGCTTTTTCTATACCTAGGAAGAGCCTGAGTAATTACCACACACCCACCCATTTCTGCCGCAAAAAGTTCAATATAAAGATGAGCTCAGAGGCATTCCATTTTAGTCCTTGAAGTTAGCAGGTATGCAGGTAGCAGGCATCCATGGGCTGAAGTTTTCACTTACAATCAGACTGTCAGCTCCTTTTACATCTTGCTCACATAAAAAATAAATCTAATTCGACGAAAACTAGATACTGGAGTTATACCAACCTGTCCAGCTAACATTTAAAAACATACTATCTGTGTTTTGTATCTGTAGCATATCTCTTCACGCCTTTCATTGCCTGGAAGAGATCGCTATGTAGCGATAAGGCCGCCAAATTATACAGTCTACTTCATTTGATCTTTTATTGTTTTTGTCTGTATTCTTTTGTGTACAATAAAGCAAATGCATCCATTTATCCACATTATGCTGCTAACAAAACCGTAAATCGATGCTGAGAGCGTAAAACAATAAACTACTATCGAAACAAGAAACCAAAACAATCACTTTCTACGGCTTCCCGTCGGCCGTGTCTTGCTTGTCATCTGTGAAGCGATCGCGTTTTCATTGTAATTATATTGATTTAAATGAAAAACGAAGCGTGCATAATACCTCCAATTGATTAAATATTGACAATCAACAGATTAAACTTTTCAACTATTATTGTTTACTAGCTAAAGCCGATCTCTCTTCGCCGTGGTTCTATCTGTTATTAATCGCATGATAGGCGAAGGGAATAAAAATATTCTTATATTTCTATAGTTAAGTTACAATATTCAAACAAATATTCTTATAGTTAAGTTACAGCATATCAATCTTTATAAAACTCTTTTAACCACCATTTATTTACTATGTACTAAAGTAACTCAATACTCGCCACAGTGACCCTTTTCGTCAGAACCTCATGTTATTTATAATCTAGTGTTACCGTGGGAACTTCGGGACACAAATAATTTACAAACGTTCTTGGATATAAATGTCATATCAATCCACTACTCGTACTAAGAAAGAAAATGTATTTATTGATACTAATAAAAATTAAATGAAAGTAAAAACAAATTAAAAATGTACTTAAGACTACAAAACCAAAAAAAAAAGATAATTAATTCTACTACTCTTCGAATAGTCTGCCTCGAACGTACGGATGCTGTATGTGTATTCTACTTAAGTAATGGTACAACATAAGTGGGAAAAAATATTTTTTACGTACATTTTACAATTCAGTGTTTATTTTTTTCTCCAGATTCTAAATTCTTATAACAAAAAAGTTACGAAAGCTGTTTACTGAAACCTTTAAAGAAGCTACTAACTCAAACTGGGTTAAAAGGTAGCATTTAAATAACCCACCTAATAAGCACGTTCGTGGGAAGTTTCAAGACCTTTAATCTGCCCTCAGAGTCACAAACCAGTAGGGAATAAAGAATAAGGATAAGATAAAAAAATATACTTTGAATTACCCAATAACATAGCCATGAATGCTAAGTTTTATTGCAATCAAATGTTGACAAGAATGTTAAACAGTCCCGAGAATAAACAAATAAATCAGTGTAATGTACATTGTTGTATCTTAAAATGCCTTCCAATGATTAACTGTCTATGAATAACTTCTTTCTGTTTGACGTGACTGATAGCATGACCGAGGCGAACTGGTAATTTTATTAAAATAAAACCTCCATTCATTTAAAATATATTTTTACATAATTTTGCAGTAAATGAAATTTTTAGAAAAAAAATATCAAAACATATGTTTCAAGAAGAACAATAATGTGAACAAAATCAAAAATGTTATATCTGTCTCCCATTTTTCTCGTTCTTCCAGTTTAATATGCCTCATATGTCAGAATTCCAATACATAGGGAAATGAGCAACTGAACTGTACTAGAGCAATAATCATATATGATTATTCTCATGATTTAAGAGTGTCTATTAACAATGAAGTAGTAGTAATAAGAAGCTTATTTATCTCGTTCTTTTTTCTGAAAAGAAATCTTACCACGAAAACGACGATAGCCTAACCATCTGTCACATTGTTCTAAACAAACTTCCGTGAAAATTGCTTCAAAAAGATTACATTATCAGAGGTCTAGCCTCTGCCTGTCCAAGATAGAAAAAGGCTAACAAGTTGTTCATGTCATGGCCACGGGAACGTATTTAGTGATTTAATCAAAACAAGTTTGTTAAATATTTTTTCGTGGTAACTCATGCTCAGTCGGTGCGCCAAAAGCGGATATTGACACAAATACCACATTGATCTTGTTTAAAGCTTGTTTAGAATTTATAGCTACTTTGATAGAGTTTAACACCTTAGAAAGTCAGGTCTATATGGAACTATTTTGTTTGAATAAAAATATGCATCATATTGTATTGTATACTTCTATACAATACTAGTCACGATGTCAGTGGTCGAATTGAATTCAGATCACTCAGATTCGAGAGACCCGAATTCGATCGCCAGATGTAAGGCTCGTAACAATGAGTTTTTCAAAACTCATATACAATTTACATCGTTGTCTTTGGCGTAAGCATGGCGACAAGCTCACCACCAATCATGTTGTCCCAAAAAAATATCTTCGGTGAAAGCTGCCCAAAGAACTAAACAGTATTGGAAATGTCATTAAGATAGAAAGATTTTAACTGAGCTGCTTGGGATTTGTTTATTAAACAAGAGCCAACTTTGGAAAGTAGGAGGACCAAAATTTAAACTTTAACAGAATTTCAAAAGGAAAGTTTAATAAAAAAAATCCTGAGTATACAAACGAGAAATAATATAATATTGAAGCAGACCATAAGAGATATTAAAGTAAGTCTAATATTGTAATAATATTTTTTTAGACGACTCGATAGCCTAGGATGAATTTCCCAGTAGGATGAATATTTTCTATGTAAGTATATTGCACCGTTGGTTTGGACACAAAGACGCCAAATGGGCTCACCACCTGACACGTTGTCCCAAATAGTCTTTGTTTAAAGAGGATCGAAAGAACTTAATTGAACCTCAAGTCTTAAAACTTGATAATTAAACCTCAATCTCCCATGGTCTTGAGAATATGCCTGAAGTTATCTACTTAAAATAATTATCAAAGCATTACCAACAAGTTGCATCGACAGTTGAATATAATAATTAGGGAAATATAGTTTCTTTAGCACTGTAAGTGGCACTATACATAACGTATTGCAAATGAAAATCCGCTTGCCTATAGTCCAGAGTGTAAGAATGAGCCCAGAGATACGTTTGATTCGCTTTTGGACCCGGCGGGCCAACGTTTGTAAATGGAAATGTCTTTTACCCCGCCGGTGTCATAATTGTCTCAATGTAGAATGTCTTCAGTTACTAACCGAATAATATCTGACCTGTTTAATTATATATAAATATATCTGAATCTAAAGCTCTGGTACAAACATTCGTATTCTTCCGGTCACATAGTAGGCTCCTAGTTTAGGAGTTAGGAGGATTATTACTGAACTGTTCTAGTATACTAGATAGATATTGATATTCTTTATCTATTCTTTCATCTATAGAATAAAATAAGTAAATAAATATCTTCACGCAATTCCCAATACAGGGGTAGACAGAGGTCTAGTCTAGACAATTCCCTTCGACCCACCTTCCACTGAAGATATTTTCGGGACAACGTGACAGGTAATGAGCCCGTCTCCGTCTTTATGTCCAAGCCAACGATATAATTCGTACATAAGTTTTGGAAAAACCCATTGGTACGAGCCCGCCACCTGGGTATCGAACTCAGGTCTCTTGACTCATAATTCCGACCACCCAACCACTCAGCTATCGTGACTCTTTCATCTATAGAAAGCTAAATTATCAGGGAGTATATGATATAGGCCATATTTTGATGTCCATATGGAAATTATAATAATGTCGAATCACGACGACTATAATGGAATAACATGCACTGCCATTTTGTCATTAGATAGAAAATTTAGATTACTATGGAGGCACTTTATTTGAAATGCGGTGCCATGTAGTAGTTTGTTAGAAAATTTAAGTTACTATAAAGAATGATATTTGACACTAAACATTTGACTATGTATAAGGTTAAGGAGAAAAGAGGTTGCAATTAGTAACTATCGGCGGTCAGATCACTTTAATTAAGTATTTAATTAAGTATAGCATCAGCTATTTCTATTTGTTTGAGAAATAATCATTTTATTATTTTATTTACTTCCTAATGATTATAACTTTGACAAATCTTTAAAAATATCAACGGGAGCGAAGCCACGGATAAAAGCTAGTAAATACTTTTTCTAATATAAGTTGTATCAGGATCAAAACCGCTACGAACCACTACGACCCGAGTTATTCCTGTTGTGTTACATAACGGCCTGTCGAAGTCCCTTGGAGTCTATCTCATAAAGTGGATTTTCCATAATCGCCTCGTTTGTCAAGTTGACGTGTGTGTTAACACTTACTTTTCTTTTTATTCATTCACATTTCTTATTGAAGCCCAGCCTAGAACAACACAGCTCACCTGACGATCAAGTAGCCTAGTTGGGGTGGCCTTTTCTTTGTAGCTAAGGATTTTTGGTTAGAATCTCACTAGAATCGAACATTTATGTGACGAATATTATGTGTGTCGATTCATGGATTATGTGTTAGTACATGTGCATTTGAATGCTTATTTATTTAAAAATAACATTTTCCCACGTTGACTTCGGTGATAGATGTATCGAAAAGATTAATTGTCTAGATCCAGTCTGCCTCAGCGATGGGAACAAATGTGATAAAATATATTTCTTATTTATTATCTCTGACGAAGTATCCAGAGAGAACAGAACACAAAATATATCGCATATCGAGGAGCATATTCTGGCACTATATAGTATATTCTCTTCGATATACGTAATAGTACTTGCGAATAAAAATAATACTCGTGAGGTGCGCAAGCAGTCAGTCACTGTAGGTCGTAGCTAACGGTCTCTACTTTATAAGGAAACGTCCGGATATCGTTATAATGTGACAAGTAGCGCGCTCGGGCATTTGTTATAAATAACTATACTATACTAAAATATGTTTGGGTTGTCTGGGTTGACTGGCAGAGAATGCCTAAAGGCATTAGGTCCGCCCTTTGTTGCCTTTATTGTTTAGGGTAAGCAATAAAGTATAAATAAATAAATAAATGTTTGGTTAGGGATAATTAGAAAAGTTTATGGCAATAAAGAGTTTTAAAGAAACAGAAAAAGAATGATATATTTCTTTAGCGTTATCAAACAAAAAACTATAAAAAGCGTAACTTTTAAATGTTATTATATTAAAGAGAAATAAAGATAATGTTTAATTAAAATTAAAAAAAGTTCAGCATTAGGTTATGCTTCCAAAATTCAATAAGAACTACATTTAAAGCGTTTATTCTATGTAAAAAAAAACATCTTCACGCAATTCCCAATACAGGACCCGCACGAGACCCGCCCCTCGCCCGTCGCCGTCTTTGTGTTCAAGCCAACGATATAATCCGTACATAAGTTTTTGAAAAACCCATTGGTACGAGCCTACTGGGGTTCGAACCCGAGTCTCTTGACTCGAAGTTTCGACCACCCAACCACTCGGCTATCGTGACATTTTATTCTATGTAATGTAACGTAAAAAATATAAAATAATAGAAGACAGACATCGAGTATACTTAGAAACGTAACGATTAAGTAACGATTACCAAATGTCTAATGTTATGTCGTCTTAACTTAATTACACTACTGTGGGGAAATAAAGAATGTAGAGTATTTTGAAGTAGTAGAGTTTGCGGAATAGCTATCTGAAATGCACCTGTTATATCCAATTCGATAATGAGTAGTATCTTAGTAACGAGGTTATGGTATTGCGATTGCAAATTCGCTTGTCACATTAAGATAACAGTTAGCTTGTTTCTGCCCGCGATTTCGTTTGCATTTATTTACTTATTTATCAGGTAATCCAATAGAGATTTACAAATCAAATTTGAATATTTCGCAAAAACTTTGACAACAATGTAACACAAAATAACTTTCAAAGATATCAAATTGTGTTTACGAAAATATGTCACATCTGAGTAAATGGCTCGAAGATATGAGTGAGACTAGAGTGCGTGTATGAAGAAAATTATACATTTGAAAGAAATAAAAGGAAAGGTGTGTAAGGACCGTGACACTTGGCGATGTGTTCTCTCTGGCTATCCTGTATGGGACTATTCATATAAATATTTAAATATTTGTCACAAACCACAGGATTCCTTATCTCAGGAATTCTTTAGTTTCCTATAATAGACTAATTTATAGGAAACTAAATAAGGCTATATTTTATCACATACCGACGATTTTTATTAAAATTATCTTTTCAATAGATTAAGTCCTTTAAAACCACAAATAGTTATATTTGCATTTCTTATAATTAGGAATTTAAAAAACAAGGGAATTTGTCTCTGTACCAAGCAAGTGGTTAAGCTTTTAAAACACTTTCCCTCCTTGCTTTAAATGACTTTATGGGTTTCAGAGGTAACTTGTGACATATGTACAGGTTTGTATTATTAGATTGTCAGTTAAGTTTGGGCTACTTTCACTGCCAAGCAATTACCAGCGGACTAATCTACACGCATTTTCAACACGCAATCCTCTCGTTTATGCGCTCATCTGTAGAAATAACGTTTTTATGACCTTATATTTAGGTGTTAAAGTCTTTTTGAACGTGATAGATATCGCGAGAAGTATTTTTATTGTCTGTGAATACTTTAAAAGAGTTGCACTAGATTAAAATTCCATTTAGAAAGCAATCATAATGAAAACAACTCGATGTCCCACATAAAAAAAAAATATTAAACAGAAAACAAAAGTGCCAACCCTAATAACAGATCTAAGAAACTGAATTTTCATAGATTAATTCTTAATTAACATATTATATTTCACAACTTGCATGTTTTCATTCCAATTGATCCTAAATTGAGAAACACGAGCAATCAAAAATTAGAACTTTATTCAGGTTTTCGAAAAGTGTAAAACTAAACTGGTTTTATAAATTTTAAATCTATGAAATCGTCGATACCGTCCACTTTAATCGGACCTTCCTAACTGCAAATACAAAATTGTTTATCGGATATTATTTATGATAACCTAGTACATTCAAGACTGCACAAGACTGATACTTTTTTTCTAATTGAGCTCATAATAAAAATGTCGGTGAAACAGTCTCCTAAACAAAGAAAGAACCTTGAACACGGGTCATCAGAACCTAACATTGCGAAAAAAATGTCTGATCTCGATAATGTGGGAGAACTATCAAGTTGTATTACGCTACGATCAAAGCGTATTAGGCTCGAAGACTCTCCGCCTGTTTCTATCGAAAGTGACATAAGCGAGTTGAAGAGTGCTCTAAAGAACTTAACGAGCACAATTTATTCGTGGAAAGAGAATCAAGACATTATTTTAAATAAACTTGTAATGGATATGTCTGATCTTAAAACCCAATGCCGAAAAATTCAAGAATCTAACTCTGAAATTGAGGCCTCCATGAGTTTCATTAACACCAGTTATGAGGAAATGAAGAACAAAATTGAAATATTGGAGAAAGATCGGAAAAAGAACCTAGACTGTATTAGCAACTTAGAAAAGCAAGTTCAAGACCTGCACTTGAAGTCTAGATCGGCTTCCATAGAGGTAAGAAATTTGTCGGCGGAAATCACGGAAACGTCAGATGACCTCGTCTCTAATGTTACTAAGCTGGGCGACACCTTAAATATTAAAATCCTACCCTCTGATTTGAGAGATGTGTTTCGTCTCCCTAACAAACCGCATGCCCCTAGAACAATCGTAGCAGAATTTTCCTCAGTTCAAACCAAATTAAAAATATTGTCTGCTGTAAGAAGCTACAACAGAGATCAACCTAAAGATAAAAAGCTTAATACGGTCTCAATTGGACTACCGGGAGAACAAAAACCAATTTATGTGGAGAAACACCTGACCTACTCGCCAAAAAAACTCTTTCTCAAATGCAAAGAACTTGCTTAAGAAAAACAATTCAAGTTCTGTTGGTGCTGAAACGGAAAAATATTTCTACGCAAAGACGATAAATCTAAAATAATATCAATTGAATCAGGACAAATTTTGGAGAAGATTATAAAAATGTGACTAGTACCAATTCATGCTGAACTTTTTTCTTATTCGTTATTTTTGTTTAATATTAAGCTCATCTTTAATTTTCTAAACCAAGCTTCCTATGTGAGTATTTTAATTGTAACATTAATTCTTACTACCTCATTACTCCCTTGTTTGTATACACATAACACAAATTACAAAACAAAACGACAAAGAAATAAAACATTTTCGACATATACCTTTCCCATTACTTATGTGTTAAAACATTTATGTATATCATTCATACATATGCTTATTGCGACGAACATACAAAACCTAATTCTTAACCTGAACTTTTTCAGCTTATTATTATTTCATATAAAATATTATACACATAGAATTCGATTCCTTAAATCAAGATATCGTAAGATTAAATCAAGAGATTGATAATATTGCATTAGCTAGTGTTTCGAAGGGGACTCCTGAAGAGTTTGTATCAATTTGCCCTAATTCGAACAACGGGCTAAAAATACTCTCTCAAAATATACGTAGCATAAAATGCAATATACTGAATTTTGAAACATTGCTATTTCGAACAAAAATAGAATGGGATCTTATAATTCTAACCGAATGCTGGCTATCCTCGACTTTTTCCATACCACCCATAAGTGAATATAATAACTTTGGCACAACCCATAATAATACTCAGAATGAAGGCGTTGTTGTATATTATAGGAATGATATCTATGTTTCCATAGTGGAGGCAAACATACAGGAAGCAAACTGCTTATTAGTTAAATATAATAAAAATACTGTGATAATAGCTATTTACCGCCCTTATGATTACAAGGACGTAAATATATTTTTAAAATCTTTAAATGAACTACTTAAAACACTATCACATTACACAAATATTATTATTATAGGAGATATAAACATTGACATAACTGAAAATTCTTGTGACAAGTATGCATCTGATTATTTGGAAATTCTAGCGTCCTATGGTATGTTACCGGGATTTACGATCCCTACCCATGGCCTTACCTGCCTAGACCATGTGGTTATCAAAACAAAACTTAAAGCAGAATGCTTCATAATAGAGTCATCTATCACGGATCATTACAGTGTTTCCCTCTTGTTACACTGGAACTCTAATCTACAAAATAAAAAAAATAAAGTTATCCTTCAATATTTAGACTCCAAAGGATTATACGATGCAGTTAGACAGATTAATTACAGTGAAATTTACAATATGACAAATGTAGATGATGCAACATTTTTTCTTATTAACTTATTGACCCTAGCATTATCAGCAAATACAAGGCATTTGAAATTATCATCACGCAAAAAAGTAAGCAAACCTTGGATTACACCAGGACTATTAAGATGGATAAGAAATAGGGATTTTCTTCTTAAAAAAACTAAAAAGTCTCCTCAAAATGAAATATTAAAAACTACCTACAAAAGATATCGGAACTATTGTAATGGTCTCATTAAAAAAAATAAGCGTGCTTACGAAAGATCTGAAATACAGAAAGCTGGACAGAACAAAAAGAAATTGTGGGAAGTTATTAAAAAAGCTATAAATACAACTGCGCAAACTGTCAAATGTACTGAATTATTTACATCTGATAGTCCACTCGTAGTGACGAACAACGCGAACAAGTACTTTGCAGAGATTGGGAGAAGTCTAGCGGAAAAAATAATTAATATCAGTTCAACCTCAACACAATTGACGTGCAAGTCTAGTATAGCTGTCGAACAGTCATTTGTGCTACTCCCGACCCATGAGTTGGAAGTAGAATCTATTGTTGCTGGCCTTAAAAATGATTATGCTCCGGGAGTAGACGTAATACCGAATAATCTGATCAAACAGCATAAGGATATACTCATCAAGCCTCTGACGCACATTTGCAATTTAGCTATAACTTCTGGAACATTTCCACTTTTACTCAAAAAATCTCTAATAAAACCTATTTATAAGAGTGGCGACAGAGGCAGTATCAACAACTATCGTCCAATTTCAATATTACCCTCCATTTCAAAGATACTGGAAAGACTAATTAATTCTAGACTCGTCTGTTATCTTGAAACCAAGAGTCTAATTTCGTCAAATCAATTTGGATTTCGCAGAAGTAAATCAACAGCAGACGCTGTCCATGAACTGACAGATTATGTAGTAAGGAAACTTGATAGTAACAAAAAGTGTGTTGCTGTATTTCTTGATTTGGCGAAAGCCTTCAATACTGTTTCTGTCCCCATCTTGTTACAACGGCTTGCTAACATTGGCGTCAGGGGCATACCTCTACAGTTGTTCCGAAGCTATCTCACTAACAGGACCCAGCAAACAAAAATGGGAAAATGGATCAGTCAGGAGCTTCCAGTTACTTATGGTGTCCCACAGGGAAGCATTCTTGGACCGTCTCTGTTTCTGGTATACATGAATAATATAGGTCAACTTGATATTCCGGGAAGAGTCCTAAGTTTTGCAGACGACATCGTACTCTTATTTAATGCGGATACATGGCAAGAAGTTTTTTCTCTTGCACAATACGGCCTCGACTCTGTTACAAAATGGCTACGTGACAGTGTATTAACGCTAAATATTGACAAAACCAAATACATGACTTTCTCCATTAAAAAACAGAATAATCCTACATATTCGTTACACGTCCACTCTTGTTTTGATACTGATAAGCTATGCGACTGCCCTATCTTACAAAAAACTGATACTATGAAATACCTCGGTGTATTGATAGACAATACATTGAGTTTTCAACCGCATGTAAATGCACTAAATTGTAGACTCAGAAAAATGATTTATATATTTAAAAATCTCAGACACATAGCCGACCGAAACATATTAAAAACAGTTTATTATGCGCTCTGCCAGTCTATAACTATATATTGCATAACATCATGTGGCGGAACTACAAAAACCAATATCTTAAAACTTGAAAGAACGCACACACACACACACACACACACACACACACACACACACACACACACACACACACACACACACACACACACGCGCGCACACGCACACGCACGCACACACACACGCACACGCACGCACGCACGCACGCGCACGCACGCACGCACGCACGCACACGCACACGCACGCGCACGCACGCACGCACGCACACACACACGCACGCACACGCACGCACGCACACGCACGCACGCACGCACACGCACACACACACACACACACACACACACACACACACACACACACACACACACACACACACACACACACACACACACACACACAGGGGCCTGGCCTAAAACTACATGTGGACATTTAAGTTATATGTGAGGAGGAAATAAATAAAGATTTTTATTATTATTACTATTGTAAAAATTAAGTAGTCTCAGAGGACATTACGTAAGAATATAAACAACTTTCTGGGTAATTTACTCTTTGATTTTATGTTTTCAGGGTTGCCTTTCAATAATCTAATTTTTTGTTTTATCGAAATTGTTTTATCACAATTTTATATTGTTTTATCACAATATTTTTTTATAATAACATATTTTCTTTTTATTATAAAATTCTTTTTTACTCATATTACGTTTTTTAAATATTACCAAGAGCCTCTTATATGTGAACACCCACCACATCACAATTATGGAAATAATATATATGACAAGCGGAGATATTTGACTATTGTTTACACAAAGCCATGATGCTATGCAGGTACGATATGTATTTTTACAAGAACAGACGTAATATAAGAATATATATTAGAAGAACTAGCGACCCCCTCACTACTCTCACGAATCTTCTTTTGTTATCTAATATTAATTTTATAAATATTGCCGTAACACGATCATTTTACATTATTTTATAAATATTAAATAAAATTCTCCTGTCAAGGTGTTGTTTCTAATTAAAGTCCTCCCAAATAGCTAGACCGATTTTCGTAAAATTTTATGTGCACATCGGTTATGTCTGCGAATAGGACAACATCTATTTTTCATTCCCCCGAAATATTAAGGGTCCCCCTACATTTTTTTTACATTTTAAACAAAATTTTTTATTTTCATTTTTTTCAAAATACTTCTTAAGTGAAACGTAAGAACATAAAATGCAGCATTTGCCAAAATTTCAAGTTTGTACCAGCAGCACAAGTCTGGTCTGGTTGTATACAACCAGATAGTTGATAGTGTGTTTTTACTCAAATCATTGTAATGTTTATAGAGAAGCATGAATATTTATCAATTTAAATACGTTAACAAATAAATATCTTTAGAGGTAGACAGAGGTCTAGTCTAAACAATTAAGTCCCTTCGACCCACCTTCCACCGATGATATTTTCGGGACAACGTGACAGGTGGCGAGCCCGTCGCCGTCTGTATGTCCAAGCCAACGATATAATTCGTTCATAAGTTTTGAAAACTTATGAACGAATTATACTTAACTTAACTCGGGTCTCTCGATTTCTCGAAATTCCGACCACCGAACCACTCGGCTATCGTGACTTATCTCATTTATTACTCATTTTATCTCATTTATCTCATTTATAGAATCACGTAACTTTAGGGTTCTTTGGCTCTGCACTGTATGACAAAAAAATTTTTGTTTTTACAAAACTGATATCGCCATTAAAATTTACACAATTAATATAATACACACTATAAAAAGGGTATTATAATATTGTGTTTAATTACAAAAAAATCTGTCTATACTTCGAAAACTTATGACAAGAAACAAAATAAGAAAAGAAGCTTTTTTTTTTAATTTTCTTTCACATAGTCACCCAACTGTTAATCAAGCTTGACACCAAATCCCTCCTACATTAGTGTTTTCATCGCCTACCGGATCGACCTTTACTCTGACTCCTATGAGTCAGAGCAAAGGTCGATCCCACGTCGCTATTATTATTATTAATACACTCTTCTAACTAAAAGTGAACAGTTATGTTGATTATGACAAGTATTTCAAGGCCATGCGACATTCATGTTTTTTTATTTACATTCATTTTAACTAAATAACGTTAGTTAAAGACATACTCAATTAAATCTATCTAAATATATAAAGAAAACTTCGATCGAGATACTAATACGTTCTGCTCTCCATATTGTATTTTACACTATTAAGTAGTATTTTAATTTAATTTAGTATTTTAAATTTTTTTATTTGTATCATAGTTTTACCCAGTTGGGTAAACCTGGGAGATTAGATGACCAAGACTGGAAATATTAAGCATTTACGTTTACTTTTTTATTTGCTCCAAAATTACAACGCTGAAAAGGCTTGTTTTAGTTGCACGTAAAAAACTCGAGAAAGCAATTTGTAGTTTGTTTTTTAAAAAAAATGTTCATTATAAAAAGGAAGTAACATCTTAAGCAAATTTCAGACAACTTAATGGGAATAAAACTTAATCGGAAATTAAAATGTAGGTAAAACTTTTATTATGTTTTATCAGTTACCAAGTAAAATATAAACCAAATATTTCTGCAATTATAATGCAGCTTTGAAAATAACCCAAACATAAGACAACACATTAAACAAAAAAATTATAAACTCATACGCACAGACACATTTTAGTATCGTTGTGGTATCGGCGTAACAATAAACAACTACCTTTCTTCCCGTGGTTGCCTTTAGAGGCGACTAAAGGTCTTAAAAATAACAGTAGCTACCAGCAGACATCGGGTTATCGGCAAAAATGCCAGACCTATATTCATCAGACTGATACTTCAATCGCCAATCCGGGTGGCGGTTATGGTAAATCCTCATTACCGGACAAGCACATGTTCTACGCAGGACTTCTAGACTTCTTCATCTCTTCTTCTCCTCCTCTTAACAATCGCAGATACATTGTACCTTAGACGCTGCCGTCCGTCACCGTCACTAAGTTAGTGTTTTCCGATATTTAGCCAATGCCAATCCGCTCGCCAAGTATGACCTTTATCGCAAATCCTTCTTACGAGAGAGATCCTATACTGCAGTGGACTAATATAGGGCGATAACTAATAAAAGATTATATATATATGTGGTAGATGTAAAAGTTTTATTATTGTTAGACGTACAATAACGAACGTATTTTATCATATCATCTTGAATTAAAAAGATGGCGAGGGCTCACCGCCTGTCACGTTGTCCCGTTAATATTAGCTCGATTTTATAAGTAATGACGATAGCCGAGTGGTTGGGTAGGGTGATCGGAATTAATATCTTCACGCAATTCTCAATACCCCCGTATTGAAATTGCGTGAAGATATTTATTTATTTATTTATTTTAAATTTTTTATTTGTATCATAGTTTTACCCAGTTGGGTAAACCTGGGAGATTAGATGACCAAGACTGGAAATATTAAGCATTTACGTTTACTTTTTTATTTGCTCCAAAATTACAACGCTGAAAAGGCTTGTTTTAGTTGCACGTAAAAAACTCGAGAAAGCAATTTGTAGTTTGTTTTTTAAAAAAAATGTTCATTATAAAAAGGAAGTAACATCTTAAGCAAATTTCAGACAACTTAATGGGAATAAAACTTAATCGGAAATTAAAATGTAGGTAAAACTTTTATTATGTTTTATCAGTTACCAAGTAAAATATAAACCAAAAATTTCTGCAATCATAATGCAGCTTTGAAAATAACCCAAACATAAGACAACACATTAAACAAAAAAAAAATTATAAACTCATACGCACAGACACATTTTAGTATCGTTGTGGTATCGGCGTAACAATAAACAACTACCTTTCTTCCCGTGGTTGCCTTTAGAGGCGACTAAAGGTCTTAAAAATAACAGTAGCTACCAGCAGACATCGGGTTATCGGCAAAAATGCCAGACCTATATTCATCAGACTGATACTTCAATCGCCAATCCGGGTGGCGGTTATGGTAAATCCTCATTACCGGACAAGCACATGTTCTACGCAGGACTTCTAGACTTCTTCATCTCTTCTTCTCCTCCTCTTAACAATCGCAGATACATTGTACCTTAGACGCTGCCGTCCGTCACCGTCACTAAGTTAGTGTTTTCCGATATTTAGCCAATGCCAATCCGCTCGCCAAGTATGACCTTTATCGCAAATCCTTCTTACGAGAGAGATCCTATACTGCAGTGGACTAATATAGGGCGATAACTAATAAAAGATTATATATATGTGGTAGATGTAAAAGTTTTATTATTGTTAGACGTACAATAACGAACGTATTTTATCATATCATCTTGAATTAAAAGATGGCGAGGGGCTCACCGCCTGTCACGTTGTCCCGTTAATATTAGCTCGATTTTATAAGTAATGACGATAGCCGAGTGGTTGGGTAGGGTGATCGGAATTAATATCTTCACGCAATTCTCAATACCCCCGTATTGAGAATTGCGTGAAGATATTTATTTATTTATTTATTTTAAATTTTTTTATCAGTTCTTAAAGTTTAAATATCTAATTTTTTATATAATTAATACACTATGTCATTCATAGTATGTAAAGTATATACTTCGTGCAAAAATTCCAAAAAAAAAAAACAAACAAAAGGTCAATATAAAGAAGAGTCTAAATAATATTGATTGACACAAACACGCATCAATTTAGGCACGAAAATATATTTTAAGGCAAAACAACAATAAAAAATAAGGAAATAAAGAATGAAGATCCAATTACAACATTTAGTATGGACTCGACCTTCGAAGTGGCACGACCTAGACTTGTATGCAAAAAGAACACATCATTCTTCGCCTGCTATGTTATAATGATTTTATTGTAAACTCAATACTTCAGATTTTTATCACTGGCCATTAAGAAAAAGGTAAGGCGTCAAAAACATCAAAGCTTCATTAGATACACTGAACGATATTCTATAGCCATAAACAAATTTGGCAACCCTAGATCAGTTGCAAATAACACAACTATAAATAAACATAATCCGTTTGTTAAAAAATCAGAGCCACGATAGCTGTGTGTTTAGATCTCTGACTTTCCCAGTGTTGGGATGGCTTGAAGATATATATAATAAAAAAATCATAACTATTTGTAACTTAACTCAAAGCTCCTAATCATTATAATCAAACACTACGTGAGGTTGTATTAATAATTTAGGTATTATTTTTTTTATGTTTTCATCTTGTTGCAAGATTCGTTTGGTGTTGACAATATTTTAAATTTTTGTTGGATTCGATCACGGCAATAATGCATAATGCAGGCAAAGCACAGTGTTGTGGAACTATCACTTATGTGGTTTGATCTTTAAGAGATGGGTTGTTACTTCGCAAATAGATTAAAACCGAATATATTTAAAATAAATATTATATCTATAGTTTATGTAATGCACCTTGTGATGGCTATAAAATTGATTTTTAATTTCAACTGCACGAAGAAGAGAAAGGTCAAGCGTACTCGCATACCTCTAGGTGCGTGTACGAAGAAAATATTGAATTTGAGAAAAATGAAGGAGGTATAGGATCGTAACATTTTCTGTTCTGTACTCTCTGATTACTCTATTAAAGATGATGCGCGAATAAGCTCGATTGGTTAATACGACGGAGGTTCACAACTTCAGGCCCAGTCCGTTTATGTAAAATTTGTAAATCTATAGTATATTTAATAACAGTATGCATATTTTCATAAATATAACTTATCAATATTAATTGTATAGTTATTGTCAATACTAACAATTTGAAATTCGCGTGGTAATTGAAATTTTTAAAAAGAGATATGGGAGAATGGTGTTACTTCGCGATATTTTCTCTCTGCTTACCCCGTCAGGGAATATATGTGAAGATATTTATTTCTTTATTTAATATGGCATTACTGAAAAATACAATATCAAAAAAAAGTATACAAAGGGCGGGCACAATGCCATATATAGTGTTTGTAAAAAGCTATGCGTGGAGTGACATTTTGCAAAGTCCTCTCATAAACATACGAGTATATATAATGTTTCCAGGTTTACTCATCTTTCAGGTATTTACCTCGAGACACGATGACTTTGTTCCAAACAAAGGATTAAATATTTTAGGTAAAAAAGCAGATATAAAATACATTCATACTTTATTATGACATTTTTAGTAATGTGATGTTGTGATATCAGTATGATAATTATAATTTTTTCGTGTGATAATTTTTGCAGATATATTTTACATTACAAAAAAATATAAATTGATGTAGACATAAGACTCCTTTGTTATTCTAATCGTAATTTTAATACGGATTTATGTAAATAAACATACCGTAATATTGTTTCAAAGCCAAGAACATTACTGACACTATAATGCATGCAACCTACATATATAAATAATATAAAACCTATTATTTCGTGCACTATAATTTGATAATAGAATGTTTTTTTCAAAACTTTATTTCAAGATGGTTTTTAGATATTTTTTAATCTTTTATAACATTTTTTTTAATTTTTCTTTCTTAATTTCTTGTATGCAATATTTATATATTAATTTATTATTATAGTAGAATAATTGAAAATAATAATATAAATATATATAATAATAATAGTAGTATTATGTTATATAATAATATATAAATAATAGTTATATACATAAAGTCATGATAGTCGAGTGGTAGGGTGGTCGGAATTTTGAGTCAGGAGACCCGAGTTCGATCCCCAGGTGGCAGGCACGTACCAATGGGTTTTTCAAAAACTTATGTACGAATATCGTTGGCTTGGACATAAAGACGGCGACGGGCTCACCACCTGTCACGTTGTCCCGAAAATATCTTCGGTGGAAGGCGGGTCAAAGGACTTAATTGTCTAGACTAGACCTCTGTCTACCCCTGTATTGGGAATTGCGTGAAGATATTTATGTATTTATTATTTTATAATAATAATTATAGACTATTGCTATTTTTAATTAAATAATCTCATGAAAGAACCCTTCCTGTGAGGGTGAATTCCACCTCCAGATTTTACCTACTTACTATACATAGTATGTTTGTACTAACATAACGGTGTTCACAAATTCACCACAGAATATTGGCCACTATCGGCAACAAGATTTGCCATGATAACAGATGATCCACAAATCGCAATCTGCTTAATTTTGATCTAGTATTTTCGAGACGGTTATCCAGTAAAACGTCAGTTGCTATTTCGGTATTCAAGGAACTTCTCTTAGTTGCCTTTAATGACACTCACAGGAAGAAAGTTAGCACACGATAGGGCATATACAGCAATGATTTTGGTCCGATGACGAAGTCCGATCACCCACGGCTATGTGGCTGGACTTCGAATCAAAAGACCAGAATTTCATTCCCAGGTGATAGAGTTTTACTTAATAGTTTAACACAATTTATTTACAACCTTTATTGATACCTTATCAAAAATTATTAATAAGTATGTATCAAGAAATTTATTTGTTTAAATAAAAATTGCTTGTTTGTTTCGATAAATATCGGCGTAAAATATATCATCGCTTTTTACCCGTGGCTTTTCAAGAGGCGACTAAGGGAAAGCCTTTAAAATACCATTGGCTACAAACGGATGGTGAAATAACCATCTCGAAAAATACTAGACAAAAATTCAATAGATTGAAGACGAACAATTCCTTCTAAGGTGCAAGCTATCTGGTACTGCGACCGCCACTCCGCTATTAAGAAAGGCACCTTGTGTCAAAAGTTATTGCGGTTGATAACAAATTATTTGTAATAATATATTAAAAAAAGTTTATTTAGTAATTTGAAACACCCGCACATATTATAAATTCATCCTTCAACAACACAGTACATCACCCACACATCGATAAACAATAGGATCGGTGCCAGATGAAAACAAACGGCAAGGTTGCAGTTATGCAGTTTTTCTATTTATACAGTCAGATGTTTAGTTAGTCATAGCGTCGTTCTTTTTGTTTGTACGTATGTCCTCCGTTACATTCGCGATCACAGGAATGCAAAAAGTATCGGAATTTTATTCACCTACACCGTGAGACGCGACAGAAATATTTTTCGTAAAAACTACGAGTATTTATAAATAAAAGAGCGGACAATAATATTCAAGACACGATGAGCCACGATTGCCGATTGGTTGGGTGATCACAATTCGAGTCAAGAGACTGGAGTTGGATCCCTAAGGCTCGTACCAGTTGGGTTTTTTCAAAACTTATGTACGATTTATACCCTTGGCTTGGACATAAAGACGGCGACGGGCTCACCACCACCACCTATCACGTTGTCCCGAAAATTTCTTCGATGAAAGGTGGGTTAAAAAGTCTTTATTGTCTAGACCTCTGCCTACCCCTGTGAAATTTAAACTAATTTGATCATTGTGTAATTACTATTATCAGTATCATTATCTAAATATTAATTACCTATAGTAGTCACCATAGCCGAGTGATTGCTCTGTCGGAGTTCGATTCAAGAGACCGATGGGGTTTTTCATAAAAGTTTTTTATACGATTTATGTCGTTGGCGTATACATTAAGATGGTGACAGACTCACCGCCTGTCACGGAGTGCCAAAAATGTCTTCGGTGAAAGGTGGAAATTAATTAAAAAGTCTCTTCTCTCAACAATTCTAAGGAAGAAACTCATAAACATAAAGCATGGTGGATTGTCCACCGCAGTATGAGACACCTCACACCTTAGACGCTGCATGCCGTGAATCTTGACGGTTTGCTTTAAATTGCTCAAGTATTTTTCGTGATGGTTATCCCGCTACATATCGGTAGCCATTTCCATTTACAAATTCTTTTCCCTTACCTCTTACGACACCCACGGGAAGGTGGGATAACCTCCTAATTATTCTTACGCCGATGTTGCACGACAATTATTTTATTTAGACCTATTTTATTTAACGCAGACATATTTAAATGTACGTTTTTTTTTCACTCTACGACTTAATGCCGCCTACCTACGCCTCTAACAAGGCTAAAGGTAGCAACCAACGACGATTTAACTTGAATGTTAATGCTACCGCCACTCCGCTATTAAGAAAGGCACTTTGTGTCAAAAGTCATTGCAGTTGATTACAAATTATTTGTAATAATATATTAAAAAAGTTTATTTAGTAATTTGAAACACCCGAACATATTATAAATTCATCCTTCAACAACACAGTACATCACCCACACATCGATAAACAATAGGATCGGTGCCAGATGAAAACAAACGGCAAGGTTGCAGTTATGCAGTTTTTCTATTTATACAGTCAGATGTTTAGTTAGTCATAGCGTCGTTCTTTTTGTTTGTACGTATGTCCTCCGTTACATTCGCGATCACAGGAATGCAAAAAGTATCGGAATTTTATTCACCTACACCGTGAGACGCGACAGAAATATTTTTCGTAAAAACTACGAGTATTTATAAATAAAAGAGCGGACAATAATATTCAAGACACGATGAGCCACGATTGCCGATTGGTTGGGTGATCAGAATTCGAGTCAAGAGACCCGAGTTCGATCCCAGGTGGCAGGCACGTACCAATGGGTTTTTCAAAACTTATGTACGAATATCGTTGGCTTGGACATAAAGACGGCGACAGGCTCACCACCTGTCACGTTGTCCCGAAAATATCTTCGGTGGAAGGCGGTTCAAAGGACTTAATTGTCTAGACTAGACCTCTGTCTACCCTGTATTGGGAATTGCGTGAAGATATTTATGTATTTATTATTTTATAATAATAATTATAGACAATTGCTATTTTAATTAAATAATCTCATGAAAGAACCCTTCCTGTGAGGGTGAATTCCACCTCAGATTTTACCTACTTACTATACATAGTATGTTTGTACTAACATAACGGTGTTCACAAATTCACCACAGAATATTGGCCACTATCGGCAACAAGATTTGCCATGATAACAGATGATCCACAAATCGCAATCTGCTTAATTTTGATCTAGTATTTTCGAGACGGTTATCCAGTAAAACGTCAGTTGCTATTACGGTATTCAAGGAACTTCTCTTAGTTGCCTTTAATGACACTCACAGGAAGAAAGTTAGCACACGATAGGGCATATACAGCAATGATTTTGGTCCGATGACGAAGTCCGATCACCCACGGCTATGTGGCTGGACTTCGAATCAAAAGACCAGAATTTCATTCCCAGGTGATAGAGTTTTACTTAATAGTTTAACACAATTTATTTACAACCTTTATTGATACCTTATCAAAAATTATTAATAAGTATGTATCAAGAAATTTATTTGTTTAAATAAAAATTGCTTGTTTGTTTCGATAAATATCGGCGTAAAAATATATCATCGCTTTTTTACCCGTGGCTTTTCAAGAGGCGACTAAGGGAAAGCCTTTAAAATACCATTGGCTACAAACGGATGGTGAAATAACCATCTCGAAAAATACTAGACAAAAATTCAATAGATTGAAGACGAACAATTCCTTCTAAGGTGCAAGCTATCTGGTACTGCGACCGCCACTCCGCTATTAAGAAAGGCACCTTGTGTCAAAAGTTATTGCGGTTGATAACAAATTATTTGTAATAATATATTAAAAAAAGTTTATTTAGTAATTTGAAACACCCGCACATATTATAAATTCATCCTTCAACAACACAGTACATCACCCACACATCGATAAACAATAGGATCGGTGCCAGATGAAAACAAACGGCAAGGTTGCAGTTATGCAGTTTTTCTATTTATACAGTCAGATGTTTAGTTAGTCATAGCGTCGTTCTTTTTGTTTGTACGTATGTCCTCCGTTACATTCGCGATCACAGGAATGCAAAAAGTATCGGAATTTTATTCACCTACATCGTGAGACGCGACAGAAATATTTTCGTAAAAACTACGAGTATTTATAAATAAAAGAGCGGACAATAATATTCAAGACACGATGAGCCACGATTGCCGATTGGTTGGGTGATCACAATTCGAGTCAAGAGACTGGAGTTGGATCCCTAAGGCTCGTACCAGTTGGGTTTTTTCAAAACTTATGTACGATTTATACCCTTGGCTTGGACATAAAGACGGCGACGGGCTCACCACCACCACCTATCACGTTGTCCCGAAAATTTCTTCGATGAAAGGTGGGTTAAAAAGTCTTTATTGTCTAGACCTCTGCCTACCCCTGTGAAATTTAAACTAATTTGATCATTGTGTAATTACTATTATCAGTATCATTATCTAAATATTAATTACCTATAGTAGTCACCATAGCCGAGTGATTGCTCTGTCGGAGTTCGATTCAAGAGACCGATGGGGTTTTTCATAAAAGTTTTTTATACGATTTATGTCGTTGGCGTATACATTAAGATGGTGACAGACTCACCGCCTGTCACGGAGTGCCAAAAATGTCTTCGGTGAAAGGTGGAAATTAATTAAAAAGTCTCTTCTCTCAACAATTCTAAGGAAGAAACTCATAAACATAAAGCATGGTGGATTGTCCACCGCAGTATGAGACACCTCACACCTTAGACGCTGCATGCCGTGAATCTTGACGGTTTGCTTTAAATTGCTCAAGTATTTTTCGTGATGGTTATCCCGCTACATATCGGTAGCCATTTCCATTTACAAATTCTTTTCCCTTACCTCTTACGACACCCACGGGAAGGTGGGATAACCTCCTAATTATTCTTACGCCGATGTTGCACGACAATTATTTTATTTAGACCTATTTTATTTAACGCAGACATATTTAAATGTACGTTTTTTTTTCACTCTACGACTTAATGCCGCCTACCTACGCCTCTAACAAGGCTAAAGGTAGCAGCCAACGACGATTTAACTTGAATGTTAATGCTACACCCACCAAGAAAGTAAAAGCTAAGAAATTGAATTAATTGCACTATACAATGTTGACGTGTAACTACAACAAGAAAATAAATAAAACTAACTTTCGTTTTAACAAAACAGTGTGAGTTAAATCTCGAATAAAGACTCAACATTAAGCGACAAACGTGTATTAAGAAAGTCGACGGTTCTATTTATGTATGTACATTACAAATAAAGCGTGTATTTGTTGCTTTTATGCTAAGTACCCGGGTGTCAATACTTCGCTTTATGAGGCGATAATATCACTTAATGAGGTGATGCTAAAATACATTAAGAAGTATGGATATCAGACCGAAAATGGGCAGCAGCGTCTGATGCGCGTGTGGTCTGGTACTGTGATCGCCAATCCGCGTGCCAAGCGTGGCGGTTATGGCAAATCCTCCATATGGAGGAATCCTATGTCCTGCAGTGGACTTCAACAGGCCTGTATGTATGAATGTAAGTATGTATGACATAATCTCTCTAGTATATAAATGTATTTTTCCGGAAACTTTACCTAGGTAAGTTTCGGACATAGACCACTAATAAAATAGAAAATATTTTTAATCGTATACATATGCAGCGCATAAATGCATATACATAATAGCTGCCCCTCGCGGTTTGACACTTTAAAAGTATTCCTTTTAACGCCGGTTTGTCAGGAAGAAATCGAAACGATATGACTACCAATTGCTTGCCCGTACGCTATTCCGAGATAGTAAAAAAAGAAACTTAACTGCAATAAAGAACTGTCTATCTATCTATGTATATCGTATCGTTAGCTTCGGACACTAGCAACGCGATAAGCTCACCACCTGTTATGTTGTCACAATTAATTTCGGTTCAAAGTGGGTTGAAAAGGCTTCATTGTCTAGACCCCTCCAAATTCGTGAAGATTAAAAAAATCTCTTTATTAAATTAAATCTCTTTATTAAACGAACTGGTTTTATTGGCATACTGTTTTACAATAATTCGTTACTGCTGTATAATCTTACAAATTATAACAATAATTTGTTTAACACATGATAAATTTTAACTAACGCAGATCGAAAAATATCAAATTACTGTTTAATGTGATTTATTAAGCGTATTCATTTTAACGATAAAACAACAAAATGCTCAGAATGGCTAACATAATTAAAATTTAACAAATTATACATAGTTTTAACAAGTTGACAAGTTAAGTCATGATAGCCGAATGGTTTGGTGGTCGGAATTTCGAGTCAAGAGACCCGAGTTCGATCCCCAGGTGGCAGGCTCGTACCAATGAGTTTTTCAAAAATGTTTTAATGTACGAATTATATCGTTGGCTTGGACATGAAGACGGCAACGGCCTCACCACCTGTCACGTTGTCTCGAAAATGTCTTCGGTGGAAGGTGGGTCAAAACGACTTAATTGTCTAGACTAGACCTATGTCTACCCCTGTATTAGGAATTGCGTGAAGATATTTATTTTTATAATCTGACGACTTCAAACCGGTGTAAACGCCACTCTTCGACGGAGGACCACTTCTTAAATATCATGGTTTAATCTTGTACATATACATGTACATAAATTAATAAAATGTGTACCAATCTAACGATTTAACCAATGCATTGTTTCTTTTTCATAGAAGTTATTGTAAATAGGTTAAAATTTTGCAAAGTTCGTTTACATAATCATAATTAATTATCAAATAATTGCCGTCCCGATTTCCCCGTTGGTAACTCTGCCTTCGGAACTACTACTCTGGTTGCTGGTGTAAAAATATTAATGTTTGTACTAGAGTCATGGATGTCATATTTATGATTTTATATGACTAGCTCACCGCCTATCACTTAGTTATTAATTTAAAAAGCTATTCTTATAAATTTACACAGTGATATCTCAGAACCTATTTTGTCACTTTTTTATGTTTAAGTAGCGTTCTATATTCAAGTTTATTTAGATAGGTGTAATTTTGGAAAAAAAATGTTTATTTACCAAATACATTAAATTATCATTTATTTAAAAATTTATTATAGCTCCATCTTTTTCTCACCAAGCGAAGCTTGGTCACCCTGGTACTAATTATGGCGCACCCAAATGTTTCATGCAATAATTTAAATATTAAACATTGTGATGTCATAATTACCTCAAATGTATAAAATATTAGTGACAGGTAATACGTATCTATAATCAAAATACGTATATCACATAACATTTCATGTGATATCATCGTTTTTTATTCAATATAAAGTAATATTTTTTTAATTCAATTTTTAGGCTATGGCCTTCGTCAATTAACTATTGACTAATATAACTTGAAATACTAGATGGAACTCATATTTTGTGAGTCATTTTTAACACGGATATCAGTTTATTTAAATTTTCTGATATCACCTAATATTGATAGACAGATAAATAGATGCGGATAACATCACACATCATACGCTCTGATTCCTCAGTGAGTAGTTATGGAAAAACAAACAACGATAGTACCACAAATATCCCGATCCGAGTGAATATAGAATAAGTGGTCTTGAACATAGACTCGTTCAGAAATCTAATCCGGGATCTACATGTTCGGTACTTGATCACGGACTTCCACAATATTGTTTTAAAATACCGCTATAGCCGTACCACCGCGTTGCCGAAGTCACGATAGCCGTGTGGTTGGGTGGTCGGAATTTGGAATCAAGAGACCCGAGTTCGATACCCAGGTGGCAGGCTCGTACCGATGGGTTTTTTAAAACTTATGTACGAATTATATCGTTGGATTGGACATAAAGGCGGCGACGGGCTCACCATCTGTCACGTTGTCCCGAAAATATCTTCGGTGGAAGGTGGGTCGAAGGGACTTAATTGTCTAAGTACCCCAGTACAGGGGTAGACCTCTGTCTACCCCTGTATTGGGAATTGCGTGAAGATATTTTTTTAGCCATATTTTTTTAGTCACATTTATTTATTTTTATAGCCATATCCATATTTTTATTATTATTTTTTTTTTCATATCCATTTTGAACTTTCGTCTAAAAAGGACAATATACAACTATACCTAACAGGAAAGTTAAAATACAACAACATTTAATTTAAAGAAAAATATATTTATAATTACATCACAAACAAATTATGTATAACATATTATCATTCTACCTTCTTACTACTTCTATCAACATATTCTATCAACATATATACTATATATGTACATATATACTACATATATACTATATATGTCTACATTTTATATTCTCTATAAGGTTTCTACATACACTGTTATATCTATTTAGATCTGAAGTAAAAGCGCTACTCCCGCTAGTGTCCACTTGGCAGGCTTATCCTTGGTCTTCAGATTAAAAGTCCACACGTACGTGGGGCCCCGGGTTCGAGTCTTATACACCGGACACTCGTACATGTTGCGCAGGTCTTGCTTGTCTTGCGTAATTGCCTGAAAGCAATTTATATTATACATATATACATAATTGGATTAGATTCACGATAGCTGAGTGTTTGGATGATCGGAATGCGAGTGAAAGTGACCCGAGTTCGATCCGCAGGTGGCAGGCACGTGTCTATGGGTTTTTTCAAAACTTTATGTACGATTTATATTGCTGTCTTGGACATAATAACGGCGACGGGATCACCACAAGCATTTGCCAAAGCCAAAGATATTAATAAAATACGTCATGTTAATAATTTGTTATTCATTCCTTAATAAAAGGTAATATATATCTTCAATTTATTGAACAGTTTATATCTAAATATAAAAGTATGAACGCCAATGCATAAACGAAAGATTACATCTGGTAATCAATAGGTATTCAAAGTTCATTATTTATTTGTATAGATTAAGTAATTATAAACTTACCTAAAATGTTTTATTACATTGGCATTCACTTTTCGTATTTTTTTATTCACACGCCATTTTTCAGACAATGATTTAGACAACGAAGTAGTTTCGACCCACATTTCATCAAAGGTTATTCGGGACAAAGTGACAAGTGGTAAGCCTATCGCCTACTTTAAAATATTTTATTTTGTATTTGACAACGCACGATTACGTCATGATCCCTTTTTTTATTCTTATAGAGTTTTTTTTTAAGTCGAGTTACAGTTTTTTAAACTTTTTTATTATAATCGTAGTATTAAAATTACTACTGATCAATTTCGAACATTTCTCGTTCAGTTTCCTTAAGTCTGAAAAACTGTTTCTAATAATGGACTTAAAAATCAGCGTGGAATATTTATTGTATTTGATTGTCGTGGAATATAATTTATTCTGGCACATTTAAATAGTAAAAATGTTAATATTTCTAGCGATTCTCGTCGACCTCATATAAACCACAATCATCAACAGAACATGACGTATTACACGTGCCGACATGACATCACTTACATCACCAAATCCACTTTAATTTTAAATATGTTTTATTTTTATTCATAAGTAATATAATTTGGAATAAGTTCAGTTACTTTGAAATATATTAAAAATACGCTGCTCCCGTAAGCGATTTCACATTTGTTTCAGAGATATTGGAACAAACATTAAAAAAATCTAATTTCACCTACATAATATCGCGGCATTGCTATAAAAGCCTGTACAAGTTCACTGTAGGACATATGCCTCTCCGGTAACGGAGGCTTTCTCATAATTGATGAGATTGGTGTTCGATGTGACAGACAACTTGCACCTTAGATGCTGCTGTCTGTTCAGGTCCCAAGTCCCAGGTCTGCTGAATTTTGTTCTGATATTTGACAAGACGGTTCAAGGCTTGTCCCGTAGTCGCCTCTTACGACACCCACGGGGAGAAAGGCGGCGATATATTCTTAATCCGATACCACTCCGCTAAAGTTCACTTATTATGAGTCATTTTATACCAACCCGGACATTAATCACAGGCATCGGCGGGAACAAATCTTTTAGTCTCGAATCCATAATGATGCCCGCTTGGACGTCCCATCGAGCGCCTTCCATGAGCAACCCATGGACATAGGCACCATCTCGAGGAGCGGACCTGGAATCGGCAATCCTGTCGAAGCAAGAGGAGGATAAATTATTAAAATGCCATAAAGTAAATAATGAGGTACACAAGAAAAGTTACTAGAGTTAGAAAAAGCTACTATAAAAAATTTAATTATTTCGCTTAAAAATTGTATAGCACTTGTATGCGAAGTATTCGACATATGTTACATTAAATAAGTTAATAATAATTTTGATTATAAATTTCACCCTGCAGCAAAGGAAATAATTCAGAAGAAACCTAAAAATATTAAGAACTCACTTTGGAAAGAAAACAAATATATTTATAATAGAATGTGTGTTAAACCGCAGTGTTAAACCGCACTGGAGCATCGTGACTTAGCTTAAATTATATTTAAAAGTAGGACTTAACTCAGCTGAATATTAAGGAAAGAAACTACTACTTGACTTATCTTACTAAATACGTCAAGTAGCAATAAACACGCCTAAGTAAGTAAAGTAAAAGCATGTAGAGGTCCACTACTGGGCCTGCTCCTAAATATTTAAGAGAGATTAGAGCAAGGGTACCTCCGCCACGCTGCTCCCGCGTGGCTTCGCATGTCCTCAAAATAAAGGTATTTTTTCCACCACTAGGCTCGTGGTACACTCACTTAACATTGCTATTAACAATTTCAGTGGTATTAAACCAGCGACCGAAACTGCGTCACTCGCGTGCTTGGATGCCACGGCTGTGTACCTGTCTCTATGTTACCCAGCTTTGCTTGGCAACAGATAGACGGTACTTAATAAATCAAAATTATTGGTGTTATTTATATCTGTACGAACTTTCTAAGACATTAGAAATTTGTCATTAAACATTACCTACAGTTAAAATTTTAAAGAATATAAATAATTTAAAAATCTACAGTTTTCCGGTATATCAATGTATTAATTTATATTTCTCATAATATGGCATTTCCTTATGTTCACGAGATGTATTACAATTCAGTTATATACTTACGTGAACTCCTCTTTCATTTTCTTAGTGACATCGCATTGTAGACACATTTTGTCCAACGGCAGTTCATAACGACGCGCCGTACTTTGCATTATAGCAGTTAACAAGCTTTGAGGATTGAAGAAACCAGCCAGCCACACGGATGATGGCAACTATAGGAAACATCCGGAGTAAAAAAATAAGTTTTGAATGGTCTATTCTAGTTGTTACTTGTTGGGAATCATTATATACTCCTTATATAGATTACTCTTTGTATAGAATTAGTAATATTTATAATATAGATATTTATGTTTATAGAAGCATAGATGACCAAAAGAAAGGCATTTGAAAAGAGCTAACTAACATTTAAGTTTACTGCTCTTCATAGGTCACTTCACGGATTCCCAATATTGGGATAGTCGGTAGGTCTAGACAATTTGGTCCTTTCCACCATTTCACCGAATTTTCTTTGGGTTAACGTAACAGGAGGTGAGCCTGTATCGTTAATGTCCTCAAAAGTCATCAACAGTATACTTACTTATTTATTTAATATACTTACATAGATAATTAGATAAATGTTTATATAAAGATGTAAAATCCATAACTTGAGTACAAACATTCATATTCAACACACTATTTGCCCCTATCGGATTAAATTTGACGCTGTTTCCTGTCACCTATCTGCGTAATTTTCATCTAGTATTCATCGAGATGGTTATTTATTTATTTATTCAACTTTATTGCACCTTATAAAAATATATAGGAACAAAAGGCGGACATAATGCTAAAAGCATTCTCTGCCTGTCAACCTTTAGGAGTGGAAAACATCGAAGGCGGTTACCATAAAAAAGACAAAAAAAAACAGCAAAGCATAAATACTAAATATAATTAATACGATAATAATAGTAATATATAAATACGGTTATCCCGACATTTGTCAGTAATCAATTGCACTTGAAGACTTTTTCCTTAGTCGCCACTTGCAACAACCACAGGATGAGAGGGGTAATATTGTTATTACTATATAAGCATATATATAATACTATAATATTGTGGTACGTACAACGAAATCAGTGGCCCAAGTTTCTAGTTCTCGCAATCGAAGAAGAAGATCGACAAACCAAGCCGACAAGCCTAACAAGGATGGATATGCTCTATTAGCCCATATAGCAGGCACCTAAAAATAATTTTCAGTGTATGTTATTTTGAAATATATAATTCTTATAAATTAATAATAATAAAATATAATTAACGTACTTGATCTAAGAACAAAGCGGTTTCCAAATCTTCCATATCGGAAGTTATTGTAAGTTCCCCCTGTAAGAAAATACGAAGATTATTTAAAAGCTCAAGATAATTAAACAGTGATTTTTTGCGACATATTACAAAAAAATACCTTTAAACCTAAGTCTAATTCCCTCAACGACCTCTTCATTTCTCCAGTTAAGTGATTCATCCTCTCGCATTCTTGGAAAGCGACGATTACATACGGCGTGCGTTCCTCAACTTTCCCCATAATTTCAACCATATTAAATTCCTCTGGAAGTTTTTCCATTATTTCATCCAACATTTGCTTCACCTTAAATTTATCACAAATGAGCCTTGTATACATTTTAAAAACATTTTTAAAGACATTTTTCTGAACAATTTTTTTTAAATAAGAATCATAATTTTAAGTGCTAATCTTTATGTGAGCTTTATGTGAGAATTTACCTCTTTTATTTTCTAGGTTTCAATTATTTATACTATAAGTGCTGTTACGGATCTGGATATACATACTTTAGGGCTACCTAATTACATAAGTACGTCCCGAGTACGAGTGCGAGTCTTTAATAAAATCTCTACATGCCTTTATCTTGGACTTGGAGGCTCTAAGGAAAAATGTAATATATGCCTTCACCAACGAGACAGAAACGTAATGTAAAGCGTGTGACATACATATAGTCATAATAATCTTTTACAGCAAAGCCGGTCAGCTATTAAATAAGTATATTTCGAACATACTAATTAAATAAGTAAAGGGAATAACTACCTTATCTTCTCTTGTAACAGTTGTAGCTCCGGAAGCTTGAGCGTCTCGTGGTTGCATCTCGAATATTGTTCTGAATAAATTTTCCGAAGTCGTTGTCAAAAATCCAATTTCAGCATTGGGATGCAGACCATACAAATACGGTGATTCCGGAGGCATCGCGTCTTCTATATACTGATGATAGCCTGAGTAATCGGTGTTGGGCGGTGCGGGGAATCCTGGTGCTAGTTGTAGTTCACCATCCACCTAATGTAATAATACTTATATGTTTGTATATTGTTTTTGTAAAAAAAGTCACGATAGCCGAGTTGTTGGGTGGTCGGAATTTCGAATCGAGAGACCCGAGTTCGATCCCCAGGCGGCAGTACCAATAAGTTTTTCAAAAACTTATGTACTAATTTCATCGTTGACTTGGACATAAAGGCGGCGACGGGCTCACCACCTGTCACGTTGTCCCGAAAATATCTTCGGTGGAAGGTGGGTCAAAGGGACTTAATTGTCTAGACTTAACCTCTGTCTACCCCTGTATTGGGAATTGCGTGAAGATATTTATTTACTTATATGTTTCTAGTAGTTGCGATATTGATTAAACCATGTCATTAAAGTCTAGCTCCGTGGTCGATTGAGTTAGACACCGGTTTTCATGGTGTCACCAGATCCGAGTATCAGTTACGCAATTATGAGAAGATCACTCATTTTAGTACTAGTATAATGGTGTTCCGGCAGCTAATTTAGTCACAGCTTTAACCATAACCCAGTGTTTGGGTGATCGGAATTCGACTTAAGAAACCTAAGTTGCGCCTAGGCGCGTACCAGTTGGTCGAAAGGACTGAATCGTCTAGACCTCTGTCTACCCCTGTTGGGAATGACGTGAGATTTTTTTTAGTTATATCACTTACAAGATCGGGCTGCATCAGTTCTTCCAAATAAGCATTACAGAGACGTCTATCCCAGTCGTCTGTAATATGACCTCCGTACATGATTTCCCCAAATAGGTATCGCAAATCTTCCCAAGGCACTTTAGAATTCGCCTCCAAGTAATTATATAAGACAAAAACGCTGATGGTGAGGTCACCTGAAAAATTATAAATTAGTAATTAAAACACAATAGTGTTTTTAAAAATTACGATGTTTTCTTTTTAGATCGGTGCCCTGTATATCAACAATGTTAAATATCTGCTAGTGCATAACCAATTAGCGTGTTCTAATAATTTTTTATCCAGATTTAAGAACAGCAGATTATAGACTACCCAATTTCCAAAAGAGGGTAGTGAACTTACCTTCGAAGCTAATATTAGCGGGTTTGAGTACCGCGAGGGGCGAAGGAAAAAGTAGAATAGCATTTATCCTTTTCCTGATCCCTAATAGTACAATTTAAAATATTTATTGTCTAGTACTGCGATCGCCAATCCGCTTGCCAAACGTAGCGATCTTGACTATGTCTTGCAGAGGGAATGTTCAAGCCGATGTATATTAGAAATACTCATGTTTACATATGTTATTATAATACCATGGTATTATAATTTTCATAAGTCGAAACCTTAATTACTTACCGACATTGAACGGATAAATTTTGTTCCAACCCTGAGGACCGAATTTTCTTCTCTCTGCCACAACAGCATGAAAGTAACATAGGGCGAACAAAATAGCCTTGAATTCCGCTTCTTTACCGCACATCTCCAATGTTTCTTGATTAAAATTATCCAAGGCTTTATGAATATTTGCCTAAAGTTTGAATAAGATATTAAAAATAAGATAATATCGAGATTTAACTAAAGCTTACATACATACATACATAATGGCCTATTAAAGTCAACTGCAGGACATAGGCCTCTCCCATAGGGAGGAATTGCCCTAATCGCCACGCTGATCAAGCGTATTGGCGATCGCAATATCTGACACCACGAACCTTAGACGCTGCTGCCCACCTTCGGTCTGATTATTTTGGTCTGATATTTTAAGAGATATTTATCCCGCCATCTATCGCTTGCCATATCGATGTTCAAGGCTGTTTCCCTTAGTCGCCTCTCACGACACCCACGGGTAGAAAGGGAGTGACAATATTCTTATACCGTTACCACACAGATGTTGTAAATTAGTTTAGTTGAAAAAGCTGAAACATTGGTAAAATTCGTTCAGAATTGTTGTTCAGAAATGTTCTTTCAATGTATTTTTTCTAGTAAAGCTTACCTGCATACCCGTAGGCGGCTCATTAGTTATTTTTATACTAGATTCTAGAATCCCTTGCGGTATAATATGAGCCGCGGCAGTGGCTGCGGGTTCAGCCGACATAAACAATCGGAAGTCGTCATGGCAACCCGAGGTAAAGCTCTCCATTTTCTTCTCCAAGCTTGGCAACCATTTTTTAACCAAATGAATGTTCTGAAGTAAAAAAAATATACAATAAAAATTTAATTTATATAATTTCTGCAGTCGAGCAATATATTAATAAATATGTACTTTTGTTAAAATCGTAAAACTGGTCACAATTAGAGCTTTAATTTTCTGGTATACAAATGAAAAGAATTTCAGTCATTTTTAAGAAACTGTGCTATCTCAGTTTGAGTTTAAGATAACAATTCATCTGATGGTAAGTGACTACTGCAATCTAAAGTCATTGACTATTTCTTAAATCTTAGAAAGTTACAGATTGTTTTTTCTAACGCGAGGTTTAAGTAAGGAGTTCGTGATTATACTGCTTCTCTTTTGCTTCTCTTTTGCAAAGTATAACACTTACTGTATCGAGTCTGGAAACAGAAATGTTAATGAATCTACAAACTACTACTAAACCATACGAACTTTGGAAATTAGTGACGGATTTTCGTTGCGTGGTTAAAAACGAACACGAAAGCTTTATGGAACTGCATTCTTTGTCTTCTTTTTTTACAACCCTCTTAAAAGTCAACTACTGAACATTAGCCTCATCCAACGATTCGCAAACAGAACGGTCCTGAGCCACCTGTATCCTTGGACTCTCCGCAATAGTATACAGCTCGTCACTCTGTCTTGCGTCCCTGTGTTTGCCTGTACGAGGTAGGCACTCGAGAACCTTTCGTCCCAAGCAGTTGTCAGTTCTGCGAGCTACATGACTCATTTATTTTCCATTTTTGTTAACCTTCTGCTGATATACATATGTTCTTTACGAAATCTTTCACGTTACAAAAATGTCGGACATAGGACATTCCTTAGCCCGTTGTACAACTTTTAGAAATTAATAAAGGTAAATAACAAAAAAGAAATAAATAATTAAATACCTGTAAAACAACCCAATGTCCCTTCTTTATAGCCTCATCCATTGCTTGCTCGGCCACTATTTCTTGTCCCTGACCTAAGGACACGTTGTGAAAATTGCCCCGATCAGTAGAAAACTCCATAACTTTTCCCAGGGCCTCGACATCTTTTAGAGGATTTACACCGGGCGAGAGTATAAAAAATATCGGTGTGGTTGGACTTGTCTCTTCAAAAGATTTACTGAACTCTACCGTTCTATTTTCAACATATTTTGAACCCATTCTCTCTTCAATATACGCTCTAAAAATAACATTATAATTAGCACAAAATATATCATTACGTTTATTTATCAAGAAAAAATTATACAAAAGTAAGGGTAAAATTTAATCGAATTTTTGAAGCATGTAAATATACTTGTCTGTTTTGTTTTAATAACTCTTACTACTGTATTAAATAAAACTCTTCAATTTAATAACAAAAGTAATACAAAAATTCTGTTTGTTTTATATCTTAATCAATATTGTAAGTCGAAAGTAACTACGTCCGTGGCTGGCATCTGTTTATACGGTGTCACGCCTAAAAAGATTTTCTAACAATTCATGAGGTGCTTCTGTATTTAATATAATTCGTAAGCATATATGAACGTGGGTCAATTAAAAATAAAAATAGTCAAAAATTAATAATGCTATAGCCATAAAACCTAAATACCCCCATGCTATAGTCTAAAAACGTATCATAAATAGTCGGAGATAACAGTTAGTGTAAAAAAAGAGAGAATTTGACTTACGCCACTGCATAGGTCATTCTGTCAGGTCGTAATGCCCTTAGCATACACAATCGCTGTAAGGCTGTTTTGTTCTTCCATTCCTAGAATTATGCATAGTAATAAGTCTCAATATGATGATTCATAAATTTAAAAAAAACTGCCGTTAATTCTTGTTACTATGGAATAATTTAAATTTATTCAGATTGTTCGATTTGTATTTATTAATATTCATATTCAAACTGCAATAATAAACTGAAAATGTTTTTGTACTTCACGTTAAATAAAACGCATGCCTAAACAAGTTTGCCACTCGAGAAACTTTTTTCTCTTGGTTTCAAACAATTCATATTTCGTAACAAATATTAATTCTATCATTTCTGTAAATAATAAAATAGAAAATTGTATTTACCTGCGGAAATTTTTCTCTTTCAGGACATTCCATTTCGACTATTTTCTTCCACCGTTTTGGGGATGTCTCTATATCTCTGTCCAGATTCCGAAACTCATCTTTACTAGCAAGGGAACATATCCCGCCCCAACTTTGGTTAGACAAGAAATCTACTGGACTTGTCACGTGAGGCTTTATCGGGAACCGCAGAAAGAAGTCCAATTCCGCGGGGGATATTTCTTCACTCATTAAAAGTACCTTGAGATAATACCAAAAATTTCGTAGTATTTTTAATGTAAAAAGCAATTAATATAATATCCATTGACCGCCTTTGCTGAACGTTAGTAGCTAAAGGTTGCGGGTTCGAATAGGTGGCAAACATTTATGAGGTGTTATGAATGTTTATATAAATATGTATAGGTGTACTCTTGAAGATAGCCGATTCGTTCTGTGATAGGAGTTCGAGTCAAGAGAACCGAGTTCAGTTCCCAGGTGGTAGGTTCGTGCCAATAGGTTTTTTTCAAAAACTTATGCACGATTTCTACGAGACTTTCTCTTTCTCGTATATCGTTAACGGCGTTAATACGGCGACGGGCTCACCACCTGTCTCGCTGTCGCAAAAAATATCTTCGGTGGAAGGTGTATCGAAAGGAATTAATTGTCTAGACTTTTGCCTGCCCCAATAATGGCGTGAAGATATATTTTTTAAATATATGCGATATGTAAACTTATACTATTGTATCGTAAGCTTGAATACTAGGACAAGGAAAGGCTCACCATCAGTCACATAATAACAAATAAAATCTGGTGTAATGTGTGTCGAAAGGACTAAACTATCTAGATCTCTGACTACCCGAGCATTGGTAAATACATGAATTTAAAAATATTAAAAATACATAATATTCACAATAATAAGTACCTGGAAAGTCATCTGTGATGCAAATATTAATTTATCGCACTCGAAAAGTCCTCTGGACGTATATTGGAAAACGGAATAGCTAATGCAGTCGATGAGATTCTTAACCCGTTGACTAACTTCTTCTGCCGGCTCCGCTCGAGAAATGGCTTTTTGAAATACAACACTAAAAGCCTGAAATTTCCATCATTTTAGTCGTAAATTATTATTATCAGAACTAAAATGTTTATAGAAATAAGTGTATATACGTATATACTAGCTTTATACGTGAGCAATCCAGGTTCGAACATTTGGCCAGCCACCTTTAAAGCTATTAATAGTAATCTTAAGTGCTGGATAAGTAAAACATGGTGAGAAAACCTGCATATCTGAGAAATAATAATACTTAAATAATGTCTTTTATTTTCAAAAAATATCCTCTTTAGAAAATTAGTTATTACTTTAAACCATCCGTAAGTAAAGTGACCGAACTTACATTTGTATAACTTATTGAAAAGAGCTATTTAACGGTGGACTAGCGATCTTATTTTGGTCAGGCATTTTCCGAGATGGTTATCCCCCCATCTGACGGTAGCCATTAATTTTATCAAGGCTTTTCTGTTCGTAAAATCTTTTACGACACCCACGAGAAGAAAGGGGGTGACCTATTCTTTAGCCGATACAATCATTTTACATTTATAGTATAGGCAAATTTTAAAATATATCATTTATTTAACAAATAAATCTATCATCAACAGTCATTAACATTTGTAACCACTTAACAAAGATCTGACCCGATATGGGTGCTGTATTGCAGTACCATTGCAACCTCACAACTTAAGTATAGGTAAAACTTGACGAATTTAAGACAAATTCTCTGCCATCTATCGGAGGCTACATGATTTGATACTCTAGCCTTTATTCAGGTTTTACTTCCCAAATCCTACTAGAAATACATTATTAGAAATATATTGTATAAGTCAGTGATTTCATAAATACCTTTAACGAAAACTGATAAATTGGATTAATAGTATTCAAGTCATTTAAAATGAAGTACAGCAAAGAAGCTCTTGCTGATGCGGGCCGGTAGAACTCACGCGCTGTGTCTATTTGATGCGATGTGACTTTTGCTTCTGCGACCTACAAATTTGTTAAAAACATCATACTTTTTACATCTCGTAATTAATAGAAAAACATAAAATGTTTTTCAAAAATTTTACTCCTAATTATCCATATATATAACACAATATGAAAAACTAACCAAGTTTCCACATATGATAAAATGAAATTAATAATTTACTTCATAATAAAAAAATATGTCAATAGATGTGATTTCATCGTATATCTAAGTTTTTATATTTCATTTCAGTAATTAAATTTTTTATTATCTATTATTAAATTATCTACGAAATAGGCAGCGTAGTAAATTATCTTATGCTATGAGCATCCCTGGCTAAAGAAATTGTTATAAATAAGATAATTAAAAAAATTCCACATAGAAAAATTACCCCCACATTTAATTTTTTTAAAGACGACTGTAATCAAAAATAATTTAACAAAATTAAAAAAAATATACGTAATACATGTGCGTACTTTCTTCTCAATATCCGCCGCAGTCTTTTTGGTAGTTTCCAAATTCTCTACCAATGCGGTGTCACCCAATATATTTTCACCGGCTGATGACAGTCTCGATAATAAATCGTCTTCGAGTTCCTTTAATTGTATTTTAAACTCATTTTGTTGTTTGGTTAATTCTGCTTTTAATTCCTCAAGATCGGGTCTTTCCGCTTTCACAACCTCAGCTAGCAGTTGATCTTCCAAGCCGTCCCTCGTCACTGTAAAATTAACTAAAGTCGTCTGCGCCTGCATTTCTGGTTTGTAATGAGGATTTGCGAGCTTTGTATGAAGAATTAGTCTAAAGTTCGGACTATATTCAACTTCCTTATCCCCTATCTTTATGGCTCTAAAAAAAGTCAAATTTTAAGATTAATTGAATATCTTTAACAGTAAATTACATTATAAATGTCAGATTTTATTCCAATGAATTAGCATTTATTAGTTTGTTACCTTTATACCTCTCAAAATGTAAGTAGTAATATAATCATAGACCTTAATAATTATAAATGACAAAAAATTAAATAAATGCATGAAAACAAAGTTTTAGGACTTTACCTCCCCTTTTTAATTAAGTTTCTGCCAAGCAAAGGGTCAAGTACCGGATCCACCGTTTCACCAATATTCTCCAATAGAACAGTTTCTCCTTTAATGATTGCTTTTTCTATTGTATCTAAATATCCTTTCTGTCCCAGGCGTATCACGCATAACTTGCCTCCGTACTTTTGTTTGATCCACTTGACCCCTTGTAGCTAATTGAAAAAAATATATAATTAACTAAGTTCAAGTTTTATTTTTATCATTCATATCAGTGCTTTAATAATACTACATGTACCTGCGGGTCAATCATTAGAGGCCAACGATCTGAATTAGAAAGGATAGTAGCATTTTCTGTACTCATCCGATCCGAAGGCAGTCCTTCATTCTGCCACATTGCTATAGTGGTATCATCGGTGAGCATTGTAAGGGGATCTAAACCTTCTGTTATTGGAATTGGTGGCTGTAAACATCGAGAAAATTTAATACATATACACAAAATTTTAGTGAAAATTTCATAACATATTAAAAAATAAGAATAGTATAGAAATTTAATTTCGTATCATCAATCGTGTCTTACATCATGATATGCATAATGGTATGCAATTGTAGCAAAATACTAAAAAAAACTAAAATTGGTATTTTTATTTTAAATGCAAAAGTTTTGCATGAAGTCAGTGTTGAAGCAAGCAATGTGAAGAAACTTGCTTATCCAAGAAAAAAAAACATAACTTGAGGAGGCATGAGGTCCACTATTCTGCATTAGAGCAGTGAGCTGGACCTTACGGTGCTCAATATCTCTAATTTACTTAATCTAATTAACTTAAAGAGTATCATTTACCTCTAATGTCTTCAAAAATACAAGCCAATTTTTATGAAGAAGATCAAGCCTGTATTGTTTTGTGAAACATCCAACATAAGATATAAATGCGCATACGAGAAGAACATCTCCGGGCAAAGTTGTACTCTGTTGCATGAAACTGGAAGTAAAATTAAATATTTACAAATATATGAATTTAACTTACTTAACTATCTTCACTATAGACAGCCAAGACGACGAACAGATAGCCAAGTGAAGTGTTCTTTCATACCTCTTTTGCTAACAGATTTTAGTAATGTAATGTAACAGTATTAATCATACCATGTAACGATAATGTCACTTTGATCTGAGTATTGTATACATTTTTAAAATATTACTGCAGTGCAATAAAATAATGTATACAAATTCAGGACCGCTGATCACAGACTTAAAAATCGCCACTTAGGGCAATATTTTTTTCAAAATAATGCAGTCAAAACTAAGGATCGGAGCAGGTGACAGGGAGCAGCATAATCAGACAAATAGTTTTACTTACTATACCAGTTCATGAAATTACAGCAGTTTTAAATAAAATTTTCACCATCTGAACACTTTCGAACAAACTTCGTTAGAAGGAATTATTTGGACAAAAAATAATGCAACTTAAATTATGTTAAAAATGTAAGGAAATACGAACTTTGATACTGTTTCAGCCCAACGAACATTTTCACTTGCAAGACCATTTACCAATCTATTTGCTAACTGAATAGTTCTATTAGTAGCGTCCGCTTCTTGTTGACACTTTAATTTTTCTAAAGTTGCTTTTTCGAAATCCGCTGTTAAGGTAGCCAATTGCTCTTCCAAAGACTAAAAGAAAAAAGATCATAATAAAGAAGGAATTTTTGTGACATTATTTTGAACAGAACATTAACATAAGTCTCGCTTCTAGTCCTAGGAAATCAGTAGCCAACTTTAATCGAAGAAAGTTGCAGAATGTGTAGTCACCTCTGATCTAAGTTGAAATACGTTACAGTTAGTATTTAACTGGCTCTCTATACCTTTTAAACCAAAACACAATATTATATATATTTAACAACTTGTCCAGTTTAGTCTGCATAAACATCTAAGGTCTAATTTTGGTGATGCCGAAGTGTATATGTTAACTAAATGAGGCGTGGATTGATTAAATGACTGCAATCATAAGTTACTAATTAATATCCATACGTAATTATAACAAATATCCATACGTATTTCTTCAATAATAAATGTTAAAATGGAAGTGTTAGTAAATACAAATAATTTAGTACAAAACAACTTACAAAAAAGATAAAAGGTACAGTTAACTATTTTTTAACTTTAAGTACAGTTAACTTTTCACTATTTTTACTACAGCAAAAAATATGCTAGAATTTTTTTCACCCTGCTGGATATCACCGATAAAAATTACCAACTGTTATTACAATATCTTAAACCTTATGTCATAAACGTAAAATACGATACTGACCGCTACTTTAGATTTAATGGACTTTAATTTTTCGGTAGCTGCTGCTAACTCAGCATTAGCTGCAGCCAAAGCTTTTCGTTTTGGTTCTACATCACAAAACACTTCGTAAAACTTAATGATGTTTATGACCCAAGCACATAGACCAGCAGCGGCAGCCGATTTGGACCGCACAAACTCTGTCAATAAACATACATTTATGTAATTAAATATGATTTTAATTACTTTATTCATAACTTCATTTAAACTTAATAAAGTTAAAAAAAATTACCAGGTTCAAACTCCGAATCCTTAAGGTACGGTTGGATAGCCTTTATAACATCAGGATGTATATTTTCTTTGTCATAATGAACGAGAGATTCTAAAAATACATCCACTTTTGCCATCATCATCTGAAACATTATTAATGTAGTTACTTTGAAAATAAAAATTAAAATAGTTTATCTATTCTTCTTCTAATAATTTCACCTTAGCAGATTTCCAACTTCTATCTTTAGGAATTTTGCCGCCCGGAGCAAGTAATACCATAACAGCGGCAGTGACATTTGTAACTGCCCCAGGAGGAGAACCAAATGATTTAAGTTCAGTAAGATTAGCTTTGTTTAAAGTATTTAAAGCTTCTTGAGCGGCAACAAGTGCAGGTTCCGCTTTAATTAAATCTTCTTCGCAGTCCTTTTGCTTTTTGGATACTTCTTCCGCGATAACCGCCACTTTTTCCTCTTCCTCATCAGCTAAATTAGAAATCATAAGTCATGAACAAGACACGTTACATGTATTAGATATAAATTAATAAATAATAATTTAAAGTATTATAATACCCAGAGCTTTTTCGCTTTGAACTTTGGCAGTTTCGACACCGACCATTTCTATTAATTTATCAGCAGCTTCGTTCTTTTGTTGTAATTCTATTTCTTGTATAGCTAATTTAGCTTTTAGCTCATCTACTTGACATGCCGTACTTCGCAGTTTTTCCAAACCATTCTCTAACCTTAATTTGATAACAAGAAATGTTAATTAAGAAACTTAACGATTATTTTAAACTTAATTTACAATATTTCCTTTCTGATCATAATATTCCGTACCTGGTAATCTTCGCTTGAAGTTCTTTTGTTTTTTGGTTTACAAGTTTTGCATATAAGCTAATTTGTTCTAAGTAACTTTTTGGTGTAGTATAGTTATATCTTCTTTCGTTTGCTAAATAGGCCTTTGATATGGAATTCACTGATGTGTGAACGTATGCCATGAATCTTGACACAGAGTCTCGTAAATTAACCTGGTAAATATTTATATGTATATAACTATTACATGGAAAAAATAATTAAATGAAAAAAAAATATTTATAACTTACCGGTAAAACATGAAGTCCTTCCAAAAATTTCATTGATACTGACACTAAAGCCTCTTGGGGCCATTCATGAAACCAGTTAATTGAAGTACAGTTAATCAAAGCAGGAAATTTTCTAGATCTCACTCTCAAGGTGGAACCAACGGGGGAGAAACATAATACAACTTTTAATTGCTTCCGAACTCTATCGATAAAGAATTTCCAACAAATTTCTCGAGTATCGGGTAGACCTGCGCCTTTTACCTTTAAATGTGATACATACATTAATGTGATAATTTAGTATATATATATATATATATATATATATATATATATATATATATATATATATATATATATATATATATATATATATATATATATATATATATATATATATATATATATATATATATATATATATATATATATATATATATATATATATATATATATATATATATATATATATATATATGTATATATATATATATATATATATATATATATATATATATATATATATGTGTGTATGTATATCAACGCAAATCAATATGCCATGTACCCCTAAAATGTATTTATCATCGTATATCTATCTTATACATCTTAGCCTGAGTCACGATAGCCGAGAGGTTGGCTGATTGGAATTCGAGTCAAGAGTCTCCAATGGGTACATTGGAGATCGAACTCGGGTCTCTTGACTCGAATGTTTCAAAACATTTTTTCACAGTGGTAGAGCCACGCATCAGCTTTTGCTGTTGCATGAATGGGACGGCTCGACCGGGGAAGTACCACGACTACACAGAATACCGGCGTGAAGTAGAAGTCTGACAAACTTTTGCGTTTGTCTGGTGAGTGCAGTAGAGTAAACACTTACCATCACGTGAACCACCTGCTCGCTCCCTTTGCTATAAAAAAAACATATGTACGATTCATGTCATTGGCTAGGACATAAAAGACTTGTCGTCTTTGTCGGGCTCACCACCTGTCACTTTGTCCCAAAAAATAACTTCGGTGAAACGTGGGTCGGAAGAACTTAATTATTTGACCTCTGTCTACCCCTGTATTGGGAATTGCGTGAAGATATTTATTTATTTATTATTTTACTATTATAATTCTTTAAAAGCACAAAAGAACCTGTGTTCACATAATAAAAAAAAATACAAATAAAAAATTTCATATGTGAAATCTGGACTTAATGAAATAAAATATTCTCATGTATTAGTTAAAACAGTTAATATTATCACCTCATTTCTAACTCCACCAATAATGTTTTCAATTTCATCATCTGGAAAAAGATCAGCCACTTCCCCTGACGCCAACAAATCATTAATTAATACTAAGAATTGTTCATTAGCTACCTGCGCATCAGTCATAAGGAACATAATTCCAACATTTTTCAGACCAGTTTTGATATACAAACCCGATAGTTCGTGCTGAAAGTGAATTATTTGTTACATTGACAGAAAATGTAATAAAAAAAAAATATATAATGATCTCTTAATTTGAAAAAATTCTTAAAAAAAAACTTCTTTTGTTTAACTATCAACTTCAATAATTCTGTAAGGACACTAAGAGCACTAACACTTATAAACGTATGATATAAATACGAATGACTATGAATAGGAATATTATATTTGCAGATTTATTGCCACCATAAAATTCCATTTAATAGTACCTTAAGATCAGAAACACCGTATCCTTTCTTCAATTGTATTTGGAACACTTCCAAGCTCGATATAAAGGCTGCAAGCCGGGAAAGTGACTGTTTGCCAGATCCACCAACGCCTACTAGCAAAGCACTTCCTCGTGGACTTTCCAAGATTCGGCTTATTCTTAAAGAAAAATTGTGACTAGATGAACGTTGTACATGTTAATATATCGCACACACTGTATAATTAAAGCTTTACCGAAACTATTGAGTCAAGACAACAGAAATCATTTTACCCCGGTCCAGAGTGTACCTTACTTCTTAAAAAAAAACTGCATCTAAACACGAACTCATACGTAAACTATCACATGAGAATGAAAACGTTTTTCATATATATATGCATCATAACCTACCGACATATATGCATCATAGCATCTTCAAACAATACTAGATTCATGGCTGCAATGAGATCGTTATAACTAGCCATTGCTTCAGTCAGGAGTTTATTAAGCTGATCCCAGGATGCAATAGGCATATACTTCGGTTCCCCGATACCACCAGCAAAGTGGCAATAGATATTAGGCCGTTCAAAAACAACACCTTCGTCAATGTCCTGAAAAGAAACGGAATACATATCTCACATGAACGATAACAAATAAAATATTCATTAGTAGATAAATTTATAAGCAACAATTTCTATTTGCTTTTTGGTCAAATCGAAGAAACAACATGGACATTGGGGTATCGTTTTCTCGAAGCACCTGACGTCATTATCAAGACCCTTTACTATTCGTTACAGATAAACAAGTAAATTTTTGGTTTGGGATATCCTGATCACTATAAACCTAATTCATCACCCTAATTACAAGCTGTAACTAATATATTATACGGTATCTATGTCCTTTCTAATTTTCCTCACATTTCCAGATTTTTAACAGTGGTAGAGCCACGCATCAGCTTTTGTTGTTGCATGAATGGGCCGTCTCGACCGGGGAAGTACCACGACCTCACAGAATACCGGCGTGAAGTAGAAGTCTAACAAACTTCTTCGTTTCGTCTGGTGAGTGCAGGTAGCCGGTGGCCCAAATCCCCCCCCCCAGAATTAGGGGGGGGGCACTCAAGGCTGGCAACGCATCTGCTATGCCTCTGGTAATGCAGGTGTTCATGGGCGGCGGTAATCACTTACCATCACGTGAGCCACCTGCTCGCTTGCCTGCCTTTTCCATAAAAAAAGATTTTTCTGTGTTAATTTTAAAATTTAGTGAAAAAACTGCCTGTCACTATTCATCACAATACTAGGTGCTTGTAGTGACCAGCTTAAAATTTGCATAGTAATATTAGTGTAGGTCCAGCCCCGAGATCGAACCTGGGTCAACGCATGTACAGCCAACACTGGTCACAAAGTTACCATTACTCCGCTGCTACAAATGATAAATAAATAAATAAGTATCTTCACGCAATTCCCAATACAGGGGTAGATAGACGTCAAGTCTAGACAATTAAGTCCCTTCGACCCACCTTCCACCGAAGATATTTTCGGCACAACGTGACAGGTGGTGAACCCGTCGCCATCTTTTTTTCCAAGCCAACGATATAAATGGTATATAAAGATTTATTCAAACTTCACAAGTTTGGTATTATCTTATGAATAGTGCTAGGTAAAAGCGAAAATTACGACCCTAGAAGTAAGTGATACTTTAAATAGATAAAATATTAAATCGTCCATCGTCGTAAAATTCATATGATTTTTTATCCATGCTTATCAATGTACATTTTCTAAATATTAACCAGTTGTCTTAAATACATACCTCAAAGTTTTTCTTACAAATATCCACCTGCATTTTAAGGAAGGCGTCAATATCTTTGTCTTCGGTAAGTTTGTCGCCATATACTCTGTGCGTTTCGTGCAACCAAAGACGAATTATATCTGAAGAACTTACCAAACATTCATTAGTGCTAAACAGGAATCCCTAAAACAAGAAAATATTTTGTAAAAAAAATTGGATATACATTTATCTTTACAATGTTATGAATAACAATACCTGAAAGATATTTGACAAATCTCTTAAATTAAAAATATAATGAAACTTGATCGCAGTCGGCAAAAAAACTTGTGAAACTTTGTTATGTAAAGCAATAGCTGCTGTTACAACGTTCGCTGAAAAAGAACAAATGCAGAGATTTATATAATATCAATTGCAAGACGTAAGCATGAGAATGTATAATAAATAAGTAATTACTTAGATAGGGACAAAATCACATACATTTCTCGGGTCGCAAAGTAAGTATCTAAAATACTTGTGTAATGGAATCGGAAACAACGAAGTACAAGTACAATGACGGAAAAGTGGTTTTCTACATGAAGCGGTCCCGGAATCGTACCTCAGAGCTAGCGACACCATAGAAACCGATGTGTATACAACTCGTTCACGGAGTTCGTCGTATGATAACCCTAGTCTAAGTTAAAATTACTTTTATAAAAATTTACTAATTTCAAATATATATTCACGATAGCAGAGTGGTTGGGTGATCAGAATTCTAGTCATGAGTCACGAGTTCGATCCACAAGGCTCGTATTATATCTTTGGCTTGGACATAAAGACGGCGACGGTCTCACAACCTGTCACGTTGTCCCAAAAAATGGAAGGTGCCTCGCCAAGAGTTTTCAAATTGTCAAATTTCGTTCATTCTTCGTTTCATTTTGGGTCGGTTAAACTAATACCGCACACTTCATACAATAAAAGGTGAAAACTAACTAACAGTCTACCTGATGGTAAATTACTGCATCTGCAGTAATAACGTCTGTAAATAACTTCAATCAACGAAGATTAGTCGTCATCTTTGAGGATTAAGATGCAATGTCTTACAAGCGACTGTCGCTATTTTGCTGTTTCGAGGTTGTACCTCAAACTCGTTGGAGCCACGAAAGTAGAAATGGATAAGAATATGGTACTAATTCAGACCAGTCCAGGGTGATAGAAAAAGTAAATAAATATGACATTTGAATTTGCTTATTATTTTGACTATACTATAAATATTTTACTATTTTACTTACTTGATAACTTAGCAATTTGGGCACTTATTCTTAGCTCAGGATTTACCAAATGCTGACTCAATATAGAATGGTAAATATTATTTAACGCTTCCGTATTCGGGAAACTGATCGCGAACACGCAGAAATGTCTTTGTAGTCTTGGGTTTATTGTGAAACTACCTGATGTCGGATTCATACAAGAAACATACTGAGTATTATGAATATCTTTAAGAGACAACTTAGTTCGGTCATACCAATGATTGTAATCTAAGTGCTGTCTAATAATTGTATGTGGTTGTACAGTCCCGTAAGCGTCTACTTCGGGCATATTCATATCATCTATAAAGTATATGAGAGTCTTGTTGCCAGGAGGACCATAGTTTCGACCTGCTTTTTTTTCTAGAGGTTTCTCCAATACTTTTTGAAGCATTTCTGAAGACGTGTAGAAATTGAATGGAACCGACTGTATTGCGTAAGCTTCTGGCAAGCTGATGAAACAATGAAACAGAATTATTTTCATTATCAAAAAACAAACAAAGATATCGATCGATTCTGCAGCAAAACAATGTTTACGCACCTTTGCAACTTTTCATTGACTAAAACTGTTTTACCGCATCCCGCACCTCCAACTAACATCACTGGGTGTCTCTTTTTCATCAGTAAATCCAGAAAATATCGTATTCTTATTGTTTCTGCGGTAGGGACAAGCACAGCCTAAAATATATATTGATTTTAAATCAAATATAAATATAGATATATCTATATTATTCATATCGAACATGTATCCTTTTTAGCTTAAAATCTTAATGTCAACAACAATACCTGTAACGGAATATCGGTATCCAGTTCAAACTTGGGTATCTTCTCAGTCCATGGTGTAAAATGTTTTGTTTCTGAATCGATATAATAATCAAAAACTGTACCACCTTGCGGAAATTTAATAGTTTTGAACTCATTTACCCACCATTTTGTAAATTCTAAAAAAAACAAATGACTTAAAAAAGTAATAACAGTTTTCAACAATATGTGAAATTAATGTAACTTACCGATTCTGTAATCAACATTAGTGTCTTGAAACATAGCGGAACCAAAAGCCCATACACAGGCAAACACAAAGAAAATATCGTGCCATTCTTTAGGGCAGTCCGCTGGTGTATTTTCAGGAACTAATAAGCAGTTAAGTAAGTGGCAGAGCATTTGAACATGTGCCATATCAGCTATAGGAGTTATTTTCTTAAAACGATTTCTGACAGTTTCCAAACACGGTGGTATATATTTATCAAAAAGGATAACTAAATTTGATTTTTCCGCTGGTATTTTTCTTGTTTCTATCCAACTGGTTACATATCTGTAAATTTATTTATTTATATAAATATGTATAACATGTTAAACACATATGTTAAATAATGTGTACTCCCAAAGGAGGCAGCTTGTTGTTCAAATAAACTCTAATGAAAAGTGAATCCAAAGAGAAAATGTACTCACTAACCCAGTATAAGGTAACCAAAATAAAAAAAGCCTTCCTATGTATTAGTGGGTTAAACTTACGGATTCCATCCTAAATCTTGTGGGTTAATGTACAAAATTCCTGCCCTAGAGACAGTAGCAGGTGTAGCAGTTCGCAAATTAGAAATTTCAAACATAAGTCTCATGCTTGGGGTCAATGCAATTCTTTCATTGCTAGCTAATGTTAAAATTTTATTGTCATCCATGACAGTATTTAGCGATTCTATCCACATAGGATCAATATCCCCATCTAAAACAATCCATTTTGGATTTTCTCCAACAATATTTGCTTGATCTCTCATAATTACGGAAAATAACCCATCTTTCCATTCTCTAGTTGCCGGATTTATAATACCAAACAATTCGTCGTTGGTAACAGCTTTAGGGTTTAAGTCATTATAGATAGGTTTCTTTTTTTGATTCTGATATGTTTTAAATAGAGTTTTCCAAACTTGAGTTTTTCCAGTTCCGGCATTACCGACAATGAAAACAGAATGACGTACTTCTAACAACTCTTCTAACTGAACCACTTTCAAGATAAAGTTGTCTTCGGGTTGGAGCAACAAATCCATTGCTGCTTGCTTAACAGTTCTTTCGAATTCTAAGTCACGCTTTCTTGGTACTTCTAAAGCAGGGAATAGATCTCCAATAAGACCCATAAAAACCGGCATATCATCAGTTACTATTTTCGGAATATTGAAGTCTCGAAGTGTCCTCATCAATACCTCTTCTTCTGGCCTCCCAGGGTCACCCCTCTGTAAAGATTAAAGAATTATGTCAAAATTTCTTAGATCGGGATAGGTGAATGATGCTTAGTTTTTTTTTTGATACCTTTAGGGATCCAGCCACTACTAGTACAGATTTGATTGCTCTTAATCCCCAGTCGTAGTGATCTTGTTTCGATAACAACTCTTTGCATAGTGTATAAAGAGTTATAAACTTTCTGGCAAGTATTTTAGCGTCTTGAAAACCTTCGGCCACCAACATAATTTCACAAATCAGTTCAAAATCAGGTACCACCATTGCGCATGGCCTGAACAAAGCTTTCAAATTTTCAGGCAACTCTGTTCTACCTGCGTATCCAGGATTCATAGTTATAAAAATCCCTACAGTTGGAACCAAAACGATCGTTTCTCCCATAAAATTAAATGTTTGTTTTTTATCTCTGAAAAAAAAAATTAAGTAACTGATAGAGTTGATTTGGCTTTTATGATTTAGTTCATGTAGGTCGTACCTTATAGCATCTTGTACAGATTTGACTTGAACGGCTACTACGGATAATACCTCAACGGAAATTCTATTGAACTCGTCAAAACATCCCCAAGCACCAGTTTGTGCTAGACCTTTATAAATATTACCGCAAGACTATAAAATATGGTAAAAATAAAAACATTAATATTTCTAGCAAATATTTTTGCACTTGCTTTACCTAACGCATATACTTAAGTAGCTACCTGGTAATCCATCTGCTCCGAACAATTAAAAACATAAACCATAATACCTAGAGCTCGGCCTAAGTCTTTTGTGGTTTCAGTTTTGCCTGTGCCGGCAGGTCCTGCTGGGCCTCCACCCATAATCAAGTGCAATGACTAAAACAATGAATGTAGATAAATTTTCCTGTATTTCTTGATTATATACAAATTACCGAACAAAGGTCATCAACGTACCTGAGTAAGCGTTATGTAACATCGATCAGTTAATGGTGTAATGACTAATCTAGGAGTGTTCCCTAAATACTCATAACTATACTTAAATTGAGCATCGCAAATATTTGCAAAACAATGCGCTTCTTTTTCATCCCATCTGAAATAAAATATTGTGACATGTAGACAGCAAAAAAAATATAAGTAACATATAAGCTCGATATTATTAATGCAATGAATGATGAAAGTGAAGGTCAGCTTAGTTGATGCTAAGGCAGATATGATTTTCACCGATGGATGAAGGAACAATAGGAAGTCTCTAAACCTGTGTCTCAGCTGAGATTGCCATTGAAATGCCGATCCTGCCTCCACCTTCCCTTGAATAAGCTTACTTACAACATCTCTTGAATGAACATCAATTGTGCAAATTGTCATAATCTTCTGACGGTCTTGCTTGCTTAATTCGCCAATAAGGAGTGTTATAAGAGTACTCAATTGAGCTAACTGTTTTTTGTAATAATCCTTAAGGGCATTATCATATCCTTCCTCTAATCTCGAAAACGCCATATTTACTTCTGTGGTCCACCAAATTTGTGAACAACATAATGAGACTTGTGCCATGTAATCAAAAAGCCATTGTTCTCGTGGTTTTTCTTCATATGATACGATAGCTTCTCCAAAATACTGTCGAATTGTAGATCTCATGATATCCTGTAGTCTGTTTAACCAAATTTCAACCTGAGGAGAATATACAATTAGATTTTTAGTGATCCTATGCTAATGATTCTTATGGAATATTATTTATGTATGCTTACAGGTCCTGTACAGTCACAATCTCCATGAAAAGGAACATATTCGCCATCTTTAGCAATCATTCCCGCTGCTACTTTTGCCGTTGGTTTTTCACTTTCAATAAATTTAAGTTTTGCAATCGAATCGAAAAGCTTAGTTAAATGTCTGAAACCATTAAAAATTTACGAATATAGAAATTCAATATTCCTTTGAAATAAAGTAGATTAAAACAGTACCTGATGACTAATTCTGCTTGGTTTCCATTAGATAAAATATCCAACAAATCTGCCGAGGATACAAAATAAAACCTAGGAAAAGCTAGTCTCTTTGTTTCTAAGTATTCAGCTAATGCTTTTTCACAAATAACAAGATCTTTCTGTAAACTATCAAGTGTTTCAACTAGACCCTCTTTATTTGTACCTTATATATATATATATATATATATATATATATATATATATATATATTTATATATACACAATACTATGTTTAACAAGCACACGCGTTATCTAGGCTCAAACTCGAATTCCCAATCGTACCTTCTCGTAATTAGAAATTACTTGCCTTAAATTCCGCATCTATTCGGTCAAATCTTGTTGAATCTTCTGGGAGCTGTTTCCTAATATCTTCGGAGCTCATAAAAATACTTTCTAAATGAGACCAAGTTCTTTGTACCTCAAACCATACTGTAATTACTTGATCGGCAATGGACAGCTTTTGTTGCCAACTCGACACTTCTTCCAAAAAATGAGCAATAAATTTCGATGTGATGAGATTTTGAAGTTGAACCTTCGGAAAATTTCAGTTCATATAAAAAAAATAATAATCATGTAAAATTTCTATAAATTATATTAAGGTTCCAATTAAAAAGTTTTTTTTAATGTTTTTGAACCGTACGTTATAACTTAAAAAATATTTGGATTAATAATGTTAATTTTAATTAAGGCAACATAACGTTAGCTATTTGGCAACCGTAGCAGTCCTGGTTTTTACGTATTAAATTAACATATGTTGTTTTTAACCTCACTCATTTCCAAAACAGGGGTAGCCAGAAGTTTTTAAACTTTAGTTGTAATATCGACTCGAATTCCAATTACCCAACCACTCGGCTATCTTGACTATTTCATAATATAGTAAAGACTATATAAAAAATGTAAAGTTGCAAGTTGCTCTCTTTATACTGTAAATTAATGATTGTACTTAAACTCTATATATAATTAAACTTTTATCAATCCTTTTTCATTTTTAATGTGGAACCTCGTTGCTGTAGAAGTTCATTACATAGCTAAAAATAATTAATTTACCTGATTTTCCTCTAAAGTCTCAATAAGTTCTTCGCTAGCTCTCAGTAAAATACAACCTGTTCGTGTGTGCACTTCCTGCTCGAATTCCATTCCACTCCATGTTGTATTTAGGTCTTTTAATATTTTTTCCATTGACATTTCTTTTACCGCTTTATCAACAATATTCTTAACTTCTTCCTCACATTCATGCAAATTAAGCGCTAGCAAATCTGCTAACGTAGTATTTTCGTCCATGACAATCCTTACCTTTAATATTAGAGAATATAGTTTAAAAGTTTAGAAAGATTTTAAAATCTATATATTTACAACTCTTTGGTTTTATTTAATAATAATGGCTTATTTATATAATATACATATTTACATTATACTACAATGTTGTATTATAAATTTATTTTAAACTAATGAAAAAAGTCAAATCAACATGCAAAGAAATAACGTTGCAATAAAGCTCAAACTGCAAATGATCCTTAATTCTGAAACATCGTGCACAATTTACTTTAAAAGCTTCAGTTCTTTCGTTATTAATATACTTACAGTAAGTTCAGGTGGTAATGCAGCTAAGCTCTGTGAAATATAAATATATTTACATTCTCAAAAATAGCAATATTTCCAAAAACATCCTTGAATTAAAATTATATACATAACATTCACCATACCTTAATAAACCACTAATAGCGTAACACGCCTTATAGAAAGAAAATTTTATGTTTAAAACACAACATAATACAAAAGTTCGTAAGATATAATTACTATAGTACCTTTATACAGACCATACTCGGCATATAAAAATAATTTAATTATGTAAATTCTTAAATAATAACACATGTATTAAAATATCATGCATTTCACTCAACAGAAAAATTATTAAAATGCATAACATGCTTCTTTATGGTAATGCAATTATCTGTACATACATCATTCCATTCCATTTCTTTTTAACCCAAGGTGCAATGTATAAACTCTGAACAATATTTATTTACAAAATTATTTACATTTTATTATATTTTCAAAGTACATCAATATTTTACCTTGGTCGTTCTCATAAGTTGATCCCAATGCCTTTCTCTTATAGCTGGATTTTGAAGTTCTGCAACTGCTCGTAAAGATGTAAGCATATTTTTTACAGTGGCTTCTAAATTAATGTATGTGTCCCAACTGTAAACGATCATTGATTAATTAATAAAGGAGAAGGATTTTCAAAATTTATTTCAGAAATGTATAAAAAAATTAATAATATAATTTTGGTTTTGAAGGTACTTGCCCCCTCATTTCTTTATCTAATAATCTTATTTCCTTCGCAAACTTTTTACATTCAATGTCCATATTTTCTACGTCTATTTTCCGCCAAGGAGTAGTTTTCCAATCTTCTATACTAGTACGCACGATGTAAACGTAATCCCAAAGTTGCTAAATTAACAAAAAAAAAAATTGTAAGAAAATCACTAATAAACCTAATTAATATACATTTCATTGGTTACCTTTAACATACGTAATTCTTTTCGACATTGTTTCAAGAGTTTGAACTCGGGAACATTAACTTCAAATAGAGAACCTGATTCTTGAATGCTCTTCATTTCATCTTCTAGGTGTAATACTTCGTTATCTACTCTGGACATCACTGAATAAGGATCATCGCACTCGTATTTAAAGAACTATAAGCAAAATAATATAAGGTTATTATAAATATAATCTCTAACACTTCTAAGATTAGTCAGGAATTATATAAGATGAACAACGTAAATATTTACTTCATATCTTTTAAAAACTTCTCTGTAATAAGTTATATGAGTATCAAACATCGTTATCTTCTTTCTTATGCATGTCACTTCAGCAGCTTGTAGAGGTGCTACTTGTTGTTTAACCGTTAGGGCCCACTTTTTAGTGGCTTGCCATTGTTCCGGTAGTTCCTAAAGTAAGAACAAATAATGTAATATATATTTTAGAAACGGTGAGAATTAAATGTGAGAATGTAAATTTGTGATGATATTAAGAAAAAGAGTAACCTGTAAAAGTACATTAACTTCTTCTGGGATGTCCATATCATAAAATTTTAATAATTCAATTGTTTCTGTTAAGGGTTGAAACATTTCATCTGTAGTCATTGCTCTATCTTTAACATTCATCAAATATCCCATTACCGTAACTAAAGCCTCGTAATCACCTTCTGGTACGGGTTGAAGTAAACCTTGCAGTAAAAACAGAAGGATTTTTACATATAAAAATACTTTAAAAAGCACAGTCTATACAAATATAGTATTTTTTAGAAATACCTTCGTCCGCCTGTCTTATAAAATTTCCCAAGTCACTTAGACTAGAAATAACGTTGTTCACTAAATGTTCCTTATACATATTACCCCATTTTCTCACAGTATTTAAAAGCGCTTGTCTGAATGGTCTGATATCTACCTGTAAATATACCGTACATATACCGATGACATATCAGCAATTAACATAACAATTAACTTTAAAGCACTAACTTACAATAGGTGTTGTATGTTAGCTTTAAACCTACCATTCAATTGTAACACAGTAGCCATCAAAATTTACTACCAGTTACTACCACGTGGCCTGAGGTTACGGCATACGATTACGAGATCTCTTTATTTTCCTGTAGGTGTCGTAAGAAGCGACTCGAGGGCAAGCCTTAAAAAAGGAAATTGCCTACTGACAAATTTCTCGATATGTATATCCAAAAATACCAATCCAAAGCATAGCAGACTGGTAACGGGTAACAGCATCTACAGTGGCCTACGTCCAGCAGCGGACTTTTACAGACCGTCGTGCACATGCATACGTATGGATATGTATATGTGGTCATGTATATGACCAGAAGCAGTTGAAGAATAAATGTAATAAAATGTTTCAAGTGTCTTATTTTACAAAGGCTTGTAAAATAACGCATCAAAAATCATTTTTTTAATTGGCCACCCAGGAATACTAGGAGACATTAGAGCACATTCCTTATTTATGTGAACATTGTCTTAATTACCTGAAACCATGAATTAAATACTTTAAAGGACTCCATGTCCTCAATATCGAGGAAAAGGTTTTCATAATGATCTATTTGTTCTCTAAAAGCTTCCATTTTAGGTGGGCAAGGAACAGGTGCTTGAATATCTTTGTCTTCGGAACCTATTCTGTCGATTTCTTCAGCATTCAAGATACGACCATATGTTAAAAATATTTCCATTATCGCATCTCTTTCTTCTAACCACAAAAATGAGTAATTTTCAAAAGTCTTGCAAAAATCATTAGCTTCTTCGATTACCTAAAATTTGTTTTTTTTTTTTTTCAGTTAACAAAATATATAAATATCTTCACGCAATTCCTAATACAGTGGAAGACAGAGGTCTGGTTAAGTCCCTTTGATCCACCTTTAACCGAAGACAACGTGACAGGTGGTGAGCCTGTCGCCGTCTTTATATCCAAGCGAACGATAAAATTCGTACATAAGTTTTTGAAACACAGTTGGTACGAGCCTGGCACCTGGGAATCGAATTCGGGTCTCTTGACTCGAAATTCCGACCACCCAACCACTTGGCTATCGTGACTCTATTCAGATAAGTGGAAAAATATGAATTGTATAACATATATAAAAAATCAAATATTACCCGCTCTATCCCATTAAGTATGTCATCTTTCATATCAATTATGTCAATATTTCCGACTATTTCATCTTCATATGTTTCTTCTTTCTTTGGATCTATTCTCTCCACTAAAGTAGCCATTTTCAAAATATCACCAATAAGACTTTTTATCAAAGCCGTAAAACCTTTCTCATCATCCGCATCTAAGCTTGGAGAAAAAACCATATCAGGTTCCAAAAGTTCAAGCTGAGCTTCGAAAAGTGGTGCTAAATTATTTTTTGGATTCATGTGCTCCGATATATATCCCAAACTAAAAGTAACGAGTTAATTATTGCTATAAATGAGTAAAAATAATACTACATAGAGTTATAAAATAAATTTAAAAGATAAATTACCTGCATGCTATGGATTTAAATAAAGATTCTTGGAACAAGGAATCAATAAATGAAACGTAAGCAAGCCAAATTTCACTTTCCTGATTATTTTGCATGTTAAAAAGAACCATATTTTCATTAAGTAGTATTCCTATACGTTCAGCAGTCGCTTTTATTTCATTGTATCTTTTATTAATTCTATCTTGACGATCTTCTAAATTTAGCAACGTGTCCTAAAAATATGGAATTTAAATAATTTTATTGCAATTTAAAAACATAAATGCATACAAATATTATCCACCTTCTTTTCTTCCTTTCTTTCAAATAAAGGTTGTGATTCCCATAATTTCATAACCATCTTTATCTCTTTCAAATTGTCTTGTATTTTTGACATACGCTGATATAAATTTCCAACTAATTTATGAAGATCTTCCAAATAGTTCAATAAGTCTATATAAAAATAATAATTTATTAATAAAAAATTTTATTACATTAAAAACAAAAACACATGTATTTTATACCTGGAGAATTCCAATTAAGCTTATGCTGCGCCATTTCAATTCTTTGATCTATTGCTTTTATCTCATCTTCCACTAAATCGAATTCAACTTTCTGACTATCCTTTCTAATTTGATTGTACCAATCAATAGTTGTGCCAAGGTTTATTCTGTATTGCCGGTATGTTTCCTGTTTATTGAATAGTTCCAAACTTTCCTCTGGTAATAAATGTTGCACATCAGAGTTAGTCCTCATATGACGAACTTCTTTCATGAGATCTAAAAGCTAAAATCGTAATCGCAGTTTAGTAGCTTAAAAAGTGGGTCAAAAAGGACTTTGTTGTCTAGACCACTGCTTAAATGGTAAAAACAAAATAAAAAAGGTCATGCAGCCCTTTATCATAAATTAATGTTTATAATTTATGTGTATTTTATATGTTATATTTTTATAATTTTTCATTAAATTTATGTGCATAATACCTATTTTATGGACTACTTTGGACTACTACTATATCGATAGAAGTATATACACAAAAATTACATGTATATTTTATACAATTTATAATAAATACACAACATTATGACTTTATTCAGGTGATTACAATAACAAGCAAAAAAACATATTTCTCAGTTTAGTTGATAAAAGAGTATATAATTTTCTTACTTACTGTCGGGCTAAAATTTAAAACTAAATCTGATCCTTGGCGCGCCAGAATCGGTTTGTTGGTATTATCTTTTATAATTTTTGGAATATTAACAGCCCAGTCATTAAAGTATTTCTTTTTAAAATCGTTGATTTTTTCAATAAGCTTCTCGTATCTTTCAAATAATTTAATCGCCTCTTCCGCACCCTTTATCCTGTGTGCAAAACTTAATAATGTTACAAAAATAAAGATTATTGTTGTATACACTTTGTTGTATAAAACATTATATTTTTCACCAACCGGTTTCACATTCTATTCTTTTTTTATTATTTATTTCTATTCTTTCTATTGGATTAACAATTGTAATGACGAAGATACACCTAAAGGCAATAATCGCAGATATAAACTATAAATATATGTATATGATTATAATAAATCATTGCCCGACTGTATTATTATTAAATTGCTAATAAAAGCTGAAGAGGAATACGTAATTCCTTTGTAAAATCAGTCAAGAATTACAATCTAGACTTCTCTCTCAATTCTACTGAATGCCATGTAGTTACGGAATAAGAATATGCCGCCCATTTCTTCCCTTTGGTGTCGTAAGAGGCGACTAAGGGAAAAACCTTAAAAATTAAATAGGCTACCGACGGATGCAATGGGCTACAGATCTCAAAAAATACCAGACCAAAATTCAGCACACCGGTGATGGGCTGCAGCGTCTAGTACCGCCATCGCCAATCCGCTTGCCAAGTGTGGTGATTATGACAAATCATCCCGTGCAGGAGAGATCTATGTCCAGCAGTGGTCTTTTACATGATATGCAAACATATAAACACAAAAAAATCTAATGCGGAACGCAGTGGAAGAAGCTTTTTTTTTGCTTTTATTTGTTATGTGTACCAGAGGCCACCATCATTTGGACTGATAGATTTTCACATCACTTTTACCTTTTTCACACTACTCAGATAAAATTGACGATAGCCGAGTGGTTCGGAGATCGGATTTCGAGTCAGGAGGCCCGAATTCTACCTCCAGGTGGCCAGCTCATACCAATGGGTTTTTTCAAAAACTATCTTGACGACTATATCGTTGGCTTGGACATAAAAACGGCGACGGGCTCGCCACCTGTCACGTTGTCCCGAAAAATGTCTTCGGTGGAAAGTGGGTCGAAGGGAATTAATTGTCTAGACTTGACCTGTCTTCCCCTGTATTGAGAATGGTGTGAAGATATTTTTTTAATAACATAAAAATTCTTTACTTAGCCTTGAAAAAATTAAGTGAGAATGGGAATGAGAATGTTTTCTAACCTACGTTAGGTTATCAATGGTCGTATTTCGTCATTCGAAACTAAAATTATAAGAGAAATATAGGCCATCACCTATCACGTTCCAAATAAGCTTCGGTCAAAAGCGGCTCCAAAGTACTTTATTGTCTAGATCTCAGCCCACAATTGCAAATTACGTGGCATTAGCAAGATTAACACAAATTGATTAACATAAGAAACATAAAAAACAGCCCACGCGTTTGGTCTCCAGAACGCCACAATAGAACAAACATACATAAATAGCTGATAAATATGATTTAATATATTCCTACATCGCAAAGTCGGGGATATAACAAAACGTTTCTTACTCTCTCTCTCTCTCCTTTAATCATATATATTTTTTAAGATTAAAAAAATACCCATTGAATATAACTCATTCTTAGATTCATTAATGTAAAGCTTAAGAAGAATTTAAGCCAAATAAAAGGCTTTCGCAATTTGCCCCACCCAGCTTACTTACGGGTGCGGCAAATTGCGAAAGCTAGCTATAGGCTTGGTTATCCTTGTAGCCAGCATATTCATGAAGAGAAGGCCTCCGGCAATTGGTGTCATGAATGCGTCGATTTCCATATGTCCGTATTTCAGTTGGCGATTTGACTGCTCTGTAAAAAGTTCCTGTAAAACATGCTTTTGATGATTAAAATATATATTTATAAATTATTAAAGTAGAATATTCAATTGCAGCGAACAAATATTTAGAAATAAAAAACATGATACAAAAAGGTTAGATTTTTCTAAAAATATGTGATGTATTTAATAATGAGTTATTGAAGTAAAAAGAAAGATGGGTTTGTTCGGGTATTTAGAAATTAGAATTAAAAAAAAAAACAAAAATTGGCTTAAGAAAAGAGATATTTAAAATTTTTAATAATATTAATGAAACGTAGCGGCTCGGAGGAAAGGGTTCGATTCCCACCCGTGTCGATTGATTTTTTTAAATGTCTCATTAATTTAATAAAATGAAGTCCAGCGTGGCTCAATAACAATAACTGTTATAAAATTCAAAAAATATGCATCATGACACAAAAACAGCAAGTACAAATTGTGGACACACGCGCTCAACTTCACGTTTAAAATTATAATGACTTACCTCACAAGTTTCTAATTCTTTTTGTAGCATTACAATAATTTCAACATATTTAGCTGTAAATTCATTTCTGATAAGTGGTCGATCTAATACAGAACCAACAATGTCGATTAGCTGAAATTTAAATATGAATGATTTTTATGTTATTTAAATTATTATTTTATTCAAAAACCAGCCCAGTCGTTGCATAGGTTAACCAGAAAAAAGAGACAGACAAACAAAAACTTTAAAACCTCTTACTTTCCTATACAATAGTAAAAATCTGTTACATTGACATTATAAACATATACGTTAACTTTATTTAATTATAAAAAAAAGTATACCTTAAAAATGGCTTCTAAAGTAGAACAATTGTCGAATGATTCAACTAATACTGTAGATAGTTTAAGATCCAAATCAATAATGTTATCTTGAAATTCTTTAAAATCAGCGTCGAATTTATCGTCATCCGGATCCAAAACGTCGTAAGACTTAGAAGCAAACGCATGAAAATAGCCATCAAATTCAGCTGAAATATCTCTTATTTGTCCGCTTAATACACGACCTTTCATACCGCCCACTTCTATTTTCTCTAGCTTTTGAAATTCTAAAACAGTTTTGAAAAACCATTGGATTGTATTCAGTCGTTCGAGAAAATTATTCATTCTCTCGAAAACAACATTCGGGTGGAAAGTCCACGGTATCACGGTCCGATCAACAAAATATTTTGGCAAATTTTCTTTGAAATAATCGAACGTTTGACGAAACTTCTTCAGTATATCTATTGTAAGTTGAATGCGTTGCCTCGCTTCATCAATATCACTATGAAAGAGTGTACTGGGATCTAAACATTTCTTGGCCTAAAACATTTTCGTAATTTACTAATCAATGCTAATGCATCTTTCATTTTATTTTTCAAATTTAACACGATCATACCTGATATATGAGTAGATTACAGATTTGTTTTATTAAAACCATAAGCTTCGAAGAGCTACAGTAATATTTCGAATCTCTCCAAATCATACAAATAACATGAAACAAAGGTCGGAACAGAGGCTGGCATTCTGTGAAATCAGTATCTTCAAGGGCTTGAAAATGTTTCTCTAATGTTCTTAGATATAAATCGATTTCGCGAGCTTCTGCTAAAGCTGAAAATTGATTTAAATATTTTGTAAGCAAACAAAATATCTTCACGCCATTCCCAATAGTGGGATATGCAAAGGTCTAGACACTTAAGCCCTTTTGGTCCACCTTCCATTGACGACATTTTTTGGGACAACGTGACAGGTATCGCCGTCTTTATCTCCAAACTAACGACATAAATCGTACAAAAACTAATTTTGAAAAAACCAAACTCTTGTTCCTTGACTCGAATTCCGATCACTCAACCACTCGGTGATCTAATTTTTATGTATTAATTATAGTAGTATACGTTATTCTATATTTATTATAATTTAATATCATTACCTGAAACAATATTTTTGAACAAGCGGCTAAAGCAGGGGTAATAGGCCGATGTTGTCTTCTCTAGAATAACTGCCATACATCGGACTCTCTCTGTTCGTAACTGATCATAAATGTAATTTAAATTGCTTAATCTAGACTTCCAAAAAGCAAGCTCTGAAATTTATAAATTTGTTAACATTGGCATAATTATATAATATTAGTTTTTACGGAGTTAATAATAATATCAGGACTTAGCAATAGAGTTAAAAACCCCACGGAAAGCAAGCACAGTCCACATAGTACCAATAGTTCTGTCATCAACTGGTATCATACCCAAAACTCTTAACCAAACCATAGAAATCCTAATTACCTTATTCTTATTTTACACTTTTTAGTTAGGTTTATAAATGATGGTAGTTATTTTCAGTTTGAAGGGTATAGAAAGCCAATGCATTCATGGGCTATGAGGCATCCCGTTTTAACCCTAATAGATGAAAACACATCAAATGCCTTTTTCTTTTCTAAGTGTTATGTGTACCAGTGGCCACTTACCATCAGTTGGACTGATAGATTCTTTTTCACACAACTAAGATAAAAATTCACGAAAACCGAGTGGTTTGGTGGTCGGAATTTCGAGTCTAGAGACCCGAGTTCGATCTCTAGATGGCCGGTTCGTACCAATGGGTTTTTCAAATACTTATGTACGAATCATGTCGGCTTGGACATAAAGACAGCGACGGGCTCACACCCTGTCACGTTGTCCGAAAAATATCTTAGGTGGAAGGTAGACCGAAAGGGTCCAAGGGACTTAATTGTCTAGACTAGATCTCTGTCTACTTGTATTAGGGATTGCGTCAAGATATTTATTTATTTATTTGAAATCCTGCAAATGCCTCGATCACCAGATTTGACCTGTAATATTAGGTCGCTGACGGGCAATAGCGTCTAAGATGCGGTGCGTCGTACTACGATCGTCAATCCACTTACCAAGCCTGGCGATTATGACAAACTCTCACTTACGGAAGAGGCCTCGGCCTTGAAATGTGCTCTTATAGATTATTACGATGCCAAAAATTATTAAATGCCATAGTCGAGTTGTCGGATGATTGGAATTCAAGTCAGGAGACCCTAGTTCGATCCCCAGGTGGTAAGCTCGTACCAATGACAAACAGGCTCACCAACTGTCACGTTGTCTTAAAAAGTGTCCTCGGTGAAAGGTGGGTCGAAAAGGCTTTCTAGACCCATGTCTACCCCTGTATTGTAAATAGCGTTCTGATGATAATGAATAATATTTCTAACCAACACTAGGCAATGGGTTTTGTCCATTTTCAAAGGCCTGCGTCGAGTCTTCCACCATGACGTCATTGATCTGCTGTGCCCATTTTATAACAACACCTTCGATGGCACTTTTCAAGTATAAATCAACTTCCTTTCCCTGCAATATTTCTTTCTCCGCCTCATGAACCAACTCCACGCCCACGGGCATCGGGAGAACCGTTTGGCCGTTGACTTTGCCTTTAACCTGTACAAGTGAGAGTTATTTGTTACATAAATCAATCTTTAAGACAAATATTCCCTATATATGTATATGCTTTACAGTACACTACAATTAACATGAGAAAACACAAGAATAAATCTTAAAAAATAAAGGACAATAAGGCAGTCTTCTCACCAAATAGCGGTCGATCCGGTATATTACGGCCAAGAAACTTAAAATGCTCCGTCAAATAACTTGGAGTCATAGAATTTAATAATACTCAGTCAAGAGAAAATCAATGTCAACGTAAAGATGCTGTAGTGAATTTAGAATTATAAAGTACATAATGTTTGCCACGCTCGGAAAGCGGATTGGTGATCACAGTCACATATACCTAGCCTCACCTCGCCTAGTCTTATATTTTTCAATATGGTTGTGCATCGGTCGGTCCTATAGTCGACTCTTAAGACACCCGAAACCCTTTTTTAGATATTATTTAGAGGTACTGCTAACGCTGCTTACTTTGGAATCAGAGCAATATATGTGATGTTGTCCCCATCTATTTATCTATGTATTTATGTATTATTGGTCATACACAGATACCTCACGGTCCTACCCAGTTTAAATGAAATAATCTAAATCTCATTACTTACCTCATAAACTGTGCTCTTTAGGTTGTGTATTTGCTTCAAAATGTCTTGAGATACAACCAGCGGCCATCCTTCATGATTCAAGGGATTTGATAACAAAGGAACAAATACTTCATCAACTAAGGACGCCAATTCATCAATTAACCTTGGTGCTAGGTCACCTATATTGCAAATATTAATTTGTAATATAAAATACAAAATTCGAAATTGAAAAGACATAAATTAATGTCTTGGGGAATAAACATTATTCTACATTAACCCGTTCGGGCACTGACCGGGAGCAAGAGACATCTTGAACTCCGACGTGCCTTTACTACGAAAGTCGATAAGAATGTTTTTAAAATGGCTACTTCGTTCTGATGAAGATAATTTAGAATGGACGCGACCCCTTTTTTTATCGGGAAGGGAGGGAAACGAGCAGGTGGCTAACGTGATGGTAAGTGATTACCGCCGCCCATGAACATCCACAATACCAGAGGCATAGCAAATGCGTTGCCGGCCTTTGCGAAAGGTATAGGCTCTTTTCTTGAAGATCCCTAAGTCGTATCGTTGCGGAAAAACCGCTGACGGCAGCACATTCCATAAAGTGCAAGTGCGTGGCAGAAAATTCCGCGAAAAACGCACTGTGGTGGAATGCCAAGCATCAAGATGGTGTTGATGGAATTTTTGACTATGCCGTAATGTACGATGGTGAAATTCAGCGGCAGGGATTAATCCGAACAATTCCTCGGAGCACTCCCCGTAGTAAAACTACCTATACTGCAGGGCTTCGTATTGTATTCAGGTGCTCCAAGCAGTTAGTTAAAATATTTTTTAACTAACTGCTTGGAGCACCTTTAAGATTTAAAGAACGTCAAAATCTACTCTAATAAACAAACACAGGACCATCTCAGATAAGAACCGACCATTAATTCTGCTACAAAGCACTGTTGCAATCTGATTGCTATGTAGTCTTCAATATGATTTAATTTTCCTGTATGATATTCCATTTTTGTTGCAAGAATTGCCAGAAACGCACAGGCTGTGGACGGGGTTTTTAAAATAAAAGAAATTTCATAAAAAAAACTTACCAAAAATGACCATATCAGCACAATTATCTTTGGGGACGACGTCTGGCTTCTTTTTAATGTAATAAACAGCTTTATTTTTTAAGTAACATGGAAAGGATATAACTGGTAGTAACTGTGCAGCATGTGTTAAAACTATAACTAATAGCATCGGAAAAGGTTTATCCACAAATTCTTTTAATATGGACCGGTGTTCCTCTACGCCTACTAAACGCATCCATTTCTCCGGTTTAAGCTTAAGTGATTTTACCGCATAAGAACCGATGAAATCATAGCGTGGATCTTGATTAGACGTTGATGGACCCGGCTGATCCATTTTTGATTTAAAATAAAGATTTACGTGGACATTGTCTCTGAGACTTATTTAACATATTTGGATTTATTATTTGGAACCCAGCAAGCTATTCGACCGCCCAAGTGTTATTGAAGGTAACGAAGAAAAGGTAGAGCCTGGCGAACGGCAAGTCACGCAATTGAGGCTCGGTGCCATTAAAGAACGATGTCTCCTTTGTAACGAGCCATAAACTTTGCTATACAAAAATAGATTACAACTTACCATGCGCAAAAAAAATTGATACTACATAATTTTTATTTTAGGTATTTTTTTTATCTTCACAAATTTTATATATTTATTTTTACATGTAGTAAATACTGAGGCAAACCTATTAACCGCTACTTTTTTTCCTCGAATACATTGTCATCTCATGGGATAACGGATTATTAAAATCAACAGATTATTAATTTGTAAAGAAAGAAGGCATTAAAATAAACTTAAGTGTAACGGGCTAAAGTTCAGTTTATTTTTTCACGCAATTTACTATAACGGGGTCTGCAGCGGTCTAGACAATGAAGTCATTTCGACCAACTTTTCACCGAAGCTCAGTTGGGACCACGTTGGTGAGCCTATCGCCGATTTAGTGAGTGAGTTAGTTTAGTTCCAACAAACACGGTACAATATACTTACATAGATAGATTATTCATATGAACATCCATGACTCGAGTACAAACATCTTTTTCATCACTCAAATGTTAGCCCCTGACAGGATTCGAACCCGCAACCATTAACTTTGAAGGCAGGGTCAATACTAACTCGGCTATCGGTTCGTGCAATTTATTTCGAGTTTAGTAAAATTAAAGAAGCGGCCTTTAGCTTTTTCAAATAATTAAATGTCTCAAATGTATTTTTTTAGAAAGATTAGGAGAAATTTCGCGACATTACGCCAGAGCTTCTTAACTTAACAGACTTCTTTATACGTGCTCGTAATATTTATATTTTTTTTTTTCAGACATTAAGGTCAGGTTTTTTACGTTTTCCTTCACGTAATACCCAGTGGCAAATAGAGAGTTTGCATTTACTTAAAATGGGCTTAAATAGGATATCAGCCTTTCCTGTGAAGAGGATCTGCTACGATCGGCAAGCAGGTTGACGATCGCAGTACCAGATACCTCACACCGCAGCCGCTCATCACCTGCCTACGTCTCTTACGAGATTGGAAATCCCACTACGAATTGGTGACCAATGTAATTTTCAAAACCTTTCCCCTGATCGCCTCTCACTACTACCACGGGAAGAAAGGTAGAGATAAATTCTTATTCTAATCCTAAAAGGCAATTTATATAAATGTATCTATTTTATTAAACCCTGGGTATAAACTTGAAGATGCTGTAAGGCGAAACGGGTTGGTTTAATTGAAATATAAATGTATTAATTTTAATGTTATATAGCCCTTTCTACCCAGCTTCTACCGAAGACATTTACTATTGTTTTAACCTCTGTCTACCCCAGTATTGGGAATGGCGTGAAGACATTTTAATGTGTACAAATGTGCAACAACGAATTATAATAACGTGCAATTTCATCAAGAGACAAAAATCGCAACTATATATTACAAAAAAACAACTACTTTGCAGACCGTAGTTCTAAGCAGAAGTAAAGCAGTACCAGGCAAAAGGCGCGCCACCCTGCGACCGCGCGACGCCAAGACGACACTCGCACGACGTCGCAAATAAGGTCAACTGAAGCCCAACTTCATTATAAGTTATAAACAAAAGCGATGAGCTAACTAGGGACATATCTTATTTATCTTCAAAATACACATTAACTTTATTATCAATATTTCAGGTAACCACTTCTTATAATTTTTAGTATTGAAATAAAAAAAACTTTGTGGAAAACTTCTCTTTGTGGAGAACGACTCTTAATCGGTTGTAAAGAAGCAGTTAATATGTAGTTTAGTAGTTAATTAATTGCTTTGTGTCCCATGTCGTTCTTGAGTCGTAACTACATCGTCGATACGTCATCATCATTGCATAGCCTTGGTAAGTGGATTGGTGATCGCAGTATTATATAGCTTGCAGCTGACCGTTTACCGGCCTGCCGTATTTTTGTTTAGTATTTTTCGAGGTGGTTATCCAGCCATCTGTCGGTAGCCAATTTCATTTTTAGTTTTTACCTAAATCGCCTCTTACAACACCCACGGCTAGAAAGGGGGTGGCATATTCTTAAACCGACATCATCATCATCATCATCATCACAAAATATTTTTTTAATTGTGTGTACTAAAAAAAATTTGCATATTAAAAAATACGTTCACGTCATTCCCAATACTAGGGTAGCCAGAGGTCTTAACAATCAAGCCCTATCGACCTATCATTCACCGAAGGCATTTTTTGAAACAATGTGACAGGTGGTGAGCCTGTCACCGTCTCAATGTCCAAGCCAACAATATAAATCGCACTAAAGTTTTGTAACCCATTAGTACGTGCCTACCACAGCTGGGTCCTAACTTGGCCCGCATAATTGAAATCCGACCACCTAACCATTCGACTATCGTGTTTTTTTTTCGTAGAAAAGGGAGGTTAACGAGTTAGTTAAATGTAAAATATCTATCACTTGTTATGCATCGTCGTGGACTATTTTAACAATATGAATTATATTTTGCCTACAGGGATATTGTTTCTGATTGCATAGCCTTTACATATATAAGCACAAATTATAAAGTATTGTATCCAAGAGACGAAAACGGCGACAGACTAACCACCTGTCACGATGTTCGAAATAAGCTCCGGTGATATTTGTGTCGAATGGACTACTTTATCTAGAACCCGGAATTAGGTTGAATCTCGAAGAAGTTCTTGAAGAAGAAAAGAATCTTATATTCCCATACAGCGTAAATTTTCAACGCTCAAAGCTTACAACTTTGCTATTATTAAAAAATAAATGGTTACGTAAGGTACTATAAATGATGATTTATACAATAGCATGTCGCCAAATTACGTTCTGTAGTTTTACCATAGATTAGCGGTGGGCTTAAATATCGCATAGGACAATATAACTTCACGCAATTGACCAATAATGGAGTACTCAGGGGTCTAGACAATGAAGTCCTTTCGACCCACCTTTTCACCGAAGATCATTCAGGTGATGATCCTATCGCCATCTTAGTATCCAAGCTAACGGTATAATGATCATTCAGTGTCGGTATAATAAGTATACATGTAAACATGGATAACTCGGAGAAAGTATATTCATATTCACTACACTAATATTTTCCCATAGCGGAATTCGAATCCGCAACTCTTAAAAGAAGTCACGATAGCCGAGTTGTTGGGTGGTCGGAATTTCGAAACTTATGTACGAATTTCATCGTTGGCTTGGACATAAGGGCGGCGACAGGCTCACCACCTGTCACGTTGTCCCGAAAATATCTTCGGTGGAAGGTGGGGCAAAGGGACTTAATTGTCTAGACTTGACCTCTATCTACCCTGTATTGGGAATTGCGTGAAGATATTTATTTATTATTTATAACTCTTAGCTTCGAGGACTGGGCCACTACTAATTAGGCCATGGGGTTTGCTAAATATGACTTCGTTATTACCATATTAATACATTTATATATTGCTGCATCAAATTAACACACCTATTATTTTTAACTTCAAGCAATTCTTTAATAATGTTAAGCATAAGCATAAGCATTTCCCAATAAGGGATAATAAAAGATATATTCAATTTCATCCTTTCCACTCATATTTCACCGGAGCTTATTTGTCACAATGTAACAGGCTGTGAGCCTGTCACCGTCTTAGTATGCACCTATATTATTGTAGCGAAGGATAATGTACTCCGTTAAGGACGGCACGTGAAGCATTTTCACATAGGTTCTAATAATTAGGTTTTTATGCATTTAGGTTGAAAAAATGCTATCAGTACACCTGATGAGTATCTACTGAAACCCATGGACGCACGCAACTTCATACGCATAGATAATACATATATAATTGATTCATACAGAAATATTACAGATACTTTGTCACCACTGTCACTATCCGCTACGCAAAGTAATTACAAAATAACGTGTCACATGTTTTTATTTATTTGTTTGTTTAATATTTTATGTACACAGTAAACACAGAGTTAACGATATATAATCACATCATGAAATTTGTACAAAGGCCCTGTTTATTTCTGTTGTTGTGTAATTATTTGTGTACCTGTCTTTTATACAATCAATTCCATTCATCCATCCATTTTTAAATATGGGTAGTTCATTTAACACTATTAATGATAATGTACAAATCCATATAGTAAATATGATACATAACGCAGTATGATTTTATTATTATTAATATATTTAAACGAAATTGAAGTGAAATATTTTTATATCACAGTGAATAACCCGCTTGAGAAATACTTACATACTTGTAATTGCACTGACAGTTTATACCATTCAAATCGGAATGCAGTAGTTAATATAAATATATGCCACGTCATCCACTCTCAAGCTCTCCACCTGTCATGTTGTCCCGGAAAATGTCTTTGGCCGAAAAAGAGGTGGGTCGAAAGGACTTACTTACCTAGTATGGAAACCTACCTAGTAAGAAAAATTAACACAATTTTTTTACGGCTCCCTTTGTCTCTGGCTATTATGCCATGAATCCAAAACTATTAGTCTTCGCTATTGGCCTTATCATTCAACATACCGACTTATCTGATGTGCCATTCAACGTACGAAATTAATAAGTTTAACTACTACCATAGCATTCAGAATTATATAATAATTATATAATTATAGAAATAAACCATTACATCATCATTAGGCATAAAATTTTGGTCTATACAGAAAAAAAACGATATTCGTAGAAAAATTACTAATTCGATGTATGCTTTTGCTAAGCCTCAAACTGCAAAGCTTAATTATTATATAGGTAAAAAAAATAACAAAATATCACGAAATTACCAATATAGGAGTAGACAATTAAGTCCCTTCGACCCACCTTCCACCGAAGATATTTTCGGGACAACGTGACAGGTGGTGAGCCCGTCGCCGTCTTTATGTCCAAGCCAACGATATTCGTACATAAGTTTTTTTGAAAAACCCATTGGTACGAGCCTACCAACTGGGGATCGAACTCGGGTCCATTGACTCGAAATTCCGACCACCCAACCATTCGGCTATCGTGACTTTTGAAGAAGAAAAGTATCTTATATTCCCATATAATGTAAATTTTCAACGCTCAAAGCTTACAACTTTGCTATTATTAAAAAATAAATGGTTACGTAAGGTACTATAAATGATGATTTATACAATAGCATGTCGCCAAATTACTTTCTGTAGTTTTACCATAGATTAGCGGTGGGCTTAAATATCGCATAGGACAATATAACTTCACGCAATTGACCAATAATGGAGTATTCAGGGGTCTAGACAATGAAGTCCTTTCGACCCACCTTTTCACCGAAGATCATTCAGGTGATGATCCTATCGCCGTCTTAGTGTCCAAGCTAACGGTATAATGATCATTCAGTGTCGGTATAATAAGTATACATGTAAACATGGATAACTCGGAGAAAGTATATTCATATTCACTACACTAATATTTTCCCATAGCGGAATTCGAATCCGCAACTCTTAAAAGAAGTCACGATAGCCGAGTTGTTGGGTGGTCGGAATTTCGAAACTTATGTACGAATTTCATCGTTGGCTTGGACATAAGGGCGGCGACAGGCTCACCACCTGTCACGTTGTCCCGAAAATATCTTCGGTGGAAGGTGGGGCAAAGGGACTTGTCTAGACTTGACCTCTGACTACCCCTGTATTGGGAATTGCGTGAAGATATTTATTTATTATTTATAACTCTTAGCTTCAAGGACTGGGCCACTACTAATTAGGCCATGGGGTTTGCTAAATATGACTTCGTTATTACCATATTAATACATTTATATATTGCTGCATCAAATTAACACACCTATTATTTTTTAACTTCAAGCAATTCTTTAATAATGTTAAGCATAAGCATAAGCATTTCCCAATAAGGGATAATAAAAGATATATTCAATTTCATCCTTTCCACTCATATTTCACCGGAGCTTATTTGGTACAATGTGACAGGCTGTGAGCCTGTCACCGTCTTAGTATGCACCTATATTATTGTAGCGAAGGATAATGTACTCCGTTAAGGACGGCACGTGAAGCATTTTCACATAGGTTCTAATAATTAGGTTTTTTTATGCATTTAGGTTGAAAAAAATGCTATCAGTACACCTGATGAGTATCTACTGAAACCCATGGACGCACGCAACTTCATACGCATAGATAATACATATATAATTGATTCATACAGAAAGATTACAGATACTTTGTCACCACTGTCACTATCCGCTACGCAAAGTAATTACAAAATAACGTGTCACATGTTTTTATTTATTTGTTTGTTTAATATTTTATGTACACAGTAAACACAGAGTTAACGATATATAATCACATCATGAAATTTGTACAAAGGCCCTGTTTATTTCTGTTGTTGTGTAATTATTTGTGTACCTGTCTTTTATACAATCAATTCCATTCATCCATCCATTTTTAAATATGGGTAGTTCATTTAACACTATTAATGATAATGTACAAATCCATATAGTAAATATGATACATAACGCAGTATGATTTTATTATTATTAATATATTTAAACGAAATTGAAGTGAAATATTTTTATATCACAGTGAATAACCCGCTTGAGAAATACTTCCATACTTGTAATTGCACTGACAGTTTATACCATTCAAACCGGAATGCAGTAGTTAATATAAATATATGCCACGTCATCCACTCTCAAGCTCTCCACCTGTCATGTTGTCCCGGAAAATGTCTTTGGCCGAAAAAGAGGTGGGTCGAAAGGACTTACTTACCTAGTATGGAAACCTACCTAGTAAGAAAAATTAACACAATTTTTTTACGGCTCCCTTTGTCTCTGGCTATTATGCCATGAATCCAAAACTATTAGTCTTCGCTATTGGCCTTATCATTCAACATACCGACTTATCTGATGTGCCATTCAACGTACGAAATTAATAAGTATAACTACTACCATAGCATTCAGAATTATATAATAATTATATAATTATAGAAATAAACCATTATATCATCATTAGGCATAAAATTTTTGGTCTATACAGAAAAAAAACGATATTCGTAGAAAAATTACTAATTCGATGTATGCTTTTGCTAAGCCTCAAACTGCAAAGCTTAATTATTATATAGGTAAAAAAAATAACAAAATATCACGAAATTACCAATATAGGAGTAGACAATTAAGTCCCTTCGACCCACCTTCCACCGACGATATTTTCGGGACAACGTGACAGGTGGTGAGCCCGTCGCCGTCTTTATGTCCAAGCCAACGATATTCGTACATAAGTTTTTTTGAAAAACCCATTGGTACGAGCCTACCAACTGGGGATCGAACTCGGGTCCATTGACTCGAAATTCCGACCACCCAACCATTCGGCTATCGTGACTTTTGAAGAAGAAAAGAATCTTATATTCCCATATAATGTAAATTTTCAACGCTCAAAGCTTACAACTTTGCTATTATTAAAAAATAAATGGTTAGGTAAGGTACTATAAATGATGATTTATACAATAGCATGTCGCCAAATTACTTTCTGTAGTTTTACCATAGATTAGCGGTGGGCTTAAATATCGCATAGGACAATATAACTTCACGCAATTGACCAATAATGGAGTATTCAGGGTCTAGACAATGAAGTCCTTTCGACCCACCTTTTCACCGAAGATCATTCAGGTGATGATCCTATCGCCGTCTTAGTGTCCAAGCTAACGGTATAATGATCATTCAGTGTCGGTATAATAAGTATACATGTAAACATGGATAACTCGGAGAAAGTATATTCATATTCACTACACTAATATTTTCCCATAGCGGAATTCGAATCCGCAACTCTTAAAAGAAGTCACGATAGCCGAGTTGTTGGGTGGTCGGAATTTCGAAACTTATGTACGAATTTCATCGTTGGCTTGGACATAAGGGCGGCGACAGGCTCACCACCTGTCACGTTGTCCCGAAAATATCTTCGGTGGAAGGTGGGGCAAAGGGACTTGTCTAGACTTGACCTCTGACTACCCCTGTATTGGGAATTGCGTGAAGATATTTATTTATTATTTATAACTCTTAGCTTCAAGGACTGGGCCACTACTAATTAGGCCATGGGGTTTGCTAAATATGACTTCGTTATTACCATATTAATACATTTATATATTGCTGCATCAAATTAACACACCTATTATTTTCTAACTTCAAGCAATTCTTTAATAATGTTAAGCATAAGCATAAGCTTTTCCCAATAAGGGATAATAAAAGATATATTCAATTTCATCCTTTCCACTCATATTTCACCGGAGCTTATTTGGTACAATGTGACAGGCTGTGAGCCTGTCACCGTCTTAGTATGCACCTATATTATTGTAGCGAAGGATAATGTACTCCGTTAAGGACGGCACGTGAAGCATTTTCACATAGGTTCTAATAATTAGGTTTTTTTATGCATTTAGGTTGAAAAAAATGCTATCAGTACACCTGATGAGTATCTACTGAAACCCATGGACGCACGCAACTTCATACGCATAGATAATACATATATAATTGATTCATACAGAAAGATTACAGATACTTTGTCACCACTGTCACTATCCGCTACGCAAAGTAATTACAAAATAACGTGTCACATGTTTTTATTTATTTATTTGTTTAATATTTTATGTACACAGTAAACACAGAGTTAACGACATATAATCACATCATGAAATTTCTACAAAGGCCCTGTTTATTTCTGTTGTTGTGTAATTATTTGTGTACCTGTCTTTTATACAATCAATTCCATTCATCCATCCATTTTTAAGTATGGGTAGTTCATTTAACACTGTTAATGATAATGTACAAGTCCATATAGTAAATATGATACATAACGCAGTATGATTTTATTATTATTAATATATTTAAACGAAATTGAAGTGAAATATTTTTATATCACAGTGAATAACCCGCTTGAGAAATACTTCCATACTTGTAATTGCACTGACAGTTTATACCATTCAAACCGGAATGCAGTAGTTAATATAAATATATGCCACGTCATCCACTCTCAAGCTCTCCACCTGTCATGTTGTCCCGGAAAATGTCTTTGGCCGAAAAGAGGTGGGTCGAAAGGACTTACTTACCTAGTATGGAAACCTACCTAGTAAGAAAAATTAACACAATTTTTTTACGGCTCCCTTTGTCTCTGGCTATTATGCCATGAATCCAAAACTATTAGTCTTCGCTATTGGCCTTATCATTCAACATACCGACTTATCTGATGTGCCATTCAACGTACGAAATTAATAAGTATAACTACTACCATAGCATTCAGAATTATATAATAATTATATAATTATAGAAATAAACCATTATATCATCATTAGGCATAAAATTTTTGGTCTATACAGAAAAAAAACGATATTCGTAGAAAAATTACTAATTCGATGTATGCTTTTGCTAAGCCTCAAACTGCAAAGCTTAATTATTATATAGGTAAAAAAAATAACAAAATATCACGAAATTACCAATACAGGAGTAGACAATTAAGTCCCTTCGACCCACCTTCCACCGAAGATATTTTCGGGACAACGTGATAGATAGTGAGCCCGGCGACGTCCCTATGTCCAAGCCAACGATATAATTCGTACATAAGTTTATGAAAAAACCCATTGGTACGACGAGCCTGCCACCTGGGGATTGAACTCTTGACTCGAAATTCCGACTATCCAACCACTTGACTATCATGACTCTTGACTTATATAGGTACTAACTAAAAAGGTCTAAAACAGTGCTGTCCTCATTAACTTTAGTCAATAAAATTTTTTTTACATAGCCTTATTAAGAAGTTTAAGCTCGCGTGTGTACATTTATATCATAATTGTATGAAAGGAAATACTTTATTTATCCAAATAAGAGTATACAATCGCTTATAGTAATTTTTTAATTTGCCACCTTTACGTAATCAGGTACCGCTACCTCTAACGGAGAAGAAACAGGCGAACGAATTTCTTTTTTGGAAATATGTTTTCTAGCGAGTACAATGAACAAAGAATAAAATTGACATATATGCAGTAACACACACACACACACACACACACACACACACGCACGCACGCACGCACGCACGCACGCACGCACGCACGCACGCACGCTCACGCTAACGCTCACGCTCACGCTCACGCTCACGCTCACGCACGCACGCACGCACGCACGCACGTACCAATGGGCTTTTCAAAAACTTTTGTACGAATTATGTCGATGGCTTGGACATAAAGACGGCGACGAGCTCATCACCTGTCACGTTGTCCCGAAAATATCTTCGGTGGAAGGTGGGTCGAAGGGACTTAATTGTCTAGACTAGACCTCTGTCTGCTCCTATATTGGGAATTGCATGAAGATTTTTATTTATTTATAAATAAAAAATCACATGAATAGAGATTTGTCATTAGATACAATTTGATAAAGATCACTGCTTTTAATTTCCGTAGCAACGATTAAAAATGTGGAGTATTATTTCACAAGTACTTGTTTCGCTTTAAATTCAAATATCTCCAAAAAAAAAGTGAGAATTGGTTGATACAAAAAGAACAGGATTACAGAAAGAGAAGCAACCTTCTTAGCACCCTCTTTTCAAATTATGTTAGTTTTAACGTAAAGAGTTACACTTAAACGAGAAAAAGGATCTTATCTAAAAATGGATTACAATTATTAACTTCTAATTGAATAGTTGATGACCAAATACAACTGTAGAGGTAAAAAAATTTTCTAGCTAAAATATGGTGTCAAATCAGATTTTACGTTTTGCGGAGTTTGCCTTTGGTTCAGTTAGTTTGCGACGCTCGCAATAGTGCAAGTCGCTGTACCCGAAAGCAGTCGGGATACTATATGGTTAGTTTGCGAATATTGCTTGCCTGACACATCATACTATTTAGCTTGCAACCTATTAATGGGAGGTATCGATATGTTATTTCGATATGTTATTGATAACGTCGGCCGCATGCAAGAAGAGCTTTTCATAGACAATCCAGAGAACTTTTTTTCCGTTGATGCCGCATCGGAAGGTGATTTCGTATTCACATGCGTCGCACCGAATAAATTTAACTCACTTTCAAAGGGAATGAAGTCACGATAGCCGAGTTATTGGATGGTTGATGGAATTACGAGACCATCAAGAGACCCGAGTTCGATCCCCAGGTGGCAAGCGCGTACAAATGGGTTTTTCAAAAACATATGTACGAATTATATCGTTGACTTGGACATAAAGACGGCGACGGGCTCACCACCTGTCACGTTGTCCCGAAAATATCTTCGGAGGAAGATGGGTCAAAGGGACTTAATTGTCTAGACTAGACCTCTGTCTACCCCTGTATTGGGAATTGCGTGAAGAAATTTATTATTATTTATTTACTTTCAAAGGTTCTGGGTGTTTCACAGCGCTTGTGGCACGTGAGAGCTTCACTGAATCATACGTACATACATACATACTCTCTTCTGATCTACAGCGTATACACTTCTCCCGTATGCCATAATCGCCATGTTTGGAAAGTGAATCGCCGTACGCAGTACCAGATACCTCGCACCATAGACGCTGCTGCACAGGAATACTGAATATTGCTCTGATATTTCTGAGATGGTTAGCCAATCGTATCTATTGTCTTGTAGTCGCCTCTTACGACACCCTTGGTAAGAAAGAGGGTAGCATGTTCTTTGCCGTAACCACACTTCAACAAAGCAATATAGCCAATGTTACTTTGATGATTTTACATAGAAGAAATGCGAACATTTATTTGTGGGCCCGATACCTAGGCTAGGTGATAGCGACCCTATCTTCGAAGTTAAAGGTTGTGGGTTCGAATCCCGTTATTCGCAATTTTTTTGATGAATATGTTAAGTATGTACTCGAGTCAAAGATGACTCATTTTAGCAGATTACATTTCAAGTTTTGATCAATTAAATTAAAACAACTTTTTATATACATATATAAAATTTTATACCGATATTCAGTATGATAGCTCCTGTCTCTATTCCTTTTTTATGACTAGATGTTCATGCATTGCTAAAATTCTTAACACTAGAGGGTATGCTGGTTAATGAAAATGAGTAAATCATAATTTTTATAATACATTTATTGATAATGACAGCGATGGTTGACTGAAACTTGCTACTTGGCAAAAATATTTCCACAGAATGTGAACTATTTTTGTATTAAATTTTAAAATCTCTTTATTAATGCTTACGTTTATATTGATGAAGATCCAACCATCTACGCTACCAAGTAGCTGCCTAAACTAGGTTCGCTTATCACATAAAAATAATTAAAAATTAATTTGATTTTGTGATTCAATATTATTTTACACAATTCAAAAACTGGCAAATTAAAATACACATCTGTTCTAATATTAACACAATTCCGTGACACTAATTAATTGAAATAAAATACACATATAATGAAGCTCGTTATGATTGAATTAACCGCAATAAATATAAAGTACACTACGCAATTATAAAATAATATAAAACAAATAATTTCATTTACCTAAAGACTATAATTTAAAACAAAAGCACAGCACATGTTCAGCTTAATCTCTAAAAAAAAATTAGGAGCTACGAGGCTGCTTATAAGGTCACATTAGCCTAAACCTAGGAGCCCTAGTGCATACTCCGCCACTAACCATCCTCTCTGCATATATCCCTGCTGTTCACATTTTACATTTCCTTGCCCGTGTCACACTATAGCTACTGGACAAAAAGCACATCGAGAATTTCAAAGACACATCCTACGTGAAAATTTCCAATTTTTAGATTTGTTTACGTAGACTACACATTGAGCAGTCCTAGTCGAGGCCAGACTTACTGGAATACATATTTTTTTTTAAAGTCATAAAATGCACAATGAATGCTGTTGATAGAGTCTATAAAAATCTAACTTACGATCAAAAGTATTACTATCGAATGTCTATTATTGTGATAAACAAAACGATAATGGAATGTTTAAGTACCAGTCTATCGAATTTTCATTCGAAATTTTCATTCGAAGCTGACAAAAAGATAATCGACATCGGTGCAACTTTTAGAATCGAGAGAATCGATTACCACATAACAAAGATAACATGAAAGTTAACGAGAAACCGCTAAGTGTTGATGTTTAAATATACAACGCCGTGTACGGAAACGGAGGCAAGTGGCGGGCTACGATGAAATGCAGAAGTGAATACCTTACAATACTAAGTAAATAACGAGGCGTTATTATCTATTTGTGTACTCATTTAGTGTACTTACGTACGATTACTTCGCTAAGAGGATGGAATATACATTAGGTGAGACTATAACATAATGGCGGCGGCGGTACCGCGGCCGAGTGGACATAATACGAGATCGGTAACACGCGATACTTACGTTTGATATAGTACTTCTTCCACGCCGAAGATATCTACCACAGCTGTGATAGTGCAACTTCCAAGTTGTTCCACTAGTAAAATTTACAGATGGATTCATTTATTGTTCGAATGTGGATGGAGATAGTATGTTTAGGACAATGTTGATTTATAAATGACGTATTATACACCGCGCCGGAACACGACTACAAACATTTTTTTTTTTTATACATTTTATTTTACATCTCAAAACTGCTACACAACCTAATCGATATTAAATTGTGGCGCAAACGACAAGCGAATGGAGAATAAATTTAATTTTAAGTACCGTAGAATACAATAAATAAATTGAGCAGGCAGTCCGAACGGGCAGTACGATGTGACGCGACATGAAATGGTCCAGATTTTTTTTTTTGAATTTTAACAAAAATCCAAGAGAGCTTGTCGCCTGCGCCAATTGGAACCCTAATCCGCTATGCCACGAAACAATTTTAAGAAAATTCCGTGCAACTCCATTCTTCGATAAAATCATCCAAGACATGGCATTTTTTCCCCAATTCCTGGATTAATCATAATATTTTAAAACAAATAACATAAATTTGTTATTGATAAATGACCTCGCGCGGAATTTTCGTGATTTTTCCAGCATAGCCGATAGCAACCCTTCAATGTCAAGTATGGGCATAGTGACCGTCACATGTCGCTTGTCAACGTACTAAGTACCAAGTCTTTTATCAGGACGAAGATGTGAAATTGGACGATATTATTGCATTAAATCAAGAACGAAAGAGCATTATGGGACGGGCGTTATATTAATTAAATACGCTATTTTAAGTCCGTTACGGTCTTTAGTCCCGTGGCAAGAAACTATCACATTAGACTGGTAAAATTTATATTAATTATAGTGAATGAGCAATTAAGATTCTAATAAAAATATTTATGAAAATTATTCTATAAATCAATTGTATACAAAGACTACAATTTAATTCCTACTTCATATTTGGGTATAATAGAAATATTCATCTTCTCGATATAGGACTTCTGGAGCTGCACATCACTCAAAGCTTTTCATAGGACAAGTAAGAATGAAAGAAAAGTCAGAAGACAATAGATAAATCATTTTGCACATGATTGGAATGCTGTACGGCTTAAAAATCTCTAAAAATTTCGTTAAATAGATTTTTTTATACGTTGTATGAACCAAATCTATGTACACAAGAGGTTAAAGATAAAACAATTAGTTTTCAAGAGATGTCAGTCATGTATCGAGTTACAATTTTACAGAATGGCATTAAAAAATTGGCATGCGACAGGCAATAAGCTAACAGACAAATAATTTATCATATCTACACCACAGACTATACAGTAAAAAAAACTGTACGAATAACCAACCAATTCTTATAATTGATCACAAACAATTCATTGGCTCATTGGCTCTAAAATTATTAAATTATTATTATTATTAATAATAATACACACAAAGATTCACATATTTACATCGAAATCAAAATTATTAAAATAAAATCACATGATTGAAAATAGTCAATTCTATTTACATTAAGTTCTCTATGGTCAATTAATAAAATACGACAAATGATACATCAAATTGACAACTAATGCAACACTAAATATTTCAACTAGTGCGTCGACGAGTGCAGGGAAAGCGGGAGCCTCTGCGAATGTTCATTAACGACATTAACCAACAAGAGAGGATCCGTTTCCATCGTGAATAACGTAATTACGATCAACATACAAATATGGAAGTAAACTAACAAAAATTAAGACAACAATATTGCTTTTACCCACTCGATATTACGAACATCTATTTATAAAAGCACCATAACGCGTTAGGGGTGTGCAAATTAGGAGACGATACGGACTTGTAAATGGTAATGTGGACGTTTGATTGAATTCGGGCCGATTGTGTCCCGACGGGGACGACACGACCGCGCGACGGGAGCGGCGCGCCGCGGCCGCCGCACGACGTCTCGGCGACTTATTTACTTCTTGTTTTGATGCCGACGACGTTTATGCTCTCGCCGCGACTCCTTGACCTATGCAGGTTATGTAGGCCTTCACCTGAAACCAAAAAAATAATTTTTTAGCTCTGAGGTCACAGGATCGATTTTCGGACGCATTTTTTTATAGTCTCTATTCTCGGTATTCACAGACAAAAATTTTTTCCAACAAAGCATCGGAAAAAATAGAAACATTGTGCTTACATGTAATTGTTGTAAATATTTAGTTTTGGGTGGTTTTTGAAACGCGTTTTTTAAAATCCCTTAACTAAATTGAAATTAAACTGAATTAATTAAAGGAATATATTGTAAAAAACTTATAAGATGTGACTTTGGACTGTGTCTAAGCCTAAAATTCTGTCAAAGCACCCTTGAAAAGGATGTAAGATTCATCATACCTATAATAAGGATAGATAGGGACAACATCACATACACTGCTCTGATCCCAAAGTGAGCAGCTTAAGCACTTGTATTATGGAATCAAAAAAAGAAGTTATCACAAACACCTAGACCCGAGAAAATATATCAGTTGTTTTCTTGGTTGACGCGATCGGAAATCGAACCCAAAAGCTCAGAGTTGCGCCTCTTGTCCATTCAAATTGTGGAGTATAATATATGTCTCTACACGCAATTCCCAATACAGGGATAGACAGACAGAGGTCTAGTCTAGACAATTAAGTCTCTTCGACCCACCTTTCACCGAAGATATTTTCGGGACAACGTGACAGCCCATCGCCGACTTCATGTCCAAGCCAACGATACAATTCGTACATAAGTTTTAGACAAACCCATTGGTACGGGCCCGCCACCTGCCGATCGAACTCGGGTCCCTTGACACCGAAATTCCGACCACCCAACCGCTCGGCTATCGTGGCTCTAAGAGAATCGCGAAGTAGAAAAAAGCGGGTGTCTTCCACATTGTGCCGAGCGGGGGAGGGGGGGTGAGGACGCGGTACCCTTGCTGGCGGCGCGGCGCAGCTCGGCGTCGCGGAAGGCGCGCGCGCTGCGGCCGCGCCGGTCGTGCGCCAGCTTGTCGGGCCGCACGAAGATGCCGTGTCGCGCGCGGCACGAGAAGTACCGCGTGCCGCCCACCGAGCCGTCGTTCTTGCCTGCGCAATATATAGGTATCTTCACGCCTGTACTAACACAGGGGTGGACAGGGCTCTAGACTATTGAGTCATTTCGACTTACCTTCCAGCGAAGGCAATATAATGATAAATATGTCGCAGAATCAAGATAAGGCAACAATTTTGGTTACAACGCCATCTATTAAGTCTTCGGAAACGTGCAGGTAGTGCGCTTGAGTGGGGTCGACACAGGAAGTGACAGAGCGGATTTGACTACTATGTGTCGTCAATGTCATTTGACTTCTGATATAAAGTGTCTTCAAAATATTCTCGGGGCTTCACTTTCGAAGCGGACGGCAGTGTGAACGGTTATCTTCCTGTTATCGAACTTACTGCGTTTCCACCCATTTAGATCAGTTTTCTGATATGGCACAAGACGGATTTAACAACGAGTTGCCTCATGTGACCTACCCTACGCTGACAAATATATCAAATCAATAATTTACTTATCAAAAAAAATATGCATTCGTTTTTCGATTGTAAATTTTTTTAAGCTACCGACATTTCGTAATGTGGTTCCTGTAACGGAGAATAAACAGACGAAAGAAACTGTATATAGAATAGTTACGATTTACATTGTTTCATTAGTAAGCGCAAGCGCTCGCTTCCATACAAGATTTGAATCCAAGTACGACGATGACATATTATACATTATTTGTGCCACAAACCATATACAACATTTAATTATAACATATGAAATGTGTCCACCGACACACTCGTTGTCGAGGCGATGAGTGTGTCCAGCGACCCGCCGACGCGACTGGCCGACGCGACTGGCCGACGCGACTCACCGACGGGCGCGTCCAGCTCGACGCCGACCCACAGGCCGTGCGCGAAGTGCGTGGGCCCCACGTACGCCACCACGCCGGTGCCCGAGCTCAGCCGCAGCTGCACGCTCTCGCCCAGCGCCAGCCACTCCGGCGCCGCGTGCGCCTTGCCGTTCTCCGGCGGCTCCTCTGCAACCGTACCACATAAATATCGTAATAATTGTATAATCTGTATATATAAATATCCTCACGCCATTCTCAAGACAGAGGTCCAGAGAATTGGCCTTTCCACTCATGAAATAACGTGGTAGGTGGTGAACCCGTCGCCCGCCTTTACATCCAAACCAACGATATGAATCGAAGAATAGTTGAACCGACCCGACCGGTAATCGAACCCAGGACCGCAGAACTCGCCACATCGCAAGGGACATCGAGCCAAAAAAACCAAACATCATACTTACAACTGATAAAGTAATCCAAATACATCTGACCGAACCAATGATAGAGGTGTTTTTTTCTATGAAAAATTTGAATTTTTGAAAAAACTTTAAATTAGCTTTCAGCTAAATAGCTGCAGCTAATAGCAGCTAAGTAAGCAAAATTGCTTACTTACCTAACTGCATCTAAAAGTCCACTGCAAGATACAGGACATACCTTTCTCGTAAGGATTTGCTATGATCCCTATGCTTGGCAAGCAGATTGTCAATCGCAGTACATCTACTGTCCATCATCGGCCTTCCTATTAGTATTATAGTTGGTTAGCCTATCTATCGCTAGTTATTCGATTTATAGGTGAAACAGTTTACATGATACATTTTGAGCTCTATCACATGGAGGCAAGGTTCAAATTAGCACAACGCTGCGTACCGTCTGCGATGCGCTTGGTGGAGGACGCGGGCGAGACATTTACCATAGAGGGACATACTACCAAAAAAGTATAAAGAGTAATCAGATATTAGATATTACAAGTTTATTTCTCCTCTAGCCATTTATCTATCGCTAGTTATTCGATTTATAGGTAAAACAGTTTACATGATACATTTAGCGCTCTATCACACGGAGGCAAGGTTCAAATTAGAACAACGCGGCGTACCGTCCGCGATGCGCTCGGTGGAGGAGGCGGGCGAGTCGCTGAGCGCGCGCGCGTGCGCCGCCGGCTCGACGGCCGAGCGCGGCCGCGCCGCCGGGCACGACGCGCGCGACGCCGCGCGCCCGCCGCGCCCGCGCGCCGCCGCACCACCTGCCGCAGTTCACACGAATTAATTGAAGGGAATAAACAAGAAGTGTTTTTTTTTATTAGAAATTAATTAATTATTTCTCTTATGTGGAAATTGATTTTTTATTCTTTTTTTTTTTTTTAATAATTTATAGCCAGTTTCTCGCGGGATAATACAAGTAACATAACATGTTTAGGTTTTTAAAAGTTATTGTGGAATACAGATATACGCGTATGTATATACTTTGATTGAAGTTTGAAGAAATTGGTTTGATTTGAAGAGTGTGGTTAGTAAGCGGGTCACATTGTTAACACAATAATTTATAATAAAATAAATATTTCTAGCAGCATAATTTCATTGCAAATTTCATTATATATTGGATGCCTTAATGACTTAAATAAACACGTTTTCCTTGTTATTTTAAAGCATATCTATTTAGATTGTTTATACAAGAATACTATTAACAGTAAGGATGAAGCACACATTTACAGATAAAGCAGCGCAGTGTTACCTTGCCAGCGGGCAGGTGCGTGGCGACGGGCGCGTCCTGCCCGTTTGAATCGGAGTCGCCGACTGACGACGCCTCGCCGCTGCCCTCGCGGCTCGACGGCTCAGAGCTCGTAGACTCCGCTTCCGCTTCCGCTTCCGCCTCCGCCTCGCCTGTGTCAATATTAACAATTTACTGAGACTACTTAAGTACTACGAAATAAAATTACTTCGTGAAGAAAATATAGATGTATGTACCTGGCAGAAATAGAGATCTTTGTGTGGCATAGTTTATGAAATTAAACTGCCTAATTAAAACTAAAGGATACTTTTAAGAAACCACTGACAAACCCTCCCTGATTTATGATGTCGAATTCGTTAGCTCTAAAGAAAAACGAATGAGACACTTCGCACCTGATGAAAATGATGCATTATTATGCACTTAATACATTATCGTATGTATATAGACTGTACGTGAAAAGAATACTTTGTGCTCCTTTTTTAACAAATTGCAGGCACAAAGGAGTGTGAGAGTTGGTATAGTTAAGATTTGCATTTAGTAGCAGTAGGTAAACATTGAAAATATATAAATATCTGTTTAAAATATGTGTTATGAAACAGTTGTGCCGTATCGATAATAGGTTATTTCAATAAGTTGCCACATAATATTCAATAATATTTAAAATCGCAAGCTTTCTATGAAAATGATGTCACTTACCAAGTGTAGCATCATGGTCAGAGTTGCCATTGACTTGTGGATTTTCCACAGTCTTGCTCATCGGACTAGAGGAAATAGGGTGTGTCTCCACCGGGATAGCTCCCAGCGGATCCACGAGCTGCCCATCTTGCGTCTCTTTCGTCGCGTTCTCGCAATCTCTCAGAAATGGATTGATCCGATTCCTCGAGCCGGGTGTCAGCACCGGCGTCTTAGCCCTGTCGAAGGACGATTCGTCCAATTCGTTCTTGGATTCGACAATGTCGTTCTTTAGTTCGCTGATATCGTTCCTCAGTTCGGTGATTTCGTTCTTTAGGCCGATAACGGATGATTTTGTGCGCGTGAACTGGGTGTAGTCCATCGTCCTGTCGAAGTCCGGCGTGTCGTCTACCGACATGCTGCGAATAGATAACGTGTCGTCGTTGGACAGGTTCGTCGAGGATACTGCTTGCGAACCTGCAGGAAAACAAATCAGTTCATGTTACTATCATTACTAAGACTAGAAGAATAATTTCAATGAGCTATATTCTTTAAAGAAGTACTGTTTGCACTCAAAATTTGTACCCTTTCTTCTCTCTTTGAGATACTGACCATAGCCACTAGAAGATAGTGAGGGGGAGTTCTTGCTAGGCCCGCGTTCGCAAGCCAGCTCGTGCAGTGAGTCGAGCGTTTTAGACGTCGGCAGGAAACCGCGCGATGTGCCGCGGGTACGCGACCGCTGCGAAAGAAAAAATATATTATACTGTGTTTGATCCCCAGAAAAGTCACGATAGCCGAGTTGTTGGGTGGTCGGAATTTCGAGTCGAGAGACCCGAGTTCGATCCCCAGGTGGCAGTACCAATGAGTTTTTCAAAAACTTATGTACGAATTTCATCGTTGGCTTGGACATAAAGGCGGCGACGGGCTCACCACCTGTCACGTTGTCCCGAAAATATCTTCGGTGGAAGGTGGGTCAAAGGGACTTAATTTTCTAGACTTGACCTCTGTCTACCCCTGTATTGGGAATTGCGTGAAGATATTTATTTATTTATTTATTTGATCCCCAGAAGGAATGCAAAAAGGACAAAAGTTCTAAAGAGTTTTTTTCGAAACCCATGTACAATTCGTATCTTCGTCTTTTGACGCTAAGAAGGCAACAGGCTCACCATCTGTCAGGTCCCAAAGAAAGCTTCGGTGAAATGTGGATCGAAGGGACTTAATTTGTCTAGACCTCTACCTACCCCAGTACCGGGAAGTTCGTGACGATAATGTCGCAGACGATGTGCTGCAGGAAAAGGGTAGCTACCCGCCAGGTCGGGTGTTCGTGACCTGCGGATGACTACTCCTTCGCTGGTATGCGCTATCGGCAATCGTATATACGCGTGGACATCGTGCGAACTTCATTAGCGCGATGTGGGATGTCGATGTGTTTCCGCCGCTAGCGAGCTTCCAACATGGAAACACAGATGTCGCCACAGTAACAACATACTACGGTGCAAACATAGCGTACGTGCGACCGCGGCGTGGACAGGTCGTCGGCGGGCGCGGACTCGGGTTCGGAGTGCGAGTCGTCGTCGTTCCTGCGGCCGGGCTCCTCGTGCAAAGTGGTCATGCGCAGACCTAACTTGCCGCTCGCCGGAGACGCTGGAAGAGACAACAAACGGTTCACATGTATGCCCAAACTATTGATGTTATCCGCTGGTGACATCAATGACATCGACATGACGACTTCGTGTGTGCCATTTAATTTTTTGTTTATTTACGAACTAGTTTATTTCCGCTACAACTTATTAAGTACATAGGTAGGAACAACACTGCTTATAATGCTCTGATCTCAAAGTAAGCAGCTTAAGCACTTGTGATATGGAATCAGACACAACGAAGGTGCCATAAACACCCAGACCCTGTAGAAAACGTGGTTTTCTACATTAACCCGTCCAGGAATCGAACACGGAACCTCGGAGCTAATAATACCTTGGAAACCAACGTGTCCTCCACTCACAGGTCGTCTGTATCAACGGTACTTTTTTTACATTGATAATGCGTAACATCCATTTATAAAAGAATGCTAAAATAGTACTTTCTGCATCCATTTATAAAAGAATGCTATAATTAAAAAAATTTCAACTTCACATTTGAAGGTGCGAAACTACACTTTTTTTTTAATTTTTATTTCTACCGCCAAATACCAGTGTAATAAAGTTTTGTGTTCCGGTTTGAAGGGTAATCACGGGCTATGTGACCTACAATTTTAGGCTTCAGAGGTGACAAAGTATATGTTACTTTCATTAATTGAAATAGTTTTGAAGAGTGTTGAATAAGAATTTTCTAAATCTGATAACTAGATAATTAAGATTACTTCCTACATACAAACTACCAATGAATTCACGAATTTTATAGATGCATTAGGTCATATAAAAATGAATTAGTTTATAAATTAACATAAGTGCGTTTAATATCTAAATGTGTACGTCACAAAGAAAATATCAAGTACAGTTACTTGTTGAAAAAGAAAAACAAATACTTGATTATTCGACTACTTTAAAAACTTAGTAATAAAAAAAGAACTAATGTTATTTCACAAAAAAAAAAGTAATAAAATAGTGCCATTCTGCCACACGTAATCCTCGAATGCGGTGCTCTGCTGTTTCAAGTAAGACCTTTTAATTTAGAATGCAAACGATCGCCAATGCATGCTTAAAGCTGACATTGGAACGCATATAATTAATAATTTATAAAGCGCATATAATATTTTTTTATTTATCGCGATGGAAGTAATAAATAAAAAGGCGTTCCAACTTCAGCCTTATAATAATGATTGATGTCATGCCAATATCGCACCAATAATCTAACTCCTAATGAGACATAGCAAAAAAAAATAAAACGATGTAGTGACTAGAAAATAACTTGAATTAAACTCAACATTCACTTTAAATAAGACCGTAAAGTGAAACAAGTAAATAACACTGTATACGAACAATACGGTAGAATTTAGAGTGTTTATAGAATAAACACAAAATTAATTTGTATGATACGGCGTAACCAAACAAAACTGTTGTAAGAAGCCATTCTAGCGATTCTACGACTTAAATCTCTGGACGTACACTTGTTCGGCGTCTGCAGTCGCAGTGAGTTCAGGTTCAAATTCAAGTTTAGGAACGTTGGTCGAGCTGCAATGGAAATGTTAATCACCTTATCAATGTTAGTCACTATACACAAAATAATATCACACGTTAGATTATATCCGTTATAATAAATATAATTTTAAATTATACTTTATAAAATACATATAATATCAAGATTGATTACACATAAGTCAATACTTTTTTTTTTAATTTTATTTCTACCATAAATACCAGTGTAATAAAGTTTTGTGTTCCGGTTTGAAGGGTAATCACGCGCTATGTGACCTACAATTTTAGGCTTCAGAGGTGACAAAGTATATGTTACTTTCATTAATTGAAATAGTTTTGAAGAGTGTTGAATAAGAATTTTCTAAATCTGATAACTAGATAATTAAGATTACTTCCTACATACAAACTACCAATGAATTCACGAATTTTATAGATGCATTAGGTCATATAAAAATGAATTAGTTTATAAATTAACATAAGTGCGTTTAATATCTAAATGTGTACGTCACAAAGAAAATATCAAGTACAGTTACTTGTTGAAAAAGAAAAACAAATACTTGATTATTCGACTACTTTAAAAACTTAGTAATAAAAAGAACTAATGTTATTTCACAAAAAAGTAATAAAATAGTGCCATTCTGCCACACGTAATCCTCGAATGCGGTGCTCTGCTGTTTCAAGTAAGACCTTTTAATTTAGAATGCAAACGATCGCCAATGCATGCTTAAAGCTGACATTGGAACGCATATAATTAATAATTTATAAAGCGCATATAATATTTTTTATTTATCGCGATGGAAGTAATAAATAAAAAGGCGTTCCAACTTCAGCCTTATAATAATGATTGATGTCATGCCAATATCGCACCAATAATCTAACTCCTAATGAGACATAGCAAAAAAAAATAAAACGATGTAGTGACTAGAAAATAACTTGAATTAAACTCAACATTCACTTTAAATAAGACCGTAAAGTGAAACAAGTAAATAACACTGTATACGAACAATACGGTAGAATTTAGAGTGTTTATAGAATAAACACAAAATTAATTTGTATGATACGGCGTAACCAAACAAAACTGTTGTAAGAAGCCATTCTAGCGATTCTACGACTTAAATCTCTGGACGTACACTTGTTCGGCGTCTGCAGTCGCAGTGAGTTCAGGTTCAAATTCAAGTTTAGGAACGTTGGTCGAGCTGCAATGGAAATGTTAATCACCTTATCAATGTTAGTCACTATACACAAAATAATATCACACGTTAGATTATATCCGTTATAATAAATATAATTTTAAATTATACTTTATAAAATACATATAATATCAAGATTGATTACACATAAGTCAATACTTTTTTTTAAAGAATTCTTCAAAACAGGGAATTGAAATGTATAATTTTTAAATCCATACGACTCTATTAATGCTACTTCAAAATACACTTAATGTTACCAACAACGATTTTATCATATTATACACTAGTACATGCGTATATAACATTTCTATATAATTGTATACACATATTTGTTATAGGTTATTCAGTATGAATCATATAACTCGCTACGTACTCATGCACTTCACTTCTAGCACACACAGTCTTCTAGCACCTACGTTTCTTGTTATTAATCTATAGCTACTGTTGCTCTCTACTAGTAAAAAGACTGTCTTTCAAGTTTTTCTATATCACATCAAGATTTGACGTCAGTTATTTTTCACATTGGCTGTATTTTTATTACTCTATCACAGTACAAGCGAAGTTATTTGTAGTGTTTTAAAGCACTTTTCGCTGTCTCCACAGTGAATATAGAAACGAAGAGGAAGGGAGAAGGGAAATCACAGGTCATGCTCGGTCCATGCAAATGAAACAAACACGCAAATAAAAAATGTAGATAACACAACAACATAAGCTTGCTCGACGCTTGAAGCTTGCTGATTTTATTAACAATCTAATAGCCTCAGCGTTAAAGTCTAAATTCATTTCCAGTGCATAATTTTGAAAATAATTATCGACTAGCTCGTGGTACGATTACCCAGCTATTTAAATATCAATTTAAATTAGCCAATAGAGCTTTAGTCTTTTAAAATAACAGCCAATTCATAACCGATAGAACAGTAAGAAGGAATCGTGTACCAGTTTTACAACAACTATTTGTTTATTATTCACGTTGCAATTACACATTCGTCTAATAATTTCGCCATACATTTGCCATTCCGAGTCAATACGATTTATTGTTCTTTTTACCTGATAAGAACGAGCCTGAAGGTAGCGAGGGTTAAGATACAGAAAAAAACATGGTTAGTAAAAGCTGGGTCAGTTGACGACTCAATTTATCCTTCTGTGCAACATCTATTCGGATAGAACAGAAACTTCATGAAAACATTTTAGTTGAGTATCATATACAAGCTGATATATGAAAGCCCTGTTGCCTTCTATACAAATAGATTTATTCTCACAGAAAATATGCCAATTGGTTTTTAAAATCCAAAACGATAACTTATCAATTTCGATACTTAACATAAAAAGGGTAAGAGAAAATGTTGAGAGTAGAAGAATATAGGAGAAAGAGTATTTAGAGCCATAGCATTGCCACAAAGCGAGCGGGAAGAAAGATGTAAATCATATAAAGTAAAAATATGGAGCGAAAGATGTCGGTTTGTAATTAAAGTGAAGTGAGATTATTTGTGGTGAACCTATCTAAGATTATGTGATTAGTTTTGAAACATATTTCCATTCACTTCATGAGGATGTGCTGGAAAATTTATAACTACTAACTACGATAAATCTCACGCGTGCAATTATAATATATTATTTACAATTTCTAAATTCAATTATTTTCTACACTGTGCTTCAAGATTTTAATCTAGTACATATGTAACACTTACAAAATTTTTTTCTAGTTTTTCCTAGATGTACATAATGTGCATTAAATATCATATCACATAATGTAAAATGTACATGACAGCGAATCAGTGCAAATCATGAAATAGAAAGAGATGGATAATTGTACCAGAAATAGAGGTATCTTTACAAGTTATCGAAAAAGGAGTAAAATATGTTGTACAATACAACAAATTAAAATTAGTTTACAAGATCTTACTTTATTTTCATTTCTACACTACCAACCATCAACTTTATGTGTCACAAGGCATTTCTATAATTTTAACAGGTCAAGCAGTAATACAAAAATGTCTAATTGTTACATATAAGTAAAAGGTTATTCAGTATGAATCATATAACTCGCTACGTACTCATGCACTTCACTTCTAGCACACACAGTCTTCTAGCACCTACGTTTCTTGTTATTAATCTATAGCTACTGTTGCTCTCTACTAGTAAAAAGACTGTCTTTCAAGTTTTTCTATATCACATCAAGATTTGACGTCAGTTATTTTTCACATTGGCTGTATTTTTATTACTCTATCACAGTACAAGCGAAGTTATTTGTAGTGTTTTAAAGCACTTTTCGCTGTCTCCACAGTGAATATAGAAACGAAGAGGAAGGGAGAAGGGAAATCACAGGTCATGCTCGGTCCATGCAAATGAAACAAACACGCAAATAAAAAATGTAGATAACACAACAACATAAGCTTGCTCGACGCTTGAAGCTTGCTGATTTTATTAACAATCTAATAGCCTCAGCGTTAAAGTCTAAATTCATTTCCAGTGCATAATTTTGAAAATAATTATCGACTAGCTCGTGGTACGATTACCCAGCTATTTAAATATCAATTTAAATTAGCCAATAGAGCTTTAGTCTTTTAAAATAACAGCCAATTCATAACCGATAGAACAGTAAGAAGGAATCGTGTACCAGTTTTACAACAACTATTTGTTTATTATTCACGTTGCAATTACACATTCGTCTAATAATTTCGCCATACATTTGCCATTCCGAGTCAATACGATTTATTGTTCTTTTTACCTGATAAGAACGAGCCTGAAGGTAGCGAGGGTTAAGATACAGAAAAAAACATGGTTAGTAAAAGCTGGGTCAGTTGACGACTCAATTTATCCTTCTGTGCAACATCTATTCGGATAGAACAGAAACTTCATGAAAACATTTTAGTTGAGTATCATATACAAGCTGATATATGAAAGCCCTGTTGCCTTCTATACAAATAGATTTATTCTCACAGAAAATATGCCAATTGGTTTTTAAAATCCAAAACGATAACTTATCAATTTCGATACTTAACATAAAAAGGGTAAGAGAAAATGTTGAGAGTAGAAGAATATAGGAGAAAGAGTATTTAGAGCCATAGCATTGCCACAAAGCGAGCGGGAAGAAAGATGTAAATCATATAAAGTAAAAATATGGAGCGAAAGATGTCGGTTTGTAATTAAAGTGAAGTGAGATTATTTGTGGTGAACCTATCTAAGATTATGTGATTAGTTTTGAAACATATTTCCGTTCACTTCATGAGGATGTGCTGGAAAATTTATAACTACTATCTACGATAAATCTCACGCGTGCAATTATAATATATTATTTACAATTTCTAAATTCAATTATTTTCTACACTGTGCTTCAAGATTTTAATCTAGTACATATGTAACACTTACAATTTTTTTTTTCTAGTTTTCCTAGATGTACATAATGTGCATTAAATATCATATTACATAATGTAAAATGTACATGACAGCGAATCAGTGCAAATCATGAAATAGAAAGAGATGGATAATTGTACCAGAAATAGAGGTATCTTTACAAGTTATCGAAAAAGGAGTAAAATATGTTGTACAATACAACAAATTAAAATTAGTTTACAAGATCTTACTTTATTTTCATTTCTACACTACCAACCATCAACTTTATGTGTCACAAGGCATTTCTATAATTTTAACAGGTCAAGCAGTAATACAAAAATGTCTAATTGTTACATATAAGTAAAGGAATTTTGAATTTGTTATATGTTTACTTGTAAATAACATTGTACTTTGCCTGTTTTAGTATCTAGTTTAATTACTTAATTAAATAAACATCATATGAAGATTTTGGTATTACTTTAAGTAAAAGAATTGGTTTCAAATTATGAAACACAAAAAAAATTACCTACTGATGTCCCTAAAAATAAAATAAACTAAGATCCTTTAGATGTCTTTGTACATAACAAAGAATAAATTATGTCATCGTTATAAAATGGCTACGAATTCATTAAAATACATTCTATAATTTATATATTTTATTAATCTATTAAAATATAACACAAAATTACTAAAAGTCCCACTAATAATGTGGGATAACCTATATATTTTTAAATATATTTTGTAAGAAAAGAAATAAGATTAATAAGATCAGTATATAAAAAGGGAGTATCTAATAATCCATATTTAAGTTAAGTTAATTAATTCGAAAATTGATAACTAGTGTTATACAGCAAAGGAGGTGATTGAAACGTATTTAATTGTTATTTATACACTTTTTCTTGTTAGCCTATTAATGTTTGTACGTAGATGTCCAATTAGTATTTCGTCAGGATGTGGCCATTAGTAGATGCCATAAATAAATACATATATTATGATTCTGCAAAAATCTTCGGTTATATATCTATCTAATTGTAGGTGGCAAACTCACACCTACAGTGTCAGCATGTTAAGTTTCAGACATTAGCTAATCTCTCGTGAATTAATTTATTTCATATTTGTTATTGGAGTAAATGTGAAAGTGTTCATAACCCGTTCGGGCTATCGATGTAACTCCTACTCCATGAAATCGCACATATGTGATAGTATAGTTTGTATGAATATAGGTTGCGACGCGAGTGAGCGCAAAGCCACATTCAGTCTAAGCAAAGTTACTTCTATTGAATGAAGCTAAGAGTCTACTGGGACGAAGGCAGTGTCAGCACAGCAAAGTTTAAACTTTACCGGGTTTGGCGTACACTTTGCCGCTACTAATTGACACTAATGTGTGCGAGATGATGTCTAAGCAGGTGCTAAGAATGGGTAGTTGTTAAGTTGAAAGACATAAGTTCACGAGTCAAATTATAAAAATAAATAATCTGCAAGGACATAATATTTAAATTACGTTTATAACAATAAAATATATTTTTTATTACTTCTTTATTGCAGTACATAGAAAAATTGACACGATTGAAGAGAATTCAGATGAAAAAATTAGCAAAGAGTTGAGAATTTACAATAATGCGCAATTATATTCCTCACATAATCGACTTTGCGCTGCGATGAGCTGCGTCATCAGCCGCTCAGTATACGCTTAACTGCATTTGATACAAAATCTGCTGTACCCTACGCTGTCTAGATGAAACTGCTTGCGTCTCACTCGCTTGGTCACGTTGGGTGCCTGTTTGATGTGTGCGAGGAGACATTATCGTGTACGTACGTATGAGCACGTACACGTGCGTGCGTGCGTGCGCGTGTCCGTGTGCGTGTGCGTGCGCTCACCGAGTCCGAAGGGCTTGGGCGGCGTGCACGGCTCGAGCGCGGGCTCGTGCGCGGCGGCGGGCGCGGCGTACGAGTGGCGCAGCGGGCGGCGCGGCGCCTCGTCCGCCAGGTCCGCCACGCTGCCGGACCGCGCGCCGCCCAGCGACCCCGACAGCGACTCGAACGACGAGTCCAGCCGCATGATCTGCGGACCACGCAGCGTTACAGTGTAGCGCCCCACGTCGCGTGCACACCCCACACCACACCACCACACCGTTGCGACATGTGCAAACGAGACCGATAGGATGTGAAGAAGAAACATACTTCTATCTTTTCTTGCAAGAGATTTTGACATTTGAATAAACAGAGATTTTTTTATAAAAATCACCCTGTTTCTTCTAATATAATTTGAAATAATTCGTAACATAAAGATTTTTATCAATCGGAAAAACTTATAATAAATTTCAGACACATATATGTAAGATATAGAATAATCGTGACTAGTAAATTTCAGACAACTGCAGTAAGTAAGGTTGCGTGAAAGCGAGTGATAACCTTTCTTACACCCCTGTGGTATGTGAAATTTTTCAATATAAGTGTTGGAAATTAGCTTTTTAGTATTGTTCAACTGTTGCAACAATAAAAAATTATCAAGGTATGAGGATGGTATATAACTTTAGCCAGATTTTCAAAATAACCAAAACTAGGTAGATTAGGTAGATTTAGAGTAATGAGGAAAACACGACAATTCAACAACGATGAAACTCGAGTTCGAGATATTTAGATATTCGTATATCAAATGTTTTTTACTTTCTTTGAAACTTGTAAAATGCAATACAATAAAAAATATAAAATACAATAAAGGTATTACGATTCCTGGAGAAATAAAATATAGACATCAAAACAATTACTATACAAATGATATAACTACAATACATTTAAAATAACAAAGACAGATAAAGAGCTACTTCATAAATGAAAAATATACTTTATAATGAATTTGATATACATTCTTAACATGATTGAAATTAAAAAATAAAACATTTGTATCTCATGGTGAACAAAATTCAGAATTATTCTAAAATCACTAAAGTTTGTTCATGCAAGTGAATCCTTTACATTGACGTGAAACAGCGTACTGTGAACTAAATTGTCACATTCACAGACAACAATCCCAATAGATAGAAGCCAACAATGAAACATGAAGTAACCAGTTTTTGAAAACACGTCCCCGGTTTCAACTTAGTGAAGCAACACATCTAGCTTCATCTCGCGCCTCTAGAGTTCGTATCAAATGATATTTAAAAGAAAGTTCTGATGTGAAATCTAAATCTGAAATTATATGTAAATTTTAATATCTTGATTGATATTAAAATTTATTGTTTATTGCTGTTCATTCATTCATTCATCATTTAAAAGAACAATCGAGCAATGTTTTAAAATGCTAACAGAAAATAGACGTCACAGGTTCGGTCTATCGATTTCCGTTTGGATTATATACATATCGGTACGTTATCAGGTATAATTAGCCAAAACTATTGTTGATTGGAACCCTAGAGGCGCAATCGTCGCTTTATCTGATGCTTCACGTGCTCTATATAGACATAGCGGCGTGAAATGACGACAGTATGCAAGTGATGCAGTGGCGGCCATGCGTGGGACTCACGTTGTTGGCGCCCTTGCCGCCGGCCTCAGGCGGCTGCGTCAGCTGCGCGGCGTGGGGCGAACACACACGTTAGCAAGCGGTACGTACACATTTGTCTTAAACTCTACTGTTATACCTTTTTATGAATGGCTTCATAATACAAGAGTTATAAATTCTCAAATGATTCAACACAAGAAAAAACAAATCGTTATATTCAATGATGTTTAATGAGATAAAGTCTGGGAGTCGGTATTAAGTTTTGTGAATGTTTGAATTAGTTTTCATATAGTTAATAGATTTATAATGTCTTTTTATTGATTAATTTTATATTTAGCAGGAGGAATCACGATTTAGCAACTTGAACTAGTTGATAGTCTTGTCGTAAGACATACTATATTACACGCAAATAAAATTTTTGAAAACTAACACTTATTCCATTACTAGTACGTAATAAATTTAACACTTAACAATGATATATCGTAATATGTAATGCATATATACGATCTGTTCTTTCTTAATAATCAAGGATGTAGTTAAGCATTGTGTGTGATTACAACTGTGATTTAGTATTTTTTATTTATCTTCAGTATATTGCATAAAAAGTGCGATTGAAAACATTAAAAAATTAGACACAACTGCCTTGCCAAGACGAACTAAATAGTTAAAAAACTGCCACTATTTTTCAAAACAATTATTGCCAACGCCACTCGGACGTTTACCTCAAAAAAATCTAAATCTGTCTAGCTATTAAAAAGTTATCACGGAATAAAGGAATTCACACACATGCATACATTACATGTGCCTTGCAAAAACAACACTTTTTTGGGCAGTCGTGTAATTAAAATATCTCTTGTATTTTCAGTCCAAAGATTAGATATAAAATGCTGTAAATACTTGAACGTTGTTACGTAATAAATGCGTACTGTGCAGTATTCATTTAATAATTAAAGTTAATACCTAAAACAAATTTGTGTAACAGCGCAATTAAAATTCATAATAGTTATAATATCACACGAGATAAAACATGTAAATGATACTTTATTTATAAGGTGTTAGTGACACATATAGATTGTTACAAAGCGTTTTTTTTTTCACACAGAGGCTATAAAGCGTGTCTTTTTTTTAAGTTAAAAGTGTATATTGAAAAATTAAAGCTCGATTTTTAAACTAAATCAACAAAACATCATAGTACAAATAAGCGCAAAATACGAGTGCATATGCGTCTCGTGTTGTTATTATCATACAGCATATGCCACATTGATCGATGAAGAAACATAAAATTTCAACTTACGTCGCCTCCACAGATGTCAATATTAAGGTGACACTCATCGTCCGGCGTCTCCAACTCGGGACCTGTGTCTCTCAGGAGCCAAGGGAATGTACGGCGAACTAACTGAAAGAGCCGAAACACGAGGTCGGATGGGGCTTTGACATCTGTCGAGGATTCATCTCGGTCGCACTTCATCGGCCAATATGGATTGCCTTATTAATTGAATCGGATCTGTACCGTTACACAAGGTGCGATTGATGTCCGATTTTGAGGGTTACCGAACGCTGGGGTGGCGCGCAACAAACAAAACAACAAAAGGGTATATCGAAAATAATGCAAATAATTCTTTTGACGATAGATACATCAATCAGCATTCTAGGAAAAAAAATCGTACTAAAACCGTACTAAATTGCAACTAAAATAAGGAAAACAAAAAAAAGTTGATATACCCTCGACGTTGGCGCGCAAGTGTAAACCAAAAAATACCAATCATGATTTCTTTAAATGTGCCTTCAAATATACTAGTTGTCTCCAATTTTAAATACAGGTACTTCCAAATTTAAAATTTTATAAACGGAATAGTAGATTATTTATTCTTTTATTGGCGTTGTTGAGGACAGTTTAAAGTGCAACTAATAAAAAAAAAGTATAATGCCTTCATTGTTTACATCAATGTCAAAATAGGCAAAATTTCAATCACAATATTACTTTGTGTAGTGTAATAAAATAACCTGCGAGAAGTTGGGCACCGAAGCGGTCTTCCTCATAGTCACTGGCTGCCCGCGCGCCTGTTCCAATTCCTTCACCGCAACGCTTTGTCGCAACCTGTCCAGTGACAGTATGCTCTCCACTGCGCTCACGCCACGTGTGTACTTTTCTGTTGGAGAATGGGTATAGCAGAGGTGTACATTTTTAAATAATCAAGCTCGAGACAAAAAGTCGAACAAACAACTTTGTGTAGTTTAAAATAAAACGATTTTCGGATTTTTATCGCGTTTTTTTAATCAGTTTTGACGGTGCCCCCGTGACCACGGATGCTGTAAAGCATCCGAAACGTCGGGAAATAAAAATAGTTTGTAAAAACTGATTGAAGAACGCGATAAAATCCGAAAATCGTTTTATTTTAAATGTGTAGTATTCGCGTCAATACAAGAAATAATTTTGTGTGAATGAAAAATATCTCCAGCAATTTTAAATAGAAAACAACAGAAATTGCAATTCGGAGGCTTAGGGATGAAGGCGAAATATAACCAGCTGCTCTTTCTCCAAACACTTGAAAATGGTGCATCCCATTACTTTACAATAGAAAATATCGTACATTCAATAATAGATATTATATAATATACCTATCATAATAAATAATACGGAGTTCAAAAACAAAAAACTATAAAATATTTATTTGGAGAGAGGGAGCAGAAATTGTAACACTGTGAGGGATATTTATTAGCCGTGAAATTGAATACATATTTAATTATCACACAAAATGTTAATGTTCCAACACACACCTATATATAAGTAGACTCCCCAGCGCACACCTATTTTGACTCCTAACAAATTATATTTTTACGAGCTAACAGTACATCTGTGGAAGTGGTATCAGCCACATAGGCTATAACAGCTGTATACTATTTCACAAAAGGAAGGTCGCAGTTTCGTTCTCACTCGGAATGTCGCTACAACTCGTGATTACACCGGTTCTCTGTATCCTTCAAATTGGAACAGTTTTTACACGATTATTTGTTAGCAGAAATAGGTAAGATTGCGGAGCTGACCCAGAAGACACCTATGCGAAGAAGGATTTTACACAAGAAACTTTATTTACCTTTTATACCACCTCTTATACAAGAAAAAAAAAGACAAAAAACGGGAGGGTAATAATAATATGTAAAAAACATTAACATAGACGTGAAACGTGGTCCTTCACTGCGGGCCGTATGAGGCGGCTCAAAGTTACTCAGCGTGCTATGAAAAGGGCTATGTTTCTCTGCGTGATAGAATCCGCAACGAAGACATCCGCAACAGAACTAAGGTAACTGACAAAGCCGTAAGGATCAGCGCGCTGAAGTGGCAATGGGCCGGCCACGTAGCTGGACGAATTGACAACCTTTGGGGAAGAAAGGTTCTCGATGGGCAACCTCGTATACGACGAACCTCACGAGAAGGAGTGACGACTCGCAAAATGTTGCAGGAAGTCGATGGATGCAGGTGGCTGGGGACCGTTCGTTGTGGAAAACTTTGTGGGAGGTCTATGTTCAGCAGTGGACTCTTGATAAGCTGTAAAGAAGAATAAGAAGAAGATTTAGATAGATAAGGACAACTTGACATATATTTCTCTGATCCCAAAACCACATGTGTTACGGACCACAAGCACCCAGACCCGAGACAACGTAGAAAAACCGCTTTATCCACAATCGACCAGTCCGGGAGTCCAACCCGGGTACGTACGAGGTACGCGCAGCGCATACGCACCGATGTACGTCTCGCCGTCGGCCGCGCTGGCCTCCTCGCCGGTGGCGGCGATCTGCGCCAGGCTCTCGCGCTCCTCCAGCTCCTCAGACGCCTTGGGGATGTTGGACACCACCTCGTACGTCACGCCCGTCTGCGTCAGCTGGTCCGTCCTGTCGGCACGAGCCACGTACGTACACCGACCGGCAATCGCACGTGCATACGAATGTTACAACGTTACAACATATCATCGTCTCTCCATGAGTGTCGTAAGATTGAGACAATTTTTTATCTTCACGCAATTTACCACATAAGTTGGCAGATGTCTAGAATAATGCAGTCCTTTCGACCCAATTTTCAACGAAACATATTTTGAAAAAAAAATATATCTTCATGCCGTCCCCAATACTGGGGTAGACAGAGGTCTAGAATAAAGAAGTCCTTTCGACCACTTCTCAGCAAAGCTTAATTTTTTAAAAATTCGTCAGGAGAAAAACTGCACTTATCAGCCATCATGTGCATCATGATAAAAATAAAAAAAAAAGTGTCTGATTTTACTGCTATAAAATGGGCTGTAGTTAGATAAAAAGGAAATCGTAAGAAACACTCACTCACCTCACAATTTTCTTGCGTATCCTCTCGGTGAGGCTCTGTCGTTTGTAAATGTTAAGCGCCAATCGTTTTCTGAGTACGAGATCCATCGGAGCGGGATGGGACAGACGCACCGTTGTTTTAAGTATCAGGTACACGCGTTCATTCGCTGCGATAACATAAAACAACTTAACATACACATTTATTTAGTACTTATTAGAACAAAATTATAGTACGAGGACGATATACCGACTTTAATGCCAAGAGGCATTCTCTATCCTAAAATAAATAGCTTATTTTCATTCATAAAATTTAAAGTGCGACATTGCTAACATTATACACGCTCTCGATTTTACTGATTTCAAAGTTATTGTACATGGATATACGAAAAGAAACAATAAACTGTACATACATTGTCGAAGGTTCGAATCCCGCCCCCTGTCAGTTCATATATTTAATCGTGTGTCATATATTTAATAATATATCATAATATAAATTAAAAAAAAAAGATTATACTCACGTAAGTCACGATAGCCGAGTGGTTGGGTGGTCGGATTTTCGAGTCGTGAGACCCGAGTCCGATCCCCAGGTGGCAGGCTCATACCAATGGGTTTTTCAAAAACCTATGTACGAATTATATCGTTGGCTTGGACAAAAAGGCGGCGACGGGCTCACCACCTGTCACGTTGTCCCGAAAATATCTTCCGTGGAAGTTGGGTCGAAGGGACTTAATTGTCTAGACTAGACCTCTGTCCATCCCTGCATTGGGAATTGCGTGAAGATATTTACATTTTTTTTTATCATACTCACGCTCGGTGGCGCGGTTGAGGTAGGGCGAGTCGTGTATGGAGGAGTCCCAGGAGGCGAGCGCGGCCACGTCCTTGTCGTGGTGCTGCAGCACGTGCAGCTCGTAGAACCTGTTGCCGTGCTCCTTGGGCAGGATGGAGTGCAGCCCCGCCACCGTCACCTCCTCGCCCGACGGGTGCGTGCTCAGGTCGTCCGCTGCGCGCGCACGCCAACAAGGCACGCATTAGAGCACGTACACTCTCACACGCGAATGGTGGGAAGTTGTTTTTTTTTTTTTCATTGTTAAGAAGTCACTATATCCGAGTTGTTGGGTGATCGGTATTCTAGTAGACCCGAGTTGAATCCACAAGACTCAAGTCCAATGGGTTTTGCAAAAAATTATGTAGGATATATTGACTTGGACATAGAAGCAGCGATAGACTCACCACCTGTCAAGTTGTCCCAAAAAATGTCGATTATAGATTTATTATTATTATTTGACCATTTCTTTGATTTGGATTAAAATTACAACAATCAGCAACAGACCCTATAAAAAAGCAACGACTCTTTAATACTAAGCATTTTGGTTTCATGATGTTGATTTTTAATTACAGTTTAATTAGTTTATTGTTCTATTACAAATCAAATTCGACGGCCTCCGTGGATCGCAATCTCGAGGACCCGGGTTCGATTCTCGGTCGGGTCAATGTATAAAAATCACTTTTTCCAAATTTTCTCGAGTCTGGGTGTTTGTGATATCTTCATTGTTTCCAATTCCCATACCAGAAATGGTCCATTCTCCATCTTACATTGGCATCGGAGCAATGTATGTGATGTTGTCCCAATCTACATACGTATTTATTTAAAAAAATACTAAATGTCAAACACTTAATAGTGGAGTCTATTGTCTTTAAATTAGATAATGTTAAATGATGTCATAAAATACCGTTCAAATCCAGGAATAGAACTGGTATATGTTGTTCCATGCCAGGGGGAGGGTTCCATGCAGCTGGGGCACCGGGTATCGGGCTGCCGGGACTGGGCACCAGAACCTATAAGAGACAGTTAAAAAAGTGAATAGCTAAAATAAATATAAGAACTTTTTTAGGAATTAACAATAATTTAATACTCACTGCATTCCTTTCCTCTGTGAGTGAGACCCACTGTTCAACAAGAGATTGTTCCCTTTCTATGTCTCGTTCACTCTTCATCGACGGAGACATGTTGACCAGTTTCTAAATAAAAAGAGAAATCATTTAATAAATCATTCGATATAATTACAAAAAATATACTCAAATTATAATTTTCGAGGTAATGAATTTCCTGTCAGTATCAACACCAAGCTTTCATAAATTTATAGGGTATATTTTTAGATATTTATACAAAATTACAATAGCTGAGTGACTTTTCCTGATTGGCTCCAGTCACGTTGTCCCAAAAACACATCTTCGATGAAAGGTAGGTAGGTCGAAAAGACTTATTTGTTAACCCCGAAATGGGAATGGTGTGAAGAATTTTTTAAAATATTATTATAATACAAAAATTTACATTTTACCTGTATGAGAAACATGCCTATTCTAGTTATTTGAATAAGAAAGACATAAGTATTTCAAATTTAATAATTAAATAGATTTAAAAATTTATAATTAATTAAAGATTTAAGAATCAATAATTAATTTAAGAAATTAAGGTAGACCTCTGTCTACCCCTGTAATGGAAATGCCGTGAAGATAAGGCAAAAAATGACACAATTAGTACCTGTAATTGTGCGTGTAGATGCTGGCGCCTACGTGCGAGCGCTTCACTCCACCTCTCACGTAGAACGGCAAGATCTTCTTCTTGATACGAATCCAATGGTCTCTGCAGCCGCGATCTATAAAATATTATCAAGCCTTATCATTTCTCCACAATCATAAGATAATTCTATTACTGGGTCAAATTAAATTTGTATTTAGCGACAGATATTTAGAGCAACAGAGTTAAGTTCCGCCAGAATGCCAAGTGGAGTGGTGGGAAGTTGGGTGAATAACCCACGTACACGATTCGAACGGACTTTGGGTAGCGTAGTTTGACGCGTCCGTGTTGCAGTGTTTCTCACCAAGAGAGAGAGGGATGCGTTTTCCAGAGGAGGGTTCACACATATATGTACATGTATATGGTAGCCTTAAATGTATATCATCAATATAACAGCCTGTAGTCTTCTGCAGAACATAGGCTTCTCCTTTACGGAAGATAAATGATGGTACCGTGTGGTAACTAATAATTAATGTGTGTGGGAGCGCAGAGCGCACGTTACCTGACGCTGACGGAGCCGACCTCGACGCTGACGATGTGCTGGCAGATGATGGGCAGCGTGCCCGAGTTGTGCGCCGGCCGCACGCGCACGGCCACGCGCCGCTGCTGCCCCTGCCGCAGCTGGTACACGCCGCCCGTCACCATGTCGCCGCGCGGCACCACCTGCCGCCAACGACACGCGCTCCGCAACGGCGGCCTCGCCCCGTCGCCGCGACGTCACCGCGACGTCACCGCGACATCACCGCGACGTCACCGCGACGTCGCCGCGACGTCGCCGCAACGTTACAGTAATGTCGCGGCCACTTCAGCAGCACACCGCATTGTAACCACAAAGTCATCATCACCGGTATAACCTTACTCCTTACCGTTTTGACGTTCCGAACATTTGTCGACTAATTATCACATTTGACAAGCAATTTGACGATTGCAGGACCAGACACGAACGTTTTATTTATTATTCTATCGGTACCTATTATGCATTTAGATGACTTTTTTTCCGTAGTCACTTCTTAAGACATCCACGGGAATGATTTAGTTGTTACATTCTTATTTATTTATTTAAACTTTATTGAGTATAGTTAACCATAAAGGATTTAATGCCTTCAGGTGTTCTCTGCCCGGTGCTACTCAGGCAGACACAGCAACAATATACAATAAAAGAGAAGAAAACTTTATTATAGTATCATTATTAATATTGTCTATGGTCGATAACACACCGCAGGAGCTATAAAATCATTTTAAACGTAGTAAATATTAGGGAATCTACATATTTTGTCTAGGCAGCAGTAATATTTTATTTATACTATTTTTTATTAACATTCAAAACAAATATCATCTCGAAGAAAAGACTTGCTAAGTCGCATTCACCATCACTTTACCTCCGAGGCAACGAGGTAACTGAATGAAGAATTCATACTATTCCGTTCACTCACGTAACAAAATGAAAACAACTTCCCATGCCTCTGCCTAGCTATACTGCGGACAGTTCACTGGGCAACAAAACATGGGAAGTAGGTTGGAAGCGTGCGACGACTGACCTCTACGGGCGCGTACTCGCCGTTGTCGTTCAGCTCGTGTATCTCCACCCACAGCTGTATCTTGCGCGTGAGCTCCGCCCAGCGGTCGGCGAGCGAGCGCGCCTTGGCCAGCTGCCGCTGCTCCACCTCCCAGTTGCCGCGCGCGCGGCTGAACCCCGCCGACCGGTGGCCCCACACCTCGATCGACAGCGCGCCCTCTGGTGAACGCAGCACGACGTTACAGCACGTACGCTTAAATTAACCTTAAGTCCATGCATGTAAGGTTCATTTCAATTTGCACATGCTATTATAACTAGTTAAAACTGTGGAAAAATTTCATTAAATACGTAACAATATGAAAAAAGTATTAACTCTTCAAAGTTAAGAGGGAGGGAGAGAGAGACGAAATTAATGAAGGTGAAATTTTTTAAGCTACCTCTTTTTTTGGGCACGTTTGAAGAAGTACACTATAATAAACACGTTATTACTTGCAATTTATTGTCATAGAGTATAAACTCGAAAAACGATTTCAAATGAACAAATACTGTGAGTTCGCGCATGCACAGACCGGCGCAGTGCTCGACGAACTCCTCGGTGAGCGGCAGCTTGAAGTCGCGCCTGTGGTCGAAGCGCACGGTGAGGTGCGGCGCGTGGCGCGGCGAGGCGGGCGGCGCGTCCGCGCTCACCAGCGGCGCCACCACCACCGGCCCGCCGCCGCCGCCGCCACCACCCCACACCTGGTACTGGCAGAACACGAAGTGCGACAGCGACGGCGGCAGCCCCGTCGCCTGCTTGATCGCCACGCGGATCGTCACCTGTCACGGAACGATACCATACGTACATACATCAATAAATATAGAAATAGATAAGGACAGCATCACATACATTGCTCCGATCTCTAAGTAAGTGGCTAAAGCACGCGTATTGTGCAATCGGAAACAGCGAAGGTACCACACACACCAAAATTCGAGACAAAGTAGAAAACGTCACTTTCTACATTGAGCCATCGGGGAATCAAACTCGGGACCTCAGAGCTGGCGAAACTATGTACCGGTGTATACGCCATTCGCCCACGGAGGTCGTCAAACGCTTTGGTGACATGAGTAACAAACATGCATACTGACAGTCGAATAAAACAATAATTTCACAAAGAACTTCAATAGATGCAAAAAAACGTTGACACTGTCCTGAGGACTAAAATAGAGAGTCTCACGGCCCACAACTGTACCAATTCTCTACTTTCCAAACCAGAAAATATCGGTTTACATTCTTATAAAATACAAGCTTATGTTAAAATTTGAATTTCATGTTAGTTTCCATATAAATTATATTTTGGTTTTGAAAGTTGATACTTCTTTAGCACTGTAGAGATTTTAACTAACCAAAATGAGACTCGAAAAACATTAACGATGAGGAAATGTTCTGCCACCGTTTGCTGGTAGTTATTAAAATTGTGACTTTCAACTAATGAAAAATAAACTATTTGAATAAAATACATCTATAAAACTTAGCCTGTAAAAGAGTGAATACAAATTTACTACATAATAAATATACAAGCGTATCTCAAACCTGCTGTGAGGCGGGATCAACCGGCTCATCTTCCTCTCGCATGTCGCCGGAGCTATCAGACGCCGCTTCACAGATTCTATCTTGCGGGAATTGTCCTGCCACTCGACTTATTTCCACCTGTAGAAAAATATAATATGAATTTAAATTCAAAAAATTGAAACTTGTTATAGTAAATAAGTGTGTGTAAAATAATAGACAGGAACATAGACAATAAAATAATTGAAAAACATTGGTGTATGTTTGGATGTTTGTCTACACATTGCTGTGAAACAAATAACCTGATGATAACCATTATTTATCTTTTGGCTTTCATTTACTCTACTTACAGAAAAGTGCAGGTTCCAACAATGGTGCAACAGTTTTAAAAGATTTAAACCCCAACATTATATGAAGTCGGTCCATCTTTTGTTACCTTGACCTGTTCGTATTACTGTCATAATAAGACTGTAAATCCTTCAACACATTCAAATGTCCAAAAAATCATTCCGACAAAACATGAATTGCGTGCAATAAAATTACCTGCAACCGGCCGGCCACTTCGCCCTGTTGGCTGATGATAGGCGTGTGGTAGTCCAGAGTGACGTCATGGAACAGCGCCTCGAGGAATATGTTCGCCACGCCGATCAGATTGTGATTCTCCTGGGACTCGTAGAACGGGTCCAGCGCTTTTTCACTTGGCTCCTACAATAAACGACCGCATTACATAAGGAGCATGTGCGACTATTGTGGATAGAAATAAATGCATGCCAGAACATAATTTGAACGTCGCGAATGAACGATTTTCGAATGTGGGACTTTAACACGAACAATTTGAAAGTAGATCGTAAATTGTTAGTTATATAACCTAACCATGAACTGACGTTTGTTAGTCTCACAAAAACTCGTGGAAAGCTCAACCGATTTGCCTAACTTTTGGTTTGAAATATTTGTAGCAATCAAAGGAAGGTTTAATAGTGAGAAAAAAATAAAAAAATTGCTAATAAGACACTACAAAGAAACGAGAATTTGGTAGTACAAAGTTCGCCATATCAGCTAGACAACTAGAGAAATAACACCAAATTACAAAAGGAATTTCAAAGGTCGGTGCTTTTTTAAAGGTACGTCTAAGATATAATTAGGCACCACTTATTACGTAATTTCAAAGAGATAATGACTAACGAAATTCAGTATGAAAAAAAGACCTAAAACTAGTGCAGAAGATACACTAGGTAGTGGCTAATGCATGCAGCCCTGCAACAAATATTAAAATTTGAAAATGCAATGAATTTTGGAAATTTTGGAAATATATTTTAAAACAAAGAGAATACAAGTTTTTATTTAACTCGTATTTCTTTGCTACATCTGAGCCGAGCTACATTTTAAATGTGTAAAAAGCACGAAAAAATTTACGCACAAAACACATAAATTTAAACCGAAATTAATTAAAAAGATTAAATCTACAAACAGTTTTAACGCACCGTTGGTGATTCTGCATCTAATTGCTCTGGCTCCTGAAATTTTTATTATTTTTTGTAGCATACATGTTTACATTAGATATTATTGGTAATTTTGAAATTTTATTCCCTACATTACTGAAACTTTTTTTTTTTACATAGACAAACAACAATTTTGTCTTAGCCAGTTTGAATTACCAATTTTTTCAAGACTACTATGTATTTTGAAACAGAAAGTGTATTAAAATTTACATAATTGCTTTCTTTAACATTTGTATAATATTTCTAAAATATAGTTAAGTCTCTACCAACAGGAAAATTTGCCGTAACCACCATCCTCGGCAAGCGGATTGGCATTCGCAGTACAAAATCTAGCACCTAAGACGCCTTTGGCTGCTGTGTAACATTGATTTTTTTTATTCATAAGTTGATTTATTTTCTTTTTAGTGAGAGGCTTAATCGCCTATGCGATTAGGTAATTGCACACTTTTGTTATTAACGCCTAGAAATAAACAATTTGTATAATAATTTTGCAACAACGAGCAATTGAAGTTGTAACCGCCCTGATGAGATACAGAACTAACAAATATCTTTCTTGTACTCTGATCTTCACTATCTCCATCAGCTCGAGGTAAACATTTTCAAAAACAGTAATCGGGGCAGTTGAAGCAGCTCTCAGTTCTAAGTTGTTTACGTGAGTGTGCGTGTTTGTGCGTATGCGTGCGTGTGCGTGCGTGCGCATGTGCGTGCGCGTGTGCGTGTGCGTGTGAGTGTGTGCACGCACCTCCTCGAGCTGGTCGTCGCCGCGCTGCTGGCGGCGGCGCCACTCGTCGTACATGTCGCGCATGTCCACCAGCTTGTTGTCGAGCTTCTCCATCGACCACACCTGCCCGCCGCGCCCCGGCCGCCGCACCATGATCGCCGGCTCCGAGACGAATGCGCCGCGCTGTTATACGTTAGAAGATAAACTAATTTTAATTATAATCAAGGATACATCAGGCTAGCTTATTTTCAGGTAAGCCGTAAATATTTGAAATAATTTCTGTCACGGAAATATTGAAATGTTTCGAAAATATCTGCCTCGTAACCCCTTATTTTAAATGGGTTGATTAGTTATTGCGGAAAAGAATGATCTATATAACCGGAGCGAAGCTGAGTGCTACTTTTTACAATTTTTAGTGACAGTCGACATCTGTTGTGGAGTATGTAGAACAGATTGAAATAAATTTGATAATATTTAATAAAATTTTCTAAGAAAGTAGACTCCTTTTGTTTGAGTCAAACTGTAACATAGCCGCTACTGTGTTCAATCTTCATTCCCAGATTTTTTTAAAGAATACTAGCAATGCCGACTAACATTGCTAGATTCCTGTTAACCACTCCAATTAAGCTGCAATGCATGTGTCTGGAGTTGGTTTACGTCAATAGTCGAACGGCGGGGCTCGAACCGGCGACGTCATGTTTAGCAGTCCGCACCCTAAACCATTAGGCTATTGCCGCTATTAAGTAGATTGAAGTTCTAATTTTATCCTTTAAAAAGCATCATGCATGCGCGACTATACAACCCATGCGCAGATGTCCCCTCCACGTTTAGCTCAGCGCTACACAAACGTGTATAAGTATACAGCAGAACAATGAGACGGTCCACGTGTAAGTACGAGCGCACCTTGCGATTGGGCGAGAGGTTCTGCGGCGGTATCTGCAGCGTGACGCTGAAGCGCGTGTTGCGGCGCATCTCCTCCGCGAGGAAGTTGGCCTCCTGCACGAGCGCGTTGGCGCGCAGGATGTCCGCCTTCAGCCGGCCCAGCGACCGCTTGAACGTGTCGTCGCGCTCCGCCGCCCAGCGCTCCACGCGCGCCGCCGTCGTCGGCGTGCACGCGGACATCTTGCCTGCCGGGTCGTTCAACTTCACGCATCGCTCAATACCGGAGTCGACAGGGGTCTACGCAATTGGGTCCTTTCGAACCGCAACTCAACAGAGCTTATTTTTAGACAACGTGACAGGTGGTTACATGAAAAGAGGCAACTATGTAAATCGTACAAAGTTTTGAAAAAGCTCTTGGGGCAACGGACCGTTTATCCGCCACAGGGGATCGAACGCGGGTCTCTAGATTCGAATTCCGATCCCCCAACTATTCAGCTATGGTGACTTTAGAAGCGGTATTATTATGTAAAATAATATTTGCGAACAAACATTATATAACGTACACATACATAACGGCCTAAAGCCCACTGCAGGACATAAGCCTTTCCTCAAAGAGAGGGTTTGCCATAATCACTTCGCTTGGCATTGCAGTACCAAAACACATTAGACGCTACTGACCATCACCGGTCATAACAAACAGTATTTTCAAGGCTTTTCGTTTTACTGTTTCTTCCGACACCCAACGGGAAAAAAGGGTGAAACGGGAAAAATAAAATTAATCGAAAATTCCATCCCAAACAGTAAATAAAATGTTTGTATTTATTTACTTGTAGATATTGGGATAAAATAACAAAATTTTTATGTTAATAATTTCATTGTTATAAAAAAAATTGTAATTACTCACCCAATTTCAATGGATCGTAGGAATAAGGTGGATATGGTGTAGACGGCGACAAGATATTTCTGAGCTGTTGAAACTGACGCTCGTACTCCTGCCTTTGTTTTTCCAGTGCCACTAAAGAAATAAAAAAAATATTATTATACCGGACTGGGCACCCAGAAAGAATTAATCGCAAAGTGTGACCTTGCAAAGCTCTTAAGCAAAATTGCTTATGCAATTTTATTGATTTTTAAAGCATATTTATGCTGAACTCTTTAATTTATGCTTTTTTCTCTTTAATTTAATCACGTCAAAGTTGCTTAAAAAATATTAGACTAGTAAAAACGAATTTATTTTGTTTAAAATACAGTTGTACATAGCATACCTTGCTTGTCCTCCTCGTGCTGCCTCTCGAGGCGAGAGATGGCGGTTTGTATCGGATCGTTGCTGAGCTCGTTGAGCATGATCTCGTCGCGCGCGAAGTTGTAGTCGATGGGCTGCGCGGGCGTTTGCGGCTCGGAAGCGGCTGCCGCTAAAAACATATTGTTATCGGATTCTTATATTGACAGAAAAGAATATGAAAAAAAAATATATTAAATAAAAAAAAAGGAAAAGATACATCTTCACAAAATTCACAATACTGATGTAGACAGAAGTCTAGGCAATTAAGTCCTTTCAACACATTTTCTACCGAAGATATTTTTGGGGCAACATGACAGGTGGTGTGCCCGTCGCTGTCTTTATGTTCTCGGCTATTGTGATTTTTTTTATTATTATAAACACTTATTTTATCTATATGATTCTAATGACCTGTGATGAATAAAATAAATTTGATTTTGAACATTTGTGATTATTTATTGCTAATCTGTAAGCAATAAGAAAAAAAGTTTTTCTGTGTGTCACCATATTTACTGGCGATAAAAGTTCATGGAAAAAGAAATTTATATTTTTTTCTAATATTAGACTTTTTCGGTGATGATGACAAAAAAAAAATTATACAAATTTGTCCTTAAAATTAAAAGTATTAATATTTTTTCAAAATTTTCTCAAGTAATGCACCGTTAAACATGTGGACCTTGATATTTTGTGTTTTTTTAGATTGATGAATTAATTTTGTTTTTGCGAAGTAAAATTTAGATTTGTTATCATTTTTCTTTTTTAGTTTAGTAGTCAACAACAGCTATTTTCAAAAATTTCAGAGTGTTTACCGATTTGTTTCTAACAATCGAACGTCTTTCATCAAGGTGTTCGCGATCCATTGAGTTTGGACGTTTTTAATTATTCAAGTAGTAGTGTCTCACAATAATATATTTTTTTTTGCTTTCGTGAATATAACGCAATTTCCTATACTACTTACATTTTAATGTATTTTTTACTTTTTAATCTCTAAAACTCCTTAATAAACTATGAGTCACGATAGCCGAGTTGTTGGGTGGTCGGAATTTCGAGTCGAGAGACTCGAGTTCGATCCCCAGGTGGCAGTACCAATGAGTTTTTCAAAAACTCATGTACGAATTTCATCGTTGGCTTGGACATCAAGGCGGCGATGGGCTCACCACCTGTCACGTTGTCCCGAAAATATCTTCGGTGGAAGGTGGGTCAAAGGGACTCAATTGTCTAGACTTGACCTCTGTCTACCCCTGTGTATTGGGAATTGCGTGAAGATATTTTTTTTCCTTAATAAGCTACGGAATGTAATGGCTCGAGAGGCCTTAATAGGCCTAGACCTATCTGATTGTCTCACCGGTGTCCTTGGGGCAGTTGACGCGGAAGAAGTGGTGGTTGCCCCACAGGATGCGGTCCGCGTGTCCCAGCCGCACGGGCTGCACTGCGGGCGCGCCGTTGACGAAGCAGCGCGCGCCGGGCCGCGGCCGCATGAGCAGCGCGCCGCCCTCCAGCCGCAGCTCGCAGTGCAGCGGCTGGATGCCGAGCCCCGACAGCCGGATGTCCGCCGCGCTGTCCGCGCCCACCAGCGTGCGCTCCTGCCGCACGAATATATATGTCATATGTTAATGGAACTGATTTGTTAGTAGAACAACGCACGCACGCACGCACGCACGCACGCACGCACGCACACGCACACGAACACGATCTGCCGGCTAATCTAATCTAATCTGCCTGCCCAGCCGATAGAAGGATTTGCAATAATCGCCGCATTATTAGCGATCGTAGAAAGCAACATCTCACAACGTAGAACAGCTGTCTTGTTACAGGTCTTTAATTTGGGCTGGTAGTTTTTTTTTAAGATTTATTTCTGCATTCATGATTCTTGTCATCTGTTTGCAACCAAAGCCATTTTGAAGGGTTTTTCTATGCAAATTTATATACAAATGTTTACGTCGATACCACACGGCATAAAAAAAAATATAATGTATTAACATATCAGCACTGTACTTATAGTAAATTAGAAAAAAAATGCGTAAGTGTTAAGGAACACTCGTTTTTTTTATATAATAATAACTTATTCCACACACAAACAAGATTATAAACATCGAACAAAACAAATATCAATTAATATGTATAATAGAAAAATTCTAATTATGATCTCTGTCTCCTACGCTATTCATGCCTTTCTTACAGGAATCAGTGCTTTTCTTCTATTCTCTTAAATTGCCAGTTTTGTATTGTTATGCTTGTATTCATACATGCATGAAACCATGGATGTGTGTGTGCGAGTGCGTATGCGGGTTGAAACGAAGTTATATTGGCGTCTTTATTGAAAAACCCACCTTTTTGTTTCTTTTATCATGCACTAATTTCGTTGATGCAAAATCAGCTGTTGTGAAGTAAATACTTGTTTTATTTAATACATATAGTTCATATACCAGCTGAGACTACGGGACCTTATAGCTTAGTTATGGTCCTTCGAGCCGGATTATATCATCACCAAAGGAATTTATCCACCTGACACTAAACCTACGACGTAAAAATAAAATTATGCGTATAATATTACTGATTAACTTATACAAATAAATTAATTACTTGCGTCTGAAAAAGCAACTAGGCCGCTTTTTATAATGTTTTTTTAAGTCAATTGGTCAACGATTTACTGTAAAAAAGTAAGAGTTGTAATATAAAAATTCTAGTTTAAAAATAAATTATTCCAATATAGTTGCACTTTTAATACTAAGACTTATTATGACTGGACACAGCCAATAACGTTCGGGCTATGAATATACGTCTATTTATAAAACGGATATTCTTATAAATCTAGACAGAATATTCTTACAATTTTTCGCCCGGCCCCCATCCGGCAAACACGTGCGATAAAGAACTTCGTTTCAAAAACCCAAAAAAAAATAAACTATACCAATCATCATTATACAATTTTTACTGATTTTAAAGCATATAAGTTATGTTGAACTCTTGGTTACTAAATTAAAGAGAATTTTTTTTTCTTAAATATTTTTAATTAATAAGAGTTAATGGGAAATTACCTTCAAATAATACACGAGCAGCTCGTTGAGCGACGGGTCCGCGTTTAGGTTCACGAGGTAATATTTGTTCTTCTCCACTTTGATACCGCTCGCCTGCACGCTGATGCCCATTTTCTCCAACGCGTGTTGTCTCTCGCTCTGTATTCGACCTGAAAGCGAGATAAGAGAAAACATAATTAACGCTTTTAGTTTATAACTTTTTTTTCTTCAAATTTAAATTAAAGTTCATTTAGGTTTGTTTCTTATGCAAACATTAGTACCCATAATCTAACTAACCTGTTTCAACAAGTTTCTCCTCCCATGTTCGAGACATCTCCTTCATCAAATGCTCACTTTGCGCCAACTGTTCGTGCACATCCTCGCCCACCGGGGAACCCTGTTAAAATAAGGATGTTTAATTATAAACTATACCAAATCAATCTATCAATAACAAAGACGTAAATGTAACGAATTATTCATTCCGATGTTTCTCTTTATACTTGAATTTATATGAAGAATTTGTTTTTTATTTTTAATGTGTCGGCAGATATTTAAAAATGTTTATTTGTCCTTTAGCTACAGCTTATTAGCGTTTAAAGACCAAAAAATTAAGCATTGGCTGCCCTGATCACTGTTATGCTCTGGGCATGATAGAATCAAAAGCTAGCAACGACAAACAACGCAACGAGTTCCAAATTTCGTCTAGTGCGTGCGTGCGTGCGTGCGTGCGTGCGTGCGTGCGTGCGTGCGTGTGTGTGTGTGTGTGTGTGTGTGTGTGTGTGTGTTTGTAAGAGAGAGAGAGAGAGAGAGAGAAAGAGAGCGAGCAAGTGTGTCGTTACCGTGGCGTGCTTGAGCATCTCCTTGAGCGCCTCGACCTCCTGGCGCAGCTCGCGGATGATGCGCGCGTTGGGGTCCTCGTTGACGACGGCGTGGTTCACGATGCGCTTGGCGCGGTCGGCGTACCGCAGCGTCGACAGCGTCTCCTCGTAATTGTCCGCTGCCGGCGACAGGGTTGCCACCTGAGAAATTATATCATTGAGGTTAACACGTTTTTTCAATTTCATGCAGCGGTCTTGAGAACTATTGTCAATTACCGGTAGCTTTCAACGGTTAATCCAAACAAAATACATCATGAGAAAATATCTGCTAATATATGCCAAATGGACTTTTTCCACGGATATATTAATCTAATTAACTGTAGCAACATATACGTAATAATACTAATAACGTAAGGCTGCAGTTCATGAAGTTCATTCGACAAGTCTTTTACTTCGACGAGTCTTTTAAGTTGTCTGATAAGCCCAACTATATGACTTACCATAACAGTTTTGCTGTTGCCGCCGAGGTTGTCCTTCAGAAGCCAAGTGAGTACTGAATCTCTGTACGGCACGAATTTATCCTTATTGGTCTTGCCCGAGGACTGATCTGCTAGCTTGGAAATGACTAGACCCAGTGTTGTCAAGGACCTGTGGAAGAAGCAAAGAAGTACTTTAATATTCGCTAAGTAATACCACAGATAATCATTAACTTGATAATAGTAATATTGATGGTAAGAGACTTGAATTGCTTAGTCACGGAATAACAAATGTGTTATTCTAGTATGTGTAGTAACGAGTATGTGCTATAAAGAAGAGTACGTGTAATTTTTCTGCAAATAATTTAATCTAAAGTTAACATCATTCAACCTATTCTGCCTGTGTACAGACTTTTATAGGGCTGAGAATTCTAAAAGGGAGAAGAAAAAAGTGATAAAGCAAGAGGTACAATCCCGTAAAATATAGGAAGAGCTATAATAAAGTTGAAAACAACTTTGTGCTTCAACTTAAAAGAAAATATAAAATGTGACAACTGTGGATGCTCAATTCCAAATTGCATAAAATAAATCAAATGCTAAATCTTTACTAGAAGTATATTTATATAGATTAAAGATTCAGATAACAACAATTTACTTATGACTACTTCCGACTCTTGAACACTCCTTTGATTTAATGATCGAAGTTTGAATAGCGAACACATTAAAGTTAACCTGGCTGGAGCAATTAACGTGACAACAAATCTTAACTTCAATCTCATTTTCAACATTGCATGCACAAACACAAACCTAAATGTTTAAGTAGTTGCAAATCTCCTGGCCATATTTATACTTTGAACAAACTCCTGGTCAATACTAGATTTAACTATGCCTAAAACCAATATTTGCATAGTTTTTATGATTCTATAGTTTATATAATTTGCTGATTTCTGCGTTCTTGTACCTGACAAATGATGATTAATAATGAAAATAAAAAAAAAAAACAACAAAAATTCAACGAAAATCGTTATTAAAAACGCGATTTTATCGCGTTTTTAATAAGTTTTTAAAGAAAATTATTTTTACTTCCCGACGTTTCGGATGCTGTCCGAAACGAATGAAATCCGAAAATCGTTTTATTTTAAAAAATTCACGATCGACAAAAATTTACTTCGCCATGTGAAGGTAATTATTGCGCTTATTTACATTTACAACAATTTTTTTTTCCATTTATTTTTAACTCTCTTGATATCATTTCATCATATCGATATCAGATGAATATCCACAACGCCTTTACCATTTAAGACAGATTGGAGATGTAAAAGTAGGAGGAAGTGAGTAGAAGCGGAGTGGGCCTCTGGATACCTTAGGTACTCACTAGACGAATATGCAAAAACAAAAGATCTCTAAACTCACACCGGTGCTCTACGAGGCAGTGATATTAATCGTTTCGAGCTGCCCATTCTTGCAACAAAAAATACAACCGCTTGGCTTACATAAATACACATCGGCTTATTAAAGTCCACTACAGGACATAGGCCTCTCCGATGGGGAGGATTGGCTTACTAAGACCCTTATTAGAAGGTTCTTACTTATTAATATTGGATCCCTCTTTCAGCCTATCACCGACGGCGCCCGTTTTGACAGCTCTCTCGGAGCCGGCCAGGTCGACGAGCGACAGCCTCGCGACCTTCTCGCCGGTGACTCCGGTCGCCGCGTCGCACAAGGTCTGCGTCAGGACCACGCTGAAGACCGCGTGCGACCGGGACGATTCGCTGTTCATGTTTGTAGCGGCGACCGTCCGCGACTTGTTGCCCTCCGTCATTAGGTTGTCGATGTCCTGTTTACAAACATTTTTATTGAATCACAAGGTACAAACAATAAAAAATTAAGTGAAATAGACAAGTATTAAGTGTAATATCTCTAATAAGGTCACTTAAAAAATATATCTCTACGCCATTAATACCGGGGTAGACAGGAGCTTAAAACAATATATAATTTCGAACCACCTCACACCGAAGACATTTTTTGGGACAACATGACAGGTGGTGGGGGCGACGCCGTCTTTATGTCCAAGCCAACGATATAAATCGTACATAAGTTTTTTGAAAAATCCCATTGGTACAAGCCTGCCACCCGGGGATAGAACTCAGGTCTCTTGACTCGAGTTCCGATCACCCAACCTCTCGGCTACCATGACATTAACTTTTATTTTAAAATATTAACTTTATATATTACTATTTTTAATAATTATAATAGACAGCAAATTATAATTCGTGTAATAAATATTCAATTTACATTATTTATGCATATATAAATTTAGGATATAGACATGTACACACAGTTTTATCTATTTCAGAGATTCCAAACGAAACTTACAAAATCTCAGGCATTTCTAGAAGTCGTTTGCTTAACTTACGTTCATTACTTTTATGTTTCGCACCAAACTCGACCCGAGCAAAGTAATATCGAATCAGCGCACAAACTTGGTTAAAGGTTTCCAGTGGCAATGTAGCGACAACTTGGAGGAGTTCAGAACTCAATTATAAATTAAATTCGTTTGACAATACGAACTACGTTTCAACTATCTGATTCGTGACCTTTGTCAAACATACGGTCGCCAAGAACAGCGGTTAAACGAAAATTGGTTGCCACAAAAATACAAAGGTTTCTACATCACTGAATAATACTAAAACATTTTTAAGAGCAGTGCCTTTCTCATATGACAATGCTCATTAATTAAAACATCCTCGTCACTGCGGAATTTTCTTACTTCGGTACGGATATTTTAACATAATGTCAACATTGGATGATTGATAATACTTTAGTCCAAATTACCAAGAAAAGGAAGCGAAGAAAAGAAATACTTTAAAAATTAAAATCAAAAATAGACAACGGCGACAGGCTCACCACCTGTCACGTTGTCCCGAAAATATCTTCGGTGGAAGGTGGGTCAAAGGGACTTAATTGTCTAGACTTGACCTCTGTCTACCCCTGTATTGGGAATTGCGTTGGGAAGATATAAAAAATAAAAAAAAATAGATAAAATAGATAAACGTTAATTTTCTTGGAATATTTTTGCCTTCTATTTATTTAATTTCTATTTCAAGAGAGGAAAGAGCGTAAGATAAAGAGACCAATATCGTGGACAATAAAGATGTTTTCGATACATTCCCGAACGTAGACGACAATAACAACTGTACGATCGCAATAAAAGCCACGATGAAATAATCGAATGCTTTTGATGCGATTAGATCCAATGGAGGGGCAATGATAGGCGTCCCCATTCCGAGAGAGCCAATCCATCATTCGGCGGAGATTTATGTACGATAGAATATAATATCAAAGTCATGAGTGCCCTGGCTGGAATAACAGAATTTAACAATATTATTTTAATTAATTGAAATGGAAAAAAGATTGAATAAAAACTAAGGCTTAAAGGCTTTACAAGAACATCACAACAAAATCAGGCGTCTTTGACTCCATTTAACTAGCCTACTACGTTGGCCATCAATCGTTTGACGACACAATGGCGATAAATTCATTTGAATTAAAGGAAAATTTTAAAAACTTCATAAATTTTAATCCTTAAAAATAAAACGGACTGCAGCGTCTAAGATACAAAGTACTGAAATCATCAATCCATTCATAACACATGTCGAGTAGCTTATAAGACAATTCTATACTAAAGGAAACGAAGAGTCCACAATTTCACTACACACATGACTTTAAAGAAATTCAATAAGTGAATGTTATACGAAAGCGAGCGGACGCATAAAGACAATTCTTTCGTAAAATGTACGGTCATCCAGAAGTAATAATTTAATGATAATCATCTACGTAATTATAGCTAAAAGTATTAAGTCATAGCTACAATAAATATATAAAGTGAACGTCCTCGACACGCGCGAGGCTATCGAGCGGCAGCGGTTTCATTTGCAACATTAATGTGATCGATTCGGCATTGTACGCTACGCTAACTCAATTCAGCCACGTACTGGAGCAGGCTGAACATACTCCAGTATGTCTGAATAAAAACAACTTGAAAATCATATACGTCAGAAACACAATGAAAGAGTTACAAAAACGAACGCGATAACCTCCTTAAAGAAATTGTAAATACAGAAATGAGAAAGAAAACCACTGACATTTAAGCGAGTGACCGTCATTCATTTGAAATTAAGCAGAAATATTCAAAAATCTTCATGAGCGATCTTCTTAAAATATTCCAACGGCGCAAAATGCCGTTGTTTTAATAAGTTGTTTAAAATAGAATGTGGTTCTTAAATTTTATCATTGGACAATATTCAACGACAGTTAAATTAGGGACTCCCATCTTCCAAATGGAATTATTCATGAGGCTCCCAATCCAATAACATGGGTTCCACAAATCGACTTGCTCGCTTCCATCAAGAGATTCTGACCTCAAAACACATTACACATGCTCAAAGCTAAGCTGATAAAATGAGCCTTTTAGCTAAAGAGCAATACTATAACAATCAGTTGTTAATTTAACAGAAAATAAGAAAGCAATTGATAATGAATTTAGACTAAGAATATAACTTTAAAGCCAAAGTAATAACTTTATCACTTTAATAGAAAGAAAACAGCCCTGATAGTACCAGAACAAAATTAATGTCGGAACAAAGAGCTTCCATTAAACTCCAGTCAGACGAACAGCGTTGCGAAATCTTACATTTAACAAAGGGAACGATATCGGTGAATTTGTTTGGGATAAGAATCGACGGAAACAACAAGGCCTCACAGTTAAGCCTCCGAACCTCTTACTTGGCTTAATGGAGCTATAGAAACAGCCAATCTACCAGCAACCGACGATTCAATCTGCGTCCATACAATTCATTGTTCCCGAATAATTTAGTTGCTAATCCCTTATGTTTAAAATAAGGCGAAAGGTTTTTTTAAAAACAGCTGAAACTACTTCTGATAAGCAAACGGTGCGATTAACAATATTTTTCTTTGTTTCCGAAGTTGAAAACATCGCATATATTGGTCTGATCCTATAGAAAGTAGTTACAGTACTTGTGTTGTGGAATCGAAAACTTCTTTAGTGTATTAAACAAATATAAATAATCTATTAAGCTTATCATTTCCTTGGTTCACATAAGCTTTTATATTTAAGTTAATTAATCTAAACTAAATTATAGTGTATCATCCGAGTGTTTGTTTGATCGGATTGCAAATCATTGTCAGAAATAACGTAACACTAACTATCCGATGATTAGTAAATGCGTAAAGATAAACAAAGAAATTTAATCCAACTTGACTTAGCTTTGACCGTATATTATTAATATCCCAAAGGGCTTAAACAGGAAGCCCAAAATGTTAACTAAATCTTCGTAATTCTTCATTCACCTCGGATGGCTCTAATAATTTAGCCTCACACACGTATCATGAACTAAAGCTATGAAATTTATGTCGATAAATTATTGCCATTATAATACAAGTGGAATTTCATAAGTAAGAAAATTACATTTTTCCCAAGAATACTCCTAGTATTCTTGGGAAAAATATACTTTTCATAGTCATCGATGACTAATTATGCAACTGCTTCCTTAATAACGAGTTATAATTATATTTTAATGTAACTTATATTTATAGGTTCCTTCATAATTTCTAAGTTCAGTGAAGCATCATTTCAAATACTTATTTATATTACACTAATATCTTTACTACATCTATCTATACTATACTACATGATACGACAGCCGAGTGGTTGGGTGATTGGAATTCGAGTCAAAAGATTCGAGGGATCGAGTCTCCCAGGAGGTAGGTTAGCTTAGCGTTAGCCCGTCACGTTGTCCCGAAATAAGCTTCAGTCAAATACTAGTCGTACCTGAAAAGACGTGACGGCGAGTTGCGACAGTCCGTCAACGTATGGACCGAGGACGGCGTGCTCACGTACACGCAGCGAGCGACGAGTTGTCTCGGGGTCCAGCAAGTCATGTACACGCTCATTGTAGATCTCCATGTAGGACACCTCCACCTGCACAAGTAGCCAGTGAGCATCAGCTGAATCAATGTGTGACGACATATTCCTCAATGTATTCCATTATGTTAATCATTAAGTACTCATTAAACTAATAATATGTGGACAGATTTAATTAATGATATACACTTGAAATTCTTGTTAATAGATTAATTACTGGAACGGCAGCAAAAAGTTAACGTAGACAAAAAGGACAGCTTGCTCACAATAGTGAATACGTAACTAATAAATTATTGTAATTTCAAACAGTACATGTGGACAAACTTATTGTGTAGAAAATAATGAGAGTAAAATATTTCTCATTTTCAAAAACCAAATTGAGTATTAGCTATTAAAAGAAATAAGGGGTTTTATTCAGTAACATTGAAGATATCGAAGATATACAGAATAAAAGAAACTAACACAATGAATCGCTTCCATAAAAATTTTATAAGAATTCAATCGGTTACCTTGTATGTGAGCGCCGGGGGAGATTGCTGTTTAGCAATCCGCTCGAACAAGGCATCACATAGCCGCGGTATGATGCCACCTTCGTCAGCTCCCGGCGCGCCCATCATGGTGTACGACTTTCCAGAACCTGTAAAAAAAACTTAGATTAGAAACTTCACGCAATTCCCAATACAGGGGTAGACAGAGGTCAAGTCTAGACAATTAAGTCCCTTTGACCCACCTTCCACCGAAGATATTTTCGGGACAACGTGACAGGTGGTGAGCCCGTCGCCGTCTTTATGTCCAAGCCAACGATGAAATTCGTACATAAGTTTTTGAAAAACTCATTGGTACTGCCACCTGGGGATCGAACTCGGGTCTCTAGACTCGAAATTCCGACCACCCAACAACTCGGCTATCGTGACTTAGATTAGAAACTAATACCTAAATTTCTATAATTATATTTATTATATTATCTTTATGTACGCAGCCTCTTAATTTCACAAGAGGAAGATTTGGAGGATGTCCCATATTGTTCGGTCACGGGATTTGTGACGGCAGCACCTGCAATTTACAATTATTTTTCTTCTACTTTATCCGTCTACTTTATTTATCTACTGGTATTTTTCTAATTCCATAGATTGATATTTTTTAACACCTTTGTCGCCTAACTTTATATATATATATATATATATATATATATATATATATATATATATATATATATATATATATATATATATATATATATATATATATATATATATATATATATATATATATATATATATATATATATATATATATATATATATATATATATATATATATATATATATATATATATATCCTAATTGACTCTATTATATTTGTAGTTTATAACTACATTTTAAAATATGAAATACATCTCTTTGCCTTTGAATTCAAATGTCTCAAATTTTGCAAGTTTATGTTAAAAATATTATTTTTGCTATTATTTTTGACAAGAAAACTACGCGAATTATTAATAAATAGCATATATCTCTAATATTATTTACTTAACATACTCGTTAAGGTTAAAGTTTGTATGTTTGGATGTTGTTATCTCAACATGTCAAAACGGCTTAGTGGATGTGAATGAAACACGCACAAATAACTTATAATCCGGATAAACATAATGGAGAAACACTTTTATCCTGGAAAAAATCCTGTCTGAGAGATCACGCATTCAAGACTGAGTTTATCTGATATTAATTTGTAGTATTAGGTTCCGGAAACGGGTATGCTTTTTACTCCGGGTATTTAAAAGGTCTTGCGGGTATTTCTAAATACTTCACGAATAAAGTCGTGGGCGGAATCTACTATATTAACAAATTTATAAAACAAATAATGTTTATGTGCTCAGAACAATGTGTACGGATCAGAAGAAGTATATTCAGTAGCGGGTAGGTAAGTCTGTAGCTTTGTTCTTTACGCACTTTACTTTTACTGACTCTTGTTATAAAGCACTGTTTGTTTGCATGTAGAATACTTACTTGGTACAAATTAGCCGATTATGAAGAAAGTAAACTAAAAATATAAAAAAGAGAAACTATAAAAATGTGAAAAATTCAAAAGATGCAGGAACAATGTTGCCACCTAGGTCGCAGGTTCGAATCTCGTGAGTATAATTTGATGTTTAAAATTTGTCTTTATCTTTAATAACTGAAACTTAAGAATACGCCTTCTGGTCAATAGACAGATATAATAATTTATCAGCAAAGTTGTCCAATAGACCAGAGTAACTATGAAGCGTCTAAATGTGCAGAAAGTTTGGATATTGTTATTTCAAAACCATTGCTGTTGCATTTTGTTTTGATAGCGTACTTTTATTACAATTTTATGTAACAATTAAGTGTGTGCTGGCAAGGGTAAAATAAAAGTAACTATATCAATAAGCCTTTAGCAAGTTGTTAAAATAATTTTCCGCGACTTAAATCTTGATAATCTCCGCTCCTTCAGTTGGAAATTTACACTAATTGCCTTCACATAAAACAGCTGACGTGTAACTAACGTTGGGCAACTCACAGAATTCCGACGAATTGTCGCTGCCAACTTATACCGTTACACGCGCAAAATTTTAATTAACGTCTCGCAAGGGAACCTCCGTTTCTGAAACTCAACGACGCAGCTTAGGTAGTTCATTTTCAGCGGTAACTCTTTCAACGTTTTATTCATTTAATGATTTCTTGTATTGAAGCGAATATTATACGTTTAATATAACACGATTAAGGTTTTCATTGCGATTTTTATTTATTATTACTTTTTATACTTCCCGACAAAGTCTACAACGTCCTATTGTCATAATTGGCTCCGCTATTGTCAACTTTCAATTATTAATTAATTATTATAGTTTATATATATATTTATTGTTTAAGTAAATATAAGTAGGTCAATATATGTTACACACATAAGCTACTAAATTAAAAATTAGTTTAGTCCAAGGAAGGAGGCTACTGAAGCACATAAACACCTGTAAACCACTTTTAAAGAAGAAGGTTTACAGATACGTTATCACCATGCAGAACAAAGATTTATTCCGAATAATTCGCGATTACAATGTCTTTATAACTTTTAAATCAGAAAGGAGTAAAAATGTGATAATATATCAGATGAATTGTAAGCAAAGAAAGACAGTGTATGTATACAGGACACACATCTGGACTTACTGACTGTAAGTCTAGGTGTATGTTAGTTTATGCGTGGAAATTTCAAGATTTTTTTTCCTTAACTGATGATAAATAAATTTTATAATACGAATAGATAAATTTGCTTCATAAATTATATTTTTCAATTAAATTAATCTATGGTTAATACTCCATACTATAAATTTGAAACTTGGAAGTAACTCTGGCCATCTCTCTATTCCGTTTTCATACTTTTGTTCCTGCGATTCTTCTAAATAAAAAAATAATGTAAAAAGGAAAGAATTTTGTGAAATATTAAAGATGGGAAAATGTCTGACATTATAAAACTTCCTCACACTCTTTTTCTTATTGCAATGAATACTCCTTTGATGTAGACGAAACTGGAGCGAAGACATCGTATTGAAGATGCAAAAGTTAATTTTCCAATCGGAATTAACTAACAAAATAACGTTGCCTAGAACGGAACATATTAAAAGGATTTTTTAAAGAATATTGTAGTGAAGCTGCTACCACAACACAAATAAATAACATATCCTGTATTTCGCGTGTTAATATTATTTATTTTACCGTATGGTGTCGACGTCAACCTATAATAGTCAACCACTACTTTTCTGCCATGGATGCTGTAAGAGGTCCCCTCATACGGCATAAGGGAAAAGGTTGAAAAAGCCGAAGATGACGGGATACCCAGTTCGAAAAATACCATACCAACGATTAGAACATTCGGGGACGGACAGGAGCGTCAAATGCTCGAATCTAGAAACCGTCTTACTGCAATTGTATTTATCAAAGGCCGTTTTGTATTTTAATGTTATCTTTAAGAAATAAAACATAGATAATTCTAGTGTCTTTCAATATTTATCCTGCACAACGAATCGTAGCCATTTATAAAACACCTGCATTTCACAAATAAATATTATATTCTATTCTATTTATTTAAATATAAAAGGAGAGATAACATACATTTCTATATAAGGAAAGACATTGTGCAGAGATCTACCACACAAAGCATTGTGATCTCTCAAAACTTAAAGTAACTAAGGTTGTATTGTAAGTATTGTAGGCAGTGTCTAATTTCGAATAATAAATTATTTATTTATTTATTTCTCAGAATAAGGTAACATAGGCTTTTTTCTCAAAAGTTCAACAAATTTTGATATAATTGGCATATAAATTATAGAATTTAAAAGAAAATAAAAAAAGGATAACTGTTTACTTTCTTTAAAAGTCGTTATAAAATTATTAATTGTTCGTTACTTAAAATCTCCTGCGATTATATAGCAAAAAACCACAATAAAATTATTATAAAATTAGAATGCTTGTACAACATGGCTAAGGCTAGTTGACACTTGGTGGGAGAAGCATCTCAAAGTGCGACGCGTACGAGGCATCGAATTTACGAGGTTTCTGATGCGATCGCTAATTCCTAGCATGGCGATTAAGGCAAATCCTCTTTGAGAGTTAAGTAGAAGTTCCGCAATGGGTTCCTCAGACCATTGAATAAGTTAAAGTTAGTAATGCACACAGATATTTACAGAAGTTAATAAAATGCTGTAAAAGTATATATCTACTAATCGCAAACGTGAAAACTTGCTTATCTGAAGAAAAAAAAACAGTATCGTTGCCAGTAGTTTTATTACAATTGACAAAAAGATGTTATTTATTCTAGAATGTATCATATGTCCATCAGTGCGATGTACAGCATATACGTTTTATCAAGAATTTTTATCAAGATCTGTTCAGTTGTATAGCCGAGAAAATGCTACCTAGACTAAAATGCTGCTAGACAAGGAAACAAACAATTACTTATGCCTTTTTTTAAATATCGACAGAAAGTGATAATGATTTTCTATTTCAAATATAACTCGTTAGGAAAGTAATCTTAGCGAAATGTGCGATCTAATCAAATTGTCATTAGAAATGTGCGACAAAGTCATTACTGTGTACATTAAGTTATATTGTAAAAGTATATCAGAAGCGATTTGTGAGTTAACGAAGCTCAAGAAAATGCATTGAACATTTTTCAAGAGTTCAAAAGCTTTTGAGATTACCTTCAATAAATTCAAATAGGTAAGAGTTAGAGTACTCCCAGGGGTTGGGGTTGGGCTATGCAACTGCAAGCGTGACTTTAGCTTTGTGTGAGGTATGATGCCGGTCTCTGGCGTTCGTCCAACTGCCTAGCCTAGACTCAACGCATCAACCGTTAATGCTATTAAACTCCGTCGTGGATATATTGCCGTTAGACTTTTAGTCTATAACAAATTGAAGCACAGATTGAAGTTGGTAATTATTTAAAAAATTAAAGACAATTTTCATATTAAAGAAACTTAAAAGGGTCAAGAGTACTCGGATACCTAACGTGCAGGTATGAAGAAAATAATGAATCTGAAAGAAACGAAAGAGATATGTAAGGATAAGGAAGGAAGGAGGAGGAGATATGAAACTTGGCGATCTATTCTATCTGACAACCCCGTCAGGGACTATGCGTGAAGATAAATATGTATAATATAAACAAACTTAGAGCATCCAAATACTTAGATAAATAGTTGATTACTCGTAATTACTATAGATTTATTGTACACCGTAAATGACTCGTTTTTAAACTTGTTTTATTTATTATGATTTTACATCGATTTTTTATTTCTTATTTATATAATTATTCAAAGAAAAAAGTTAAAATTAAATTTATAAAAAAAAATTCATCTCGTTATTATTTTATCCTTACGGCGACGGGCTCACCTTGGTTGTCCCGAAAATATCTTTGATGGAAGGTAGGTCGAAGGGACTTAATTGTCTAGACTAGACCTCTGTCTACCCCTGAATTGCGTGAAGATATTTATTTTATTTATTTATTTATTTTATACTTAATGGTGTTTTGTTCATTCTTCATAGCGTCATCAATTTATTACATAATATTTTAAAAACATTTTTCTTAACCATTTCTACGTCATTTTTTGCATAATTTTTTCTACGTCATTTTAGTCAATAGTCATTTTTTTACATAATTAGGCACTTTAGCATAAAGTACAATGCGGAGAGTGGCGACAAGTAATTGGGAATCATTTACAGAGACATTTACATTTTATAAAGGGAAGCGCAGAAACTGCTGCTTAACGAATGCAAACAGTGGGTAGTTAAGCCTGTCGTGGCGTAAGTTATGACACATAGCGGAACTATTTTTTACTTTAATTACGGCCAGTAGAGGTTTTTAAAACATTCGGAATACTTGTTCTATGATAGTTTGATATCTTAAGACATTCAGATAAAGAATTATATACATATTTTCGTATTAATCAACTTTCTCCTTAACTAAGCTAATGTTTTTCTTTTTTATATCCGCAGTTCTAAATGTGGTTTAAGCTTTAGCGTCTGTATGTAAAGGTCAAGATGTACCTAGGCATTTCTTTGTTTCACCGTAAATGCTGACCGTCACCGGTCTGTCTAATTATAACTTGATATTTTTAAATTTCCAATAGAATTTTTTCTTCTGTTGTAAACGACCTGTTGTAAAACTCCACTGAAGAATAAAGATCTCTCCCATACAGGCGGGTTTACAGACGTTGCACCTTAAAAGCAGTTGGTTGTCACTGGTATGCTGAATTTTAGTTTCTGAATAGTACTGAGTTTTTCGAGATGTCTGTCGATAGCTGATTTATTTTCAAGACCTTAGTCGCTTTTTACGACACGGGAAAAGAGGGGAAGGGGGCGGGCATTATTATTACACCGATACCATACGAGACATTTTTTCTTATTCAATTATTATTTTTTATCTATGTAATAATATTATATATAATCACGATAGCCGAGAGGTTGGGTGATCTGAATTCGAGTCGAGAGACCAGAGTTCGATCTCCAGGTGGCAAGCTCATACCAATGGGTTTTTGAAAACCTATATATGTAGATATGTAAATATATATATATATATATATATATATATATATATATATATATATATATATATATATATATATATATATATATATATATATATATATATGTATGTATAATAATTTTATTGAGAACACCCATACATGCCAGTCTCTCGAAACTTGCGGCGCATCGCGTGCGACACAAAGCTGGCACCTGCAGTTTTAGGTCACCCGGACACGGTACTTGCTACAAACTCTTTTGTTCTCGTTCCAACTTAGTTATACGACGTTTTACATTTATATGGAAGCTTGCAGATGTTTAAAAAAATCATCTTGATTTTTTCATATGCAACTACACTATGACAGACATGTATTTAATTATAAACACATTTTTGTGTAATTCTTTTTATCACTGTAATTATGAATATTACAATAACTGTGACAATCCAATTAAAAAAAAAAGAGAAAAAAAGAAATGAAACGTTTTTGTACGACCGTGGTAACAGTTCTTTAATTATTAATCTTGTCGAGAATTCCTTCGCAGAAATAACATTGTCTTGAAATGGAAACCTGATTACATAGAAAATATTTTTTTTTACATGATAAATTTTCTATCAGCATTATTAGCATATTTGTAAATTATAATGAACATAAATATCAAATAGTTAGTATCATATAAATAGAGCATAAAATAAAAATATCTTCACGCAATTCCCAATACAGGCGTAGACAGAGGTCTATTCTAGACATTTAAGTCCCTTCGACCCACCTTCCACCGAAGATATTTTCGGGACAACGTGACAGGTGGTTAGCCCGTCGCCGTCTTTATGTCCAAGCCAACAAGCGATATAATTTGTACATAGGTTTTTAGAAAAACCCATTGGTACGGCCACTTGAGGATCTAACTCTCTGAACTCTGAACTCTCTGAACTCTCTGAACTGAGGTCTCTTGACTCGAAATTCCGACCACCCAACCACTCGGCTATCGTGACTTAAATAGAGCATAAATATGTATACTTTTCTAAAAGATACTGTTATACTTGGTTTGATAAGTATAATGAAGAACACAAGAAGAGGTTACCTACCGAGTTTCTTTCAACGGTTTCTTCTGCGTTAGAGGAACCTCATTACGAAACGGTGGTAGAGATAAATACGACTTTTTAAAAGTGAAAAAAGTGAAATTTATGACAAAGATTTTGATTTTTAATATTGCAGTAACAATCCTCTCCATTACAAAAAGCTCTTTAACATTAGTACAGACTATGAAAAGGTTTAAGAGCTAAGTTTTTTAATATTTTACTCAATTACTAAATATTCACCGTCAACAACAAGACAGATTTCATAAAATTTATTTTATAAACTTCTTATATTCATAAGCACCATTGTGTTCGCTGTATAAATTTCAGCGTCACAAACAAGTATCCAGACTATTATCTCAAAACAAAAGGTGATGACAATGAGAAAACTTTGAAGATCGCCCAACTTTCACTGAAACACAAGAGGTTCTCTGACGGTGGCTAAGGTGCATCAGAAAGCAGCAAGCTTTAGTATCAAATTATAAAACAACATAAAAGTTAACCAACAGGATCAAAGTTTCAAACTGAAGTTTTGGTCTACAACGATATTATAATTTGTAAACGAGAATATAGTCCTCTTTCAACCATTTTGCACGCGATGTTAAGTTACGATAGTGACTTGGGTGATCGGATTTCGAGCCTGACCACCTGGGGATCGAAGTAGGGTCTACTTCGATCCCCAGGAGGTAGGCTCGTACCAATTTTTTTTTTCGAAATCTTATGTACGTTTCATATAGTTGGCTTTGACATAAAGACGGCGACTGTGGAAGGTGGATCAAGATGACTTAACTGTTTAGACCTCTGTTTACCCCAATGGAATGGCGTGAAGATATTATTTAAGTTATTGATCAGACGAAGCTTTGGCTGAGGCAAGTAATCTCAGATAACACACACGATGATTGTACACACATATTTGTACAAAATAAAAAAAAAAGATATATCTGCGGAATTGTTATGTACAATACAGTTTCAATATTACAATACAAGTCCTGTGTTGGAGTCTATTTAAGTGAAATATCTCACGCGGCTATACTGGCAGATCAATACAATAATCCTACTATTTCATATAGCAAATTAGATATGATAGTTTGATATAGTATGCAATATATATTAAGTACACAAAAATGTGAAATACTAGGTTTTGGGTGCGGAATTCGCCATTCGACTATTGTCGTAAACAAACTCCAGACACAAGCACTGCCAGCTTAGTTGGAGTACGTTGCAGAAATACTAGTAATAAAAAAACAACTTCGAATTCACACTACCGATTACACTATTGTGTCGTCTATAAAATAATTTTGTTTATAAATAAAAATAAACACCGAAAAAATAAATTTTCATGTTTCACTTTATGAGGCCACGAACCTTGTTTCAGAAATACGAATTACAAACAACAACACTAGATAAACACACCAAGGGTTTGCTGACCGCAGTTGACCCATGAACTTGTAACTCTTGTTTGTTCAAACCTTCGCCTGTTTCATACCGACCCGCCTTTACTTGTTTTGAAATACATAATACGTTAAATACTACCGTTAACACTTTATTTATTTATTTATTTATTTATTTATTTATTTATTTATTTATTTATTTATTTATTTATTTATTTATTTATTTATTTATTTATTTATTTATTTATTTATTTATTTATTTATTTATTTATTTATTTATTTATTTATTTATTTATTTATTTATTTATTTATTTATTTATTTATTTATTTATTTATTTATTTATTTATTTATTTATTTATTTATTTATTTATTTATTTATTTATTTATTTATTTATTTATTTATTTATTTATTTATTTATTTATTTATTTATTTATTTATTTATTTATTTATTTATTTATTTATTTATTTATTTATTTATTTATTTATTTATTTATTTATTTATTTATTTATTTATTTATTTATTTATTTATTTATTTATTTATTTATTTATTTATTTATTTATTTATTTATTTATTTATTTATTTATTTATTTATTTATTTATTTATTTATTTATTTATTTATTTATTTATTTATTTATTTATTTATTTATTTATTTATTTATTTATTTATTTATTTATTTATTTATTTATTTATTTATTTATTTATTTATTTATTTATTTATTTATTTATTTATTTATTTATTTATTTATTTATTTATTTATTTATTTATTTATTTATTTATTTATTTATTTATTTATTTATTTATTTATTTATTTATTTATTTATTTATTTATTTATTTATTTATTTATTTATTTATTTATTTATTTATTTATTTATTTATTTATTTATTTATTTATTTATTTATTTATTTATTTATTTATTTATTTATTTATTTATTTATTTATTTATTTATTTATTTATTTATTTATTTATTTATTTATTTATTTATTTATTTATTTATTTATTTATTTATTTATTTATTTATTTATTTATTTATTTATTTATTTATTTATTTATTTATTTATTTATTTATTTATTTATTTATTTATTTATTTATTTATTTATTTATTTATTTATTTATTTATTTATTTATTTATTTATTTATTTATTTATTTATTTATTTATTTATTTATTTATTTATTTATTTATTTATTTATTTATTTATTTATTTATTTATTTATTTATTTATTTATTTATTTATTTATTTATTTATTTATTTATTTATTTATTTATTTATTTATTTATTTATTTATTTATTTATTTATTTATTTATTTATTTATTTATTTATTTATTTATTTATTTATTTATTTATTTATTTATTTATTTATTTATTTATTTATTTATTTATTTATTTATTTATTTATTTATTTATTTATTTATTTATTTATTTATTTATTTATTTATTTATTTATTTATTTATTTATTTATTTATTTATTTATTTATTTATTTATTTATTTATTTATTTATTTATTTATTTATTTATTTATTTATTTATTTATTTATTTATTTATTTATTTATTTATTTATTTATTTATTTATTTATTTATTTATTTATTTATTTATTTATTTATTTATTTATTTATTTATTTATTTATTTATTTATTTATTTATTTATTTATTTATTTATTTATTTATTTATTTATTTATTTATTTATTTATTTATTTATTTATTTATTTATTTATTTATTTATTTATTTATTTATTTATTTATTTATTTATTTATTTATTTATTTATTTATTTATTTATTTATTTATTTATTTATTTATTTATTTATTTATTTATTTATTTATTTATTTATTTATTTATTTATTTATTTATTTATTTATTTATTTATTTATTTATTTATTTATTTATTTATTTATTTATTTATTTATTTATTTATTTATTTATTTATTTATTTATTTATTTATTTATTTATTTATTTATTTATTTATTTATTTATTTATTTATTTATTTATTTATTTATTTATTTATTTATTTATTTATTTATTTATTTATTTATTTATTTATTTATTTATTTATTTATTTATTTATTTATTTATTTATTTATTTATTTATTTATTTATTTATTTATTTATTTATTTATTTATTTATTTATTTATTTATTTATTTATTTATTTATTTATTTATTTATTTATTTATTTATTTATTTATTTATTTATTTATTTATTTATTTATTTATTTATTTATTTATTTATTTATTTATTTATTTATTTATTTATTTATTTATTTATTTATTTATTTATTTATTTATTTATTTATTTATTTATTTATTTATTTATTTATTTATTTATTTATTTATTTATTTATTTATTTATTTATTTATTTATTTATTTATTTATTTATTTATTTATTTATTTATTTATTTATTTATTTATTTATTTATTTATTTATTTATTTATTTATTTATTTATTTATTTATTTATTTATTTATTTATTTATTTATTTATTTATTTATTTATTTATTTATTTATTTATTTATTTATTTATTTATTTATTTATTTATTTATTTATTTATTTATTTATTTATTTATTTATTTATTTATTTATTTATTTATTTATTTATTTATTTATTTATTTATTTATTTATTTATTTATTTATTTATTTATTTATTTATTTATTTATTTATTTATTTATTTATTTATTTATTTATTTATTTATTTATTTATTTATTTATTTATTTATTTATTTATTTATTTATTTATTTATTTATTTATTTATTTATTTATTTATTTATTTATTTATTTATTTATTTATTTATTTATTTATTTATTTATTTATTTATTTATTTATTTATTTATTTATTTATTTATTTATTTATTTATTTATTTATTTATTTATTTATTTATTTATTTATTTATTTATTTATTTATTTATTTATTTATTTATTTATTTATTTATTTATTTATTTATTTATTTATTTATTTATTTATTTATTTATTTATTTATTTATTTATTTATTTATTTATTTATTTATTTATTTATTTATTTATTTATTTATTTATTTATTTATTTATTTATTTATTTATTTATTTATTTATTTATTTATTTATTTATTTATTTATTTATTTATTTATTTATTTATTTATTTATTTATTTATTTATTTATTTATTTATTTATTTATTTATTTATTTATTTATTTATTTATTTATTTATTTATTTATTTATTTATTTATTTATTTATTTATTTATTTATTTATTTATTTATTTATTTATTTATTTATTTATTTATTTATTTATTTATTTATTTATTTATTTATTTATTTATTTATTTATTTATTTATTTATTTATTTATTTATTTATTTATTTATTTATTTATTTATTTATTTATTTATTTATTTATTTATTTATTTATTTATTTATTTATTTATTTATTTATTTATTTATTTATTTATTTATTTATTTATTTATTTATTTATTTATTTATTTATTTATTTATTTATTTATTTATTTATTTATTTATTTATTTATTTATTTATTTATTTATTTATTTATTTATTTATTTATTTATTTATTTATTTATTTATTTATTTATACTTGGTTTGATAAGTATAATGAAGAACACAAGAAGAGGTTACCTACCGAGTTTCTTTCAACGGTTTCTTCTGCGTTAGAGGAACCTCATTACGAAACAGTGGTAGAGATAAATACGACTTTTAAAAGTGAAAAAAGTGAAATTTATGACAAAGATTTTGATTTTAATATTGCAGTAACAATCCTCTCCATTACAAAAGCTCTTTAACATTAGTACAGACTATGAAAGGTTTAAGAGCTAAGTTTTTAATATTTTACTCAATTACTAAATATTCACCGTCAACAACAAGACAGATTTCATAAAATTTATTTTATAAACTTCTTATATTCATAAGCACCATTGTGTTCGCTGTATAAATTTCAGCGTCACAAACAAGTAAGTAAGTTTTGGTCTACAACGATATTATAATTTGTAAACGAGAATATAGTCCTCTTTCAACCATTTTGCACGCGATGTTAAGTTACGATAGTGACTTGGGTGATCGGATTTCGAGCCTGACCACCTGGGGATCGAAGTAGGGTCTACTTCGATCCCCAGGAGGTAGGCTCGTACCAATTTTTTTTTTCGAAATCTTATGTACGTTTCATATAGTTGGCTTTGACATAAAGACGGCGACTGTGGAAGGTGGATCAAGATGACTTAACTGTTTAGACCTCTGTTTACCCCAATGGAATGGCGTGAAGATATTTATTTATTTATTTTATTTATCACGTACCAAGTAATATCGAATGAGTTACATTATATAGAGAATATAATGTAGTCTAAATAATAAGTATAACTTATTAAGAAGTAGACAGGGGTCTAGTCTAGACAATTAAGTCCCTTCGAGCTCCTTCCACCGAAGAAATTTCCGGTACAACGTGAACGGACAGGTGGTGAGTTCGCCGTCTTTATGTCCAAGCCAGCGATATAATTCGTACATAAGTTTTTGAAAACCCCTTTGGTACCAGGTCTGCCACCTAGGGACCGAACTCTGGTCTCTTGACTCGAAAACACCGACCACCCAACTTATCGTCAAGTATCCATTATCTTTAATATATTATCTAATTACTATCTATTTTAAGTAGACATCCTTTACGACTGTTCGGATCTGTACCATTGCTGCGGTCGAAGAGAAGTCGCCAGACGACTGACAGATCTCATGAGACAGGATAATCTAGAGTATGGGTGGCGGTATTGTTAGAAGTCCTATTCAAGACTAGACCTCTATCTACCCCTGTATTGAGAATTGCGTGAAGATATTATTTAAGTTATTGATCAGACGAAGCTTTGGCTGAGGCAAGTAATCTCAGATAACACACACGATGATTGTACACACATATTTGTACAAAATAAAAAAAAGATATATCTGCGGAATTGTTATGTACAATACAGTTTCAATATTACAATACAAGTCCTGTGTTGGAGTCTATTTAAGTGAAATATCTCACGCGGCTATACTGGCAGATCAATACAATAATCCTACTATTTCATATAGCAAATTAGATATGATAGTTTGATATAGTATGCAATATATATTAAGTACACAAAAATGTGAAATACTAGGTTTTGGGTGCGGAATTCGCCATTCGACTATTGTCGTAAACAAACTCCAGACACAAGCACTGCCAGCTTAGTTGGAGTACGTTGCAGAAATACTAGTAATAAAAAAACAACTTCGAATTCACACTACCGATTACACTATTGTGTCGTCTATAAAATAATTTTGTTTATAAATAAAAATAAACACCGAAAAAATAAATTTTCATGTTTCACTTTATGAGGCCACGAACCTTGTTTCAGAAATACGAATTACAAACAACAACACTAGATAAACACACCAAGGGTTTGCTGACCGCAGTTGACCCATGAACTTGTAACTCTTGTTTGTTCAAACCTTCGCCTGTTTCATACCGACCCGCCTTTTACTTGTTTTGAAATACATAATATTGTGTTAAATACTACCGTTAACACTTTATTTATTTATTAATATCTCACGTACCAAGAAGTCACGATAGCCGAGTGGTTCGGTGGTCGGAATTTCGAGTCGAGAGACCCGAGTTCGATCCCCAAGTGGCAGGCTCGTACCAATGAGTTTTTCAAAAACTTATGTACGAATTATATCGTTGGCTTAGACATAAAGGCGGCGACGGACTCACCACCTGTCACGTTGTCCCGAAAACATCTTCGGTGGAATGTGGGTCAAAGGGACTTAATTGTCAAGACTAGACCTCTATCTACCCCTGTATTGAGAATTGCGTGAAGATATTTATTTATTTATTTTATTTATCACGTACCAAGTAATATCGAATGAGTTACATTATATAGAGAATATAATGTAGTCTAAATAATAAGTATAACTTATTAAGAAGTAGACAGGGGTCTAGTCTAGACAATTAAGTCCCTTCGAGCTCCTTCCACCGAAGAAATTTCCGGTACAACGTGAACGGACAGGTGGTGAGTCGTTCGCCGTCTTTATGTCCAAGCCAGCGATATAATTCGTACATAAGTTTTTGAAAACCCCTTTGGTACCAGGTCTGCCACCTAGGGACCGAACTCTGGTCTCTTGACTCGAAAACACCGACCACCCAACTTATCGTCAAGTATCCATTATCTTTAATATATTATCTAATTACTATCTATTTTTAAGTAGACATCCTTTACGACTGTTCGGATCTGTACCATTGCTGCGGTCGAAGAGAAGTCGCCAGACGACTGACAGATCTCATGAGACAGGATAATCTAGAGTATGGGTGGCGGTATTGTTAGAAGTCCTATTCAAGACTAGACTCGGATGTTGATATCCATGGCATCCAGATGAGACTTATTGCTACTTTTGAAACTGAATAAACAAACACGTCTATATTCATGCAAAGGTAATATAACTGATAACGTAATTTATACTGCTAACGTATTTCCTGGTAAGGAGTATGGGGTACGCAATTTCGCCCAGGGGGATCGTCATGTAGGTTAGCCCTAGAGTTCGACAAGATTGTTTGAGTAAGCAATCTTGGCGACATGCGACGATGGTGGAACAGAAATATTTTGGTCGATGCTCTATTTAATATTACACAGCGTTTATTTTTCCGCGCGTATTAAAAAGGGACTGATAAAATGTTAGCATTGAATTTACTAACTCCAGTAAATCATATATAAAATGAATTTGTAAATAATAACAATTCCTTATTTTATTTTAAAGAAGCTAAACTTTTTTTTGTTTAGCTTCGCGTTGAGACACTGAAAGAACAGATACAATAATATATTATAGTAGAATCCGCTAGAAGTTCACAAACTGTTATTTGATGAGAATAACTCTCACCTCGTTTTTGTTTTCCACAAAACAGAATAATGATTGAGTACATCGTAATGAAATTGACTTCGTATTAAATGTACGGATCGTTATATTTTCCATTACATCGGCTCGAGGGATTAGTAATAGAATGCTAAAAGCTACTCACAGGGCACTTTTGCGCTCGAAACGCCTTACGTCGTAAGAGTAAAACAATTTTCTTCCTCCAGTTTAAGTCTGAATTGCTTCATCACGTAGCCGAGGTTAACAAAAAATGTATTCATAAAAATGTCGCCGCAAGCGTTCTAGTCGACTGTTATCTCGCAATTTCATGTAAATTCGCAACTCCTTGAAGCCTCCCCTGCGAAAGGTCACACATGGTTTGACAACTGCTCCGACGTGGTAAAAATTTAAAAACCAGGTACGTTTGTTATGCTTTTGATATTTCTATTAGGAAAATTATGGAAAATTAAAACTGATCCTTTTTATATTTATCAGACTATAAATTTATATTAAATATTCAACTTTAATAATTAACTACACAAAAAAGAAATTTAATCATGGGTTGGCAAGGCAAAGTAAAGTAGGAACCCGTAAATGTCTGCTGCTGGGGAAAGTCCTTCTCACTAATATTACTTGAGAGGGATTACAGCAAGGTTACGTTCATTACGCTACTACAGCGCTTTATTGTTTACTTCAAACACATTCTTAGTTTTTTGACTATAATTTCTAAAACATTCCGGTTCTCATGATGTTCTCCTTATCCAATTACCCATTGCAAAACAAGGATTTCCTATCCATGTTTGTCAACGGGCGACAGTTACACTACTTACCTGCCTTGATGAAGTTCTGAACATTACAATGATTAAGTAAGTGTGGCAACGCAAAATAAATATCGGGACCCCTCATGCAATGCAGTACTATCAGCGCACGGCACAACACACACAAACGTCTCAATAAACGTCGGAGACGTAGCGGAACGAAACGGCAGTACAAGCTGCCGGCCACTTATTAGACGTCCACGCGTCACGGAATCAATTATATAAATTATCAATTTTTAATTACTAAAGTTCGTTCTTGCTATGATATGGCGGTATGATAAGTATCGCCATTGAGTAAGTATTATGCCATGCTATTGGATATCGTAAGAGGTGACAAAGGACAAAGAATTGTTCGAATAGCAAAATGTTTTAACAGTGGTAGAGCCACGCATAAGCTTTTGTTGTTGCATGAATAGGCTGGCTCGACCGGGGAGTACCACGACCTCACAGAAATACCGGGGTGAAGTAGAAGTCTAAGTTCTGCGTTTCGTCTGGCGAGTGCAGATAACCGGTGGCCCACACACCCCCCTTCTCCAATTCTGGGGGGGGGGGGGCATTCTATTAATATATTCTAAGGGAGGCAACGCATCTGCTATGCCTGTGGTATTGCGGGTGTTCATGGGCGGCGGTAATCACTTACCATCACGTGAGCCACCTGCTCATTTGCCTCCCTTTTCTATTAAAAAAATATCAACCGCAAAAGCGCAATTAACATCTCAAAAAATATATAACTTATAAGCTGCGATTTTTCTATAGAATCTAGTGGGATTCGAAACCTTAACCCGTAGTTTCAATATCAAAATATAATACGTCATTTATACAAGTTGTCCATATTTACAAACCACAAGTAGTCAGATACATCATTAAAACCTTATCTAAGTGAGTGGTTTACTTTGCTATTTCTTCTATTTTTTTAAAAGCTATCTTCAAAACGCTCAGGTAAATTGCCTTCAAGAATTATCGTCATGCGCATTTGTTTTTTCTACACTACTTAAGGCAGACGTCTAGACGTCAATTAAAGTAAATTGAGCCAGAGATTTAGGAGCAAATCGAAACTTATGATATTGTAATAAGCGACGGCTATTTTTTTTATTATTAAAGAACTAATTAATAGAACAATGTTATGGTGTATTAAAAAGAAAAATAATGGACTTAATTCATTCAAATTTTAATTAAAATAATTTATTTATTTATTTATCTTCACGCACAATCCCTGACGGGGTAGCCAGAGAGAACAGATCGCCAAGTGTCACGATCCCTACATACTTCTTTTAAAATAAAATTAGAAAATTAAGTTTTGTAACCAAAACAATATCGGTTCGTTTACTTACATAAATATAACTGAACCTATAATTTATACAAATATAAATAAATATAAACTGAACTAAATTTTTCGTGCAGAACTCTTTATTCATATGTATAAATGCATGAATACGACTTTAATGCAGTTTACAGGTTAGTGTGTAAACGAAAACAAAACCCCGTTGCTGATGCCGTCAGTTTTAAAGTACATGCTGTGATATAAATATTTATTGGGCAAAAGTAACGTTCTGACATTGACAACTATTCAATTTCAGACAAGCTAGTCAATTAATAACCAATGAGCATTGCGAAGAGCGAATGAGGGTGATTAAGAGGTAACAAAGAGCAAGCAGTAGTTAGGTCGTTATCATTATAAAAGGTTCAGAAGAAGCGGTGAATGGCTTTTATTCATATAAACATATACATTACGATACAGTAATATATAAAGAGCTGCTTTATATATTACTGTATCTTAATGAACTCCACACACAGAACCCATTATGACGTGGAACATGATTTTGTATGCCCTCAACCAAGCATAAGTAATTCTCTTATTTCGAATAGATATTGATTACATTATAAGAATAATTAAAAAAAAATGATACTGGAGGAGTCTGCGAATGATCGGAGCATTCTGCAAAAGGTGTAGTCAGACAGACCTCGCACCTTAGACGTTGCCGCTCGTATTTGTCTGCTTAGTATTGAACTATGCGAGATTGTTATCACACCATCTGCCCCTTATGACACTTACTTTACATGGCAAATACTGAAGTACAACTGTGTAATATTTTCATCAGAGCAACAACAAACGATTTGAAGATTAGACACAACAATTGCCAATCAGAAAGTATATAGCCTGCACATTAACTCTACTTACCGCATAGTTGCTATAACAAATGCTTGAAATAGAAATGTTAAAGCACAAAAACTTGATGTAAGATGTTGATTGCAGATAGATTATGACTTGTATAATGGTCTGTCCAGTGAAAGTTTTATATTGAATATCTTCTGTAAGAGATAGAACTAGATTAGCAAGTTGTTTCCCGAAGTCTCAGTCAGTACCTACTAGTAAAGACAATAGAAAGTAATTTAGATAAATTTCCCAAAAGTTTTTTCTCGATAAATTCATATATAAAAATATATCTAAATTACTTTCTGTAATAATGTATTAATGATTGTGTAAATAATATTAATGTTTGATTAATTTAACTTATGAAGTAAAAAAATGTTTAACACGTTCGTTTCGATTCCGGTGTTCTTTATTTGACAGTCTGTAAACAATTAACTGCCGGACAAAAGAAGATTTCATTTTTCATATTTGACTTTCCATAAACAAAAAAAATCAGTCACATGGATAACTTTCACAATTTCATTAGAATATACAGCAACACTCCAGACAGGTTCGTTACAAATTCAAACCAATTTGAACTATCAAAATTCAATTACGTCTACGTGCAGAATTCCCGCGCAGACGGTATGAATAAATTGATAAACGGAGGAGAGAGGAGAGGCAGTGGACACGGCAATGCACTCAACACTACGAGACAGGAGCACGTCGAATAATTTGGGTTGAACTTTAGAAGACCTTCGTACGTTATTTACTTCGAATGTGATTCAATGATTAGCCAATTTCTTACATTGATTTGCAAAAAATAACGTTATTTTTGCAAAAACACGAGTGTAGATATCATTAATAAATTTACTTACAAATTTGAATTGGAGATTCTTATTTCATTGGTTTAAGAAACATAATCGTTTTTTCATATTCATATAAATATCGGCATCACGTATACGAATTACATTATTTGGTGTAAACTTTACATACATAATAAATAGACGACGAGCTTAGGTAACGAACCAATTACATGAATAGTTATATCGACTAATCGGGAATAAAATTACGAAACGTTTTGTTCGCCGATGTCGTCCCACGCTGCAAGCATTTATGTATGCACAAAACAAGAGAAACTTAATGGTGACATGAAAACCACATGACAGTCAGGAAAAATATTACTTTATTTTAATTTATACATTAATCTTAAAAATAGCAACAATATATTTATGTTAAATATTTTAATTATATTATATGAATTATATTTTTACAATGCTTATTTCGATTAGGAACCGAGTACTAAAATAAATATGTACCCAGAATAAATACAAGTATAATAGCCTCAAAAAAAGAGGAATGTTTATCTGGCATAATTTCTGAGATAGGTGTCAACCACTATGTAAAAAATAAGCGAAACAAAACCAACTACAACTTAACATGGAGCGGGAACACCACAATATTAATTTCAAAAAACACGACCGTAACATCTGTATACAAATGATGCTGAAACGCAAATAGCTCGCCCAACGAGCCGTCCCGCGCTTGACACGAATTTAATTGCCTTTCCGGTCGCCGAGACAAATGTTACGGCTGACGTTACGCAATTAAAATCTCGAACTGTTCGAAGATAGAAACAAATAAACATGAAACATTATCTGCAATGAATAGTCACAAATTCTACAAAATAATGTCATACCAGTTACAATTCACGAAGTTTCCAATAGACCTGAGATGTAATCTCGCTAAGTGCAAATATTTGTATGAGAGCAATGTTTAAAATATAAGAGTCATATAAGTTTATACGTATATATCAAATTAGTTATATATTTAACAATATACAAAGACCATGTCATTAAATTTCTCGAGGAGTAGAGGGTCAAGAGTATTCAGATACCTAGACGTGGCATGTATGAAGAAAATGATGAATGTGAAATAAGCGAAAGAGGTATGTAAGGATCGTGATACTTAGCGATCTGTTCTCTCTGGCTACCTCGTTTGGGATTGTGCGTGAAAATGATTAAGTAAATAAATGTGTATGTATGTTCCTCATTGCCATCCAGTTCAGAATACACAGAAAATTGTGAGAGAAGACTAGAAGTAGTGCGTAATTGTTCAATGCATTATTACTCATAGTAGCAAATAATATACATGAAGCTCTTACAACCGTTCTTATTACTTGCCTTGCATTATCTTACTTGATCAACCAGTAAAAGTCTACTACAGAATTGCCTCGGCTACAAGAAATTTCGAAACCAATGACGTCGCTCGACGAAATGGATAAGCGATCGCAGACTCGCACTGCTCCTAACACTTTCAAACATCTGTCGTTAGCAATATCGATTTTCCCTTAGTCTCATGGTAAATTCCGCGGAAGAATGAGATTGGTATATTTTTTATGTCGATGCAATACCGCTAACTTTATTTTTATTCCTTTGCAGTTTCTCGAGCGGTTTATTGATGGAGATGGAAGGTGGGCACCGAAAACAATGGAGGTCGTCAAAATGTTGGTAAAAAAGGTCGTCGTATATGTCATTAGTAAACATTCTCTTCATCTTTAACATGGGCTTATTGAATTAGGTAATTTTTGTACATTTTAAAAACCTTTACCTTAAAAACCTTCACTAACCGATTAAAAATCATATCATTTACTTTTATCATTATAACAGCTTATCAAAAGTCCACTGATGAACATAAACCACTCTCGAAGATTGTGACATAGGTTCTGTACCATCATCATCCATGCTATTTACTTTAAGTCACTAAATATTTCTCACCAGGGTCGTGAACGGTTTTGCGGTATAGTAGACTTTGCACTCCTTTTGATTCTATTTATAAACTAGCTGCGCACCGCGGTTTTGCCCGCGGTATAGGATTTAACGCGAAACCTAAATTATTTTTATAATACCGTCTTTATCCAATTGGTACGAGCCTGCCACCTGGGGATCGAACTCGGGTCTCTTGACTCGAAATTCCGATCATCTCGAAATTCCGATCACTCGGCTATCGTGACTTAATAAAGATTGTATAATAAAGATGCCCCAAATTATTCCTTATAACATCAGCTATCAGCCTGTGAAAGTCGCTTTAAAATCAGTCCAGCTGTTTCAAAGATTAGCCGGAACAAACACAGAAAAAAAACAAAAGTAAAAAAATGTTGTTTTGTTTTATGTAAGTCCGTATGTATTAATTTTATGCATTTAGTGAAGATGTTAATTTAAACAGACACTTCAATCTTATTCATATGTATATCTTATTTTGTTTTCTTAGGCACTCGCAAACAAAATCGCAACAAATATAGATGTACATTGAATTTATCTTGTTTTATTTCAACGCATCGAGGTACCAGCGGAGCCGATCCATCTAATACTTCACCGCCCTCAAATTATGACTCGCTCCAACTGCGAAAGCCCTGTTAATGAGGCCGTTTCCCACTTAAATTGCATTTCATTAAGGCTACGCTGAGCCCCAGACTTAAATTGAGCTTCCACTTGATTTAA